>JAHTLZ010000010.1:8237214-8318062 GCA_023846285.1 Phrynocephalus versicolor
TTATTAATTTACAAATCTTATATTTTGCCCCATAGCAAGCATTCTTTCTTTATTTTTACAAATAAAAATTGAATCATAAAATGCAACATGGGAAATACATCTAAAATGGAATAAAGGTAGCAGCAGATTTTGGAGCTGTTATTTCAGTGTGTTTAGATATTTGAAAACCTGGGCAATATTTTTAAACAGTTTATCATAATTTTGGCATACCATCTGGGGAAAGTGTTCTTTAACTGGAGTAGCAAGGTTGAAAAGGCCCTCTGCTTAATAGTTACCCACTAGAATTCAGCTAATGGAGGTACTTTAATCATGGATTCAGAGGATTGTAGGAACTTTGTCGGTAAATGGATGGATGATGGAAATGGAAGGTAGAGTCCCATCATATAACTCAGGTCCAAAACATGTAGGGCGTTAAAGGGTAATACCAGAATGTGAATTGAGCCCATAAACAGACTGGAAGCAGGTGCTGATAACAAAACACATGTGTAACTGTTGAGACTAGACATTCCCAGTGTTCTTCATTGTATTGCATGAGCTTAAGTCTCCAAGTAACTTGAAAGTTGAAATTTGAAATTCAGAAATTCAAACAAGGGATTAGTCAAGAATGAGTATCTGTGGGTAATCAGGTCATATCTGTCCAGATCAGGCTAAACTGATAAAAGAATGTTGGAGCCATTAGCATCACCTGTGCTTTCTTTGGTAATGCTGGATGTAAAACTATCCTGTAACCAGCCTCTATAAAGTAAACTGAGCAGCACTTGAGAACCTCAGACCTTGAGCACCTTCCATGTTTCTTTCATTGTCGATGGTGGAAAGTCAGCCATTAATACAAAAGAACTCTTTTTTTTCCTGAACAATAGGGATAGGATTTTTGTAATATATTTTAAAGATATAACTCCCAGTAGTTTGCTGTAATTGATGCAACCCCCAGCCTTCGCAGCTGTTTGTTATAACTTATGTCACTGGACAAAAGAAGAAAGCAAATCCTTCCATTTCTGAGTTCCAAGGCTGAGTGGGGCCAAGCTCTCTGGTACACTGTGGTACATTGTGGTATTGTTTCCTGTAGTGCCACTGAATTTAACCCCAGTCAGCCAGGTTCCTCTGTCTTGGAACTCAGAAAGGGGGGGGGTGGAATTCCCCCCCCCCCAATTTGTTCAGCCATATAAGTTATATGAAACACCTGAGGGAGCTGAGCAGGGGGGAGGTAGTGGTGTAAATGTGTTAGGATTCTAATTGGGATAATTACAGTAGAGACCAGGGGGTTGAAGTCCCCCCCCCAAAAAAAATGATGACCCATCCGTACCTCAATGAATAGTGCCACATTTCCTTGGAATTCAAACCATCTCTATTTCTGGATGCTGTCTCAGTTGTTGAGGTTGGCTCCCATCATGGCATATCACCACTTTATCTGTGAATTAGCTGTTCTCTTTTAAAGCCCAGACAGTCTCTGATGTTACCCATCCAAGACATCCGTCTTACCTCTTTCATGTTTACCGTTGATATTCCTTTCAATGTATATATGTCATGAAGGATAATGTGCCCAAGATATAAGAGCTTGCATTTTCTTGATAATCAGCTCTTTTTGTTTTACTTATCCAAAGTCCCTCTTTATTTTTTATTCTACCTGTTCCAGAGGTGTGAAGGATGCTTCTATTTGCCCACATTTCAGAAGCGTTTATTCTGTCGCGCATCTCCTTCTTGTACAGACTTCCTATCCATTTGGGAGGGTTGAACATATGTAACCTTCTTTGCATCAATATGTATTTTACATAATATTTCTGTGATTTTATGAGGTTGTATTCTATCCAACAAGTCTTCAAAGTCAATGGAGCATATAGATAGATAGATAGATAGATGATAGATAGATAGATAGATAGATGATATCATACATCTAAACAGTTTTCTGCTCAACATTAAACAATTGAGTTATTGTGCCCACTCTTGACTTAGTCCAAACTGTGTATTGCTTTATGTTATGCTTAGTTTTTATTTTGTTTCATAGGTAATTTAAAGAAAGATCTTCTGTCTTTGAAATTTGGCTCATTAAACTTTTTTTTTGATTCTTCCAAAATTGATTGCAACTGTTGTGTAGGAATTTTTCTTGGTTGTATACCATATTAAATAAAATTGCCAGTGTGTTAATAGCATTATCTCCCATGGTTTTTAGAAATGTCTTCCTTACATCCTGTTCAAGTGATTTATCTTGCTTGCAAGTATGGTGCTGGATGCAATACAGCAGCGGTGTCCAAACTCTGCCCCCCCCCCCGATTTTTTGGATCACAACTCCCAGAATTATAAGCCTAGATTGCCAATGACAAAGGACTGTGGGAGTTGTGGTCCAAAACATCTGGAGGGCCAGAGTTTGGACACCACTGCAATATAGTATCCTATGTGGTTTCCTATTAGTCTGCTGCATTCTTTATATTCATGCTTCTGTTTTTCTCAAAACAGTTGTCTAATTATCTGTTTAGTTAAGTTGCTTCTTTGGATTGCTTCAATACTTCAGATTTTTTTTTAGTTTCCAAACCATGGCAACCACCAATAATTTTGCCTTGAAAATGTCTTGTAAGGTTATATATATATATCTCTCTCAATCTCTCTCTCTCTCTCCATCCATCCATCCACATCCATCCATCCATCCATCCATCCATCCATGTTTGGATTTATATACCACCAAACTTAATTCAAAGAACAACTCTGGGCTGTGTACAAAAAAAGTTAAAATGACAAATAGAAATAACCTTTCCATATATTAAGTAGACATAAAGACTAAAGAATTCATCATGGTCAGGTAGTCAGATAGGTGGTGAGTAACCTGCAACATTGCCAAATGCCTCATGCTAGAGCCAGTTTTTTAAAGAACTCTTAAACTTTTCTACAAATGGAGCTAAGCAGATTTCAACTGGCAATTTGTCCCAAAGTACAGGGGTGGCCACTGAGAAAGCCCGATTCCTTGTGACAGTTTTTTGGGCTTCCCTAGGGGTGGCCATAAGAGTTCCATCTTATTTCTCAATGATTTTGATTGGGAGATCCTCCAGAAAGTTAGTGTAGGTGTTATTGGCAAGTAATAGAGAGAATTCTTGTCTTGTGAAAGCTATTTGCTTTCAAGTTGGTATCCGGCCAGATATTTTTGTTTCTTTGGTGCACAGTGGAACAGTAGGATTCATCATTTCTTACACATTTCCAGCTTATATAGTTTTAGTTTTGTACAGATTTTAACAAAACTTGATGGGTTTGCTCCATATGGACAAGAAAAAACAAGAAGAATTTGTGGATTTGCATATAGAGAACACACACACACACCGGAACTATTCATGTGGATTTGTTTCTTCAGGTGCTCAAGGAGTGAAAGGTTGCAGTTGGCAACCTATGTATATGTGACAAAATGATCAAAATTCCCTTTTCATAGGAAGATAGGGCTCAAAGCAGATAATACCTCATCTAACTTTGATTCAGGACTGCAACTATCCACATTTCCTCTTCTTAAATTATACAAGACTCATTGGAGAATTACAAATGTCCAGATACTTCATGAAACTGGTTCACATCCCTGTTTTGATTGTTTTTTTTTAAATCCCTGGTTTCCTTCTTTTGAACTACAGCCTTCTGTAGTATGAGAAGAGTGTCCACCTTAAAGAATTTTATGGGTCTGGGACTGACAGTATGAGCATGTTTGACCACAGCCAGAGTCTGTGAAAAGTGAATTCCAGCAGGGCACAGACAGTCTTCACATTAGAAGAGATCTGCCATGAGATCCTTTAGCTGTCTGAACATTGTCAATTTGAAACTGTTGGAGGTCTCAGCAAAGATAGAATGGCAAAAGCCAGATGTTATTTGTTATCATGTACTGACTGAAAAGAACTTGCTAAACCTACCTGTCTTATAAGATAGGTCTTGACCAGGTTTTGAGTCTTTGTCACATAAATGAATCTGAATGTTTTTATTCCTTATCATTCCTTTCATCACTTGCTCTTTAACATTTTGTCTGTTTCTGTTTTGTAGGGTTTTTTACACATATTCTGTTAGATGAAGCTGCACAGGCAATGGAGTGTGAGACGATCATGCCTCTAGCACTAGCAAATAAAAACACAAGAATTGTCTTGGCTGGAGACCATATGCAAGTAAGGCTGTGTATCATTGTTTAACTCAGCTCATAGGATTTTTGTCAGATAATAAACATATAATTGACAAAGGGCAAAGTTGTATTTGTGAATTGCAAAGCAGCTCTTGCATCAAACCACCCAACAGATAATGCCATGCAATAGTTAACAGAATGAAATCTAAGCCAACAACTCAAATCTTAGGAGGGAGCTCTCTTCCATCATCTGCTCTTGTCTTCAGAAAGAGGTAAAGATAATTTACTGTCCACAGTTTGAGCATTTTGGACAGGGTAGATTAGAATGGCAAATGGCGAATCCCTATACAATCTACTACTAATAAAAGTTCATTGTTAAATGATATGGAAGACAAACATTACTGAAGGTGATACAGTGTGTGGAAATGAAGGGCAAGGCCAAAACAGTACCTGAATAGGAGAGCTTGAAAGTTAAAAAGTGCACAATAACTTTCAGTAGAATAAGATGTAGATTATGAGTCCTACTGACAAATAGGCATACTTGAACAACGTTTAAGGCCAAACAACCTGCTCTGAAATGGCTGTGTAAATAGACCAGTAGCAGGAATGGCATGAATCACTCCCCAGCATTTCCTTAAACGGTAGGAAATAAAAAAAATTGACTAGGAGTGAAGATCAATCAGAAAAAGACAGAAAACAGGTGGCAGATGGGCTACATTAAGAGCGGAGAGAGGAGCAAAAACTTCAAATGAGCCACTAGGTCTCCAGAGGTTGTTGGACTACCGTTCCCATAAGCTTTAGCTAGCATTGTCAGTGATGCAGATTGGTAGGAATTGCAATCCAGCAATACCTGCAGTGCCACTACCTGGAAGCAGACCTACTGAAACATGTAGTTTCAGTCCCATTGAATTTATTGGGCAGCTCTTGATAGAGCTACTGGTGGATTTAGCTTCCTATGTGACGATGTCAGTGAGTACCATCTCTTTATAAAACACAAATCCCATGGTTGAAGCACTCCAGATAGATGACCAATTTCTGTTTAAACATTTTCCTTGAAGGAAAGTCCAGGAGCTTCTGAGACAATCCATTCTGTTGGCCACCAACTTATTATAAAGCTTTTCTAATGTTTAGTTGAAATCTTTTTCTTCTAGTTTTGAATCCATTACTTTGGATCCTACTGAAGAACAAAAATATAAACCTTGAAATGCTTTCATGAGGAAAAACTGTTCGGTGATGCAACTGTTTGCTATGATGCCAGATAAGACAAGGGGGCTGTATTAAAAACCGACAGCTGAAACTTACAAAAACTGAAATATGGATTGAGTTTTTGATCCTTTGGAGAGCCAAATGCTTATCATGTAATGAAGACATGCCCAAGAAGTTTAGATATAACCTTCCCCTGTTGCACCTAATTATATTTTTAGTGTCATCTATTCTTCCTCTCTGCCACAAAAAATGGAAGTTAATCCTGTTAAGAAATTTAGAATTACCCTTAGTACTTAACTGTTTATGGACTGGGAATGAGCTAAATCCATGTTAAAATGATGACTATTGAAAATTGTTGGCCTGCTTGTTTGAATGGGAAGAGGCCAATTGCTTGTGTACATTTGTCTGTGGCAGCTTTTGGAATGGAGTGCTCTGTCTTGCGGAGAATCATATGTAGTAACCAACTGTAAGAGTTTGGTTCCCTGGTCTTCATTGTGGGGCTGAGACAGGAAACTATCATCCAGCTTCAAATGCAGGGAAAAGTACATATTCTTTATTTTGGGCTTTCGAACCATAGAAAACTCACTTGGATAATTTCTGTGGATTTACCATTAGTTTTTCTGGTACTTTGCAGCACGGCATGAAGCAATGTTCTGCACAGATGTTGCAATTCACTTATAAAGCTAAATATCACAGTGTCTCTTCCCCCACCCACTCTGTTGCAGCTTAGTCCCTTTGTCTACAGTGAATTTGCCCGAGAGAGAAATCTTCATGTCTCATTACTCGATCGCCTCTATGAACACTACCCTGCAGAATTTCCATGCAGGATCTTGCTCTGTGAGAACTATCGCTCCCATGAAGCTATCATCAAGTAGGTGTGAACTTTTTCACCGTTTCACATTTTTCTGGTTGGCACAAGTATCTTGTTAGAAGAACCACTTAAAAGCATTTTTGACCATTAGACTCCTATATGTAGTTGAAAAGAGAAGTGTGAATCATCATAAAATCGCTTTATGTGAACTGGCTCAAATAGTTCAATGTATCTTGATTTATCCTATAAATAGTTTCATTATGTCATCCAAAAATGAGTCTATTGGGATCTGCTGAATATGCACAGTAAGGGAATACTCAGATTATTTAGATACACAAGTTACTGCCTGTTGGCCTGAAGGATCCTAATGCTTGCAGAGCACAGTTATATCTAGAGTCTATGCATCATCCAAAGGGAGATGTTGTGTTCTTAACATGATGATGATCTATGCCAGAAATGTAGGCAAGCTGAAAGCAGGGCAGGCTTGTTCAGAGAGTCCAGGGATGAGGCTGAAGTTTGAAACTACAGTGACAGTCCAAGAGTGGGAAGACAGGGCATAGAATGTGGGCAGAAATCAAGGTGGGGCTGGGGAATACTTGTCAGACAGTTATCATGAAACAGAAGCTTAAAAAAATGAGAATATATTTGCCTGCTTATCACAGGCAAAATTTGAGATTAAGTGTTCTGCATAATAGGAACAATGTATGACTCCAGTGTATATAACATGAGTCTTTAGAAATTGATTATTTAAATATTTAGATTCAGGAATTTCTTTACATCTCCAGTTTTCTTTCAAGGAGATAGGAAAGGCTACAAATATGCAAGGATGGTTGATCTTATAACCAAATTATTAAATTGCTGGTAATCAGTGTTCTCTGTAACTTTCATCTTGGCTGGGCAGGGCTTTCTTTCTCGCACGCATGACTTCACCTGTGCTTACCACCACCACCCTGCACAGCTCTGGAGCTCCAGGCGGAGAAGGGTGGTGGGGCATGCACTCACTTATGTAGGGACCTTAGAGGGAACCTTGCTGGAAGCAGACCACAAGATTGCATACTCCCTCCCAACCATCTGCCTGTTACAGCACACAACCAATGTCATACTCTGGAAGTGTATACCAAAATAATTCTCAACGAATCCTCTTATTATTAGCGTAACTGAACTATTTTACTGTAGCTGCCATACCATTTCAGATGAGGTCTGTGACATGGCAGGGCAGTAACGAAGGAATTAGAAAAGATCATTAAGTCTAAGGATGTGGCACCAGAGACTAAGACACTCTTGAATGGGTATGAATGCTGGACAGCAAAGAAAGGTGACAGGAAAAAATAGGTTCAGATGAAATGTGGTGCTGGAGGACAACTTTGTGGATACCATGGACTGCTAGGAAGGGAAACAAGTGGGTCCTAGATCAAATCAAGCTTTTTTAAAAAAAATATTTTTTTTTGAAAATTTAACCTAACACTATAAACTTAAATTACAAATCAAGCTTTAACTATCTCTGAGAGCAAAAATACTGGAGCTGAGGACACATGGTAAGACAGGATTCTCTGGAAAAGACAATAATAAGGCAAAAAAAAAAAAAAGCAAAAGTGTTCTGCTTATATACTGCCACATAGCACTTTAAGCACTCTCTCAGCGGTTTACATTTTAATTATGCAGGCTACACATTCCCCACCCCCAGCAAGCTGGGTACTCCTTTTACCGACCTCAGAAGGTTGGAAGGCTGAGTCACCCATGAGCCGGCTACCTGGGATTGAACCCAGGTCATGAGCACAGTTCTAGCTGCAGTACAGGCATTTAACCACTGCTCCACAAGGCTTCTAATACTAGGAAAGGTGGAAAAGGAAAGGAGGAAGACCAAATATGAGATGGATTCCATGAAAGAACCCACAGGCTAGAGTTTCCAATAGCTGAGCAGGGCTGTTGAGGACAGGGCATCTTGGAGACTCCTCATTCATAGCCTTGCTATAAATTGGAGGCAACTTGATGGCACATAACCATACAATTTTTTATAATCCTTCCAATCCTCTTAAGAGGGAAAGGTCCATAAGTTAATTATTTGTCAGTGCAATAATTCTTGCTTAGTTTCTTTTAACTCTTTCATGATGCTGATGGACATTATGAAGCAAGCATGATTTTGAAAACAATTAGATATATACTAGTTTGTACAGTGCATTTTACTGTATAGTTTATCATCATCTACAGCAGGTAATACACGATGGCCAGACTCCTATTGTAGATTTATGCCGGTGTATGTGTAATGTTTTTCATTAAGGCAGCAGATTACTATACGCTAATGAGTTGCCACTGTCATTCCAAATTGCATACCATTCGTGGCTTGGAACACGGGTAGCAACTTGTTAATTAGCAGCAGTTTGTCACATTTATGCTATTCTGCTTACATCAGCACAAGCCCACAGTAGGATTTTGGCCAAAGAAATTACAGTAAAATAGATAGTAAAATTTAATAGCTAATGCATTTGCTGACATTTTCAAAGTGGATTTTTTGTTTCTCGAATTTTTTTAGAAAGTTGGTATGGAAAGTATTATACTGTGATAAAACCCACTTTATCATAGTCTGATGGAAAAATGATTATTTTGAGAAGCAAAGACCATAGGGGTCCTGTGCACTGTATTTCCCCCCAGAATCAAATTGTTGTCTGTGACCGTAGCTCAAGCAACAGCCCTTTGCCGAACTTTTTATTGAGTGCATGTGGCCTGTGGGTTGCATATTGTCCATCTTGGTTTATATGGAATAAGGGCAATTAATCTCCACAATAGGGTTTGTTTGTTTTTTCCTTAGGTAATCCTTGCTGGATAATTACTGAGTAATTGCTTTTGGGAAAATATGTTGAATTACATCTTTGAGATGCTTTTTTAAGCCAAGATTTTAACATTGAAAAGACTTGTTCAAATTTTTGGTTATTTTAGTCAATTGGGCCCTCACTGTTTTGTGGCTGTTCCAATGCATGAATTCACTGGGACGTGCACACAAGGCTCCTGCTCATAGATGCATAACAATAAAGCAGCTTTAAAAGTGTACTCAGTCCAGAGAATAAAGCAGGTTATGTATGAATAGAGTCCTGGTCACCTTTTCTAGCAGACTTCTGGCAAGGTCCATCATCATGGTCGCTCCCTCCCCTCCCCTTGGCATCTCTGTATTGATTGGTTCCGGGAAAATGTATCCTTGAAGAGACAATTTCTGCCTGTTGCTCACTTTTGTCTTAAATAATCACATTTCTTCTTACAAGTTCTTGGCTGGGTTCAGTGAGCATCTTTTAGCTGTGCTTTGGTTCATGTGGAATTCTAATCGCTTTAAATAGTAAACCCATTAGCCATGTTACAAACTAGGTGCCTGTCTTTCATGAGGGCAGTCACTGGTAACCCCCCCCCCCCCCCCGTTTAAAAACCATCCTCTCTTCTTTGAAATGTCTCTTTAAAATAGCACATTTTAACATGCATTGCATTACCAGTGTCTTTTGTCCTTTAGTCTTCTGTGGCACCAGTCCAACACTCCCTATTTTTAGTTGCTTCATATTCAGGGTGCATTTGAATATGCATAGTAATCGTTTTCCCTTAGCACAGTCTATTCTTCCTAATTTGGATGCACATAGCTCCCTGGAAAATCAGGCTATCCAAAAATGTGCGAACGTATCTTTGTGTACCTCGGGCCTGGTCAACAACCCTTAATATTTTGCTGCATGATAAGTTATGGGAATGCAAGCAGATGAAAATGTTCGTTTGCTATGGACCTACGTACTTGTCATCTATTTCTGTAAATAGCTAATTTGTTGCCTAGCAACAGCCCTTTCCCCTGCTGAGGCAGGAAGCAAACGTAGGTGGTCTTCCTCCCATTGGGACATGGAGGGAAGCTGGGATGCAGAGTATAGAGAGGGTCCTCCTTATCTCCTATAAACAGAAAAGAGGCATTATCTTGCCTTCATGGGCCTCTTTTCTTCTCCACCTCATCTCCTGTTCTGTGGGTGGACAGGAGATGTTTTCCCCTGCCGACACTACTTTATTTATTCATCTATTTGATGTGGGATTTTTGTTTTTTAAAAATTAGGTTAATACATACTGTCCACATTTTGTTTTCTCCTTCATTGCAGTTATACATCTGAACTTTTCTATGAGGGCAAATTGATGGCAAGTGGTAAACAGCCAGCGCACAAAGATTTCTATCCTCTGACATTCTTCACAGCACGAGGAGAAGATGTGCAAGAAAAAAATAGTACTGCTTTTTACAACAATGCAGAGGTAGCACTTTGGTTTCACCTTTAATTGCTTTCTTGGTACTTGTAATTTTCACTGGTACTTCAGTGTTTTACGTCCTGTCAAAAGTATTTTTTACAGAAATATTTCTACAGTGTCTAAGAGGTTGTTCTGAGAATGCCAATTTGCACATCAATAAGATTATTCCATTCTTAATAGGATCTGTAATGTTGTTTCTTCATAGAAACAGAACCTAAAGCTGTGGGCCTCAAATGGTTCACAGTGAAAGACTGAACCAGCCTGTGAACTCAAGAATTCTTATTACCATTTTACTTTTCATAGCCTTGAACAAAAACGCTGGAAAAATACAAAACAATAAAAAGCAAAAGCAAGTGTGCTGCTTGTATACCATCCCGTATTAAAGCACTCTCTTGTCAGCTTACATTTTACTTTTGCAAGCTACACATTACTCCCCTTCCTTGCAAGCTGGGTGGTCAGTTTACTGACCTTGGAAAGATGGAAGGCAGAGTCTACCTTAAGCCAGCTACCTGAGCCTGTCAGAATCAAACTCAGATTGTGAGCAGAGTCTTCATAATACTGCAGTTTAACCACTGTGCCATGAGACTAACTCTACACTGTACAGGCTTTATTCGAGTTTTGACCATTTTTCTTTTGGGATCTGGTTATATGAATGAAATGTCAGCTTCAGAGCAAATCTTTAAATGGGAACCATAAACTCTTGTAAATTTATGTATTAGTCCCAAGCAGAGCAGATTATGTGTTAGATATACGCACATGAATAGCTAAGGAGTATATTTGATCCAAGCTGCCTAGATGCCCTAAGCACATCTGATCTCACGTGATTTCAGAAGCTAAGCAGAGTCGGCCCTGGTTAGTACTTGGATGGGCGACCACCAGGGAATACCAGGTGCTGTAGGCGCCTGGAGTAGGAACTGGCAAGCCACTCCAGTATTCCTGCCAAGAAAACCCCATGGACATGGGGTCACGAAGGGTTGGCCACGACCGTAGCGACGCAACACACACACATATTTGATCCAACAGAAGCACCTTCCCTTATTCAGGAGGTACAAGAGGAAGGGGAAATCAGCAAAATAGGCTTTTGATGAACACACAGAAGGCATTTTTATCCAACCCAATGTATTTTCAATGAACTGTTACAGTGGACACTGCCACAAGGCACTGGAATTTTTGATGTGTTATAAATTGGCAGCTAACCTAAGAGTGAATTTGAACAGTTTATAGCCATGGGGATTATATTGTCAACTTGGTTGTATCTGGCGCCATGCCATAAAAATGAGTTCTTCTTCGTGGTCTTCTGTGAACACACACACACAATTGGTTTCTTCTGCACCTGTGTAGAGTCACTCAGAGGATTCCAGAGCTTAACGTCAGTCACGTGTTGCCTCCCCCCCTTCATATGGGTGTGCTGGTATCACGGCCTCTCAGTTCTTCTCATGCCACCGCTCAAGTTACTTCGAGATCCGGAGTTGCAAGAAGTGCTTCCAAATTCTGAACAAAAAAGGTTTCTTTCATTTCTTTCTTTCTTTTTTGCATTTTCTTTATTCCCTGCTTCGCCGGTTCCTTACCTCCTCCTCTTCAGGGATAGGGTGCCCCCCTTCTTTAATACTATGGATTGCAAAGGTCATGGACCTTACTGTTGAGCAGCCACTGCCAATCGAGTCTGATAAGGAGTTCAAGGACATAAACCAGGATCAGACCCCTCTGGTACACGTCAGATTTATCTCCTCATAAGAACATAAGAACAGCCTTGCTGGAACAGGCCACAGCCCATCCAGTCCAGCATTCTATCTCACACAGCGGCTCACCATTTGCTTCAGGGTATCCCCAAGCAGATGTCTTCACCTGCTTATGATTCCCTGCAACTGGCATTGAGAGATATCCTGCCTATCTCTCCAACCCAGAGGTTGTCCTTAGGCATCCATAATGATAGCCATTGATACCCTTGTTCTCCCTATTGAATGTGGTAAGGGAGTCATGGGTAGCTCCTTCATTGTAGGCTCAAATTGCCAAAAGGGTGGAAAATCTCTGCCACACGCATAGAGTGGAGGCAAGTTTCCTCTCAAAGCATCCTTTTCCTAAGTCCTTTATTATGGATGCCACCCAAAGCAGGGCCCACAACAGATCGTCTTCAACCCCAACCAGCAGAGAGGGCAGAGAGCTGGACGCCATAGGATCCTTTCTCCTCCAGGCTGCAGACTACATGGCGGCCATGACCCTGGCTCGTCAGGAGCACATTGTGGCCTGTCACATCATCAATTGCCCTCCGTCACCATGCCTGGCTGACGTCTGCCAGCATCCCAAAGGATGTCCATGCTCAGATTGAGGATTGATGGCACTGGCCTCTTTGATGCCAGAACTAATGAGATGCTGGGCAACTTCCAGAAGTGCCAAAGCATGGTGCACAGTTTTAGTGTACTGGATGTGTACAGGTCACCCAGGCACCACCAGAGGAGGCAACCCTTCCAGCCTTACCGCTTCTGGGACCGCCCTTTATTCTGGCAGGCACCACCCCCACCCCCTCAGCAGAGGTACCAGGAGTCTCGCCCTGGTAGACCATCTTGCCATGCAGACAAAAAGACGAAGCAGCCCTTTTGACTACCAGGGCCCCTCCCTGCTCCCGCCCCATTATCCCCTTAGCCCTATGAGACTGAGCTTGCATTTGAAAGCTTGGGAGGCCATTGGAGCAGAAAGCTGGGTCTTGGCGTTGGTGGTAAATGGCTATTATGTATGCCTCCCCCCAACACCAAATTGTTCTGGCATCACCATTACAGATCCTGCAGTGGAAGATCATATCCCTCCTTCAGAACATTGCCATTGAGCCCTGTACCTCACCCACAGACCCCCAGGTTTTTCTCCTGGTATTTTATTATTCTCGAAAAGGACGGGGGCCTACATCCTATTTTGGACCTTCACGCCCTGAGTGCTTTCATTGATACCAAACATCTCCATATGATTATCTTGGAGAATATCCTCCACCTTCTTTGGGTCGGGGGACTGGTTCACGGTCATAGACCTGAAAGATCCATACTTTCACATCACTGTTACAACAAACCACAGGAGGTATTTGAGATTCATGGTGGGGGAGTTTGCATACCAGATGAAGGCGCTCCAGTTTGGGTTGTCCATGGCCTCGAGGGTCTTCACTAAATGTATGGCACTACCTTACCTGGATGACTGGCTCCTGGTAGTGTGCTCCCAGATCCAGGTGGAAAGAGATTTTTGTTCTGCCCTGTCTTTATTGCAGGGCCTTGGGCTCGATGTGAATGTCACCAAATCTCATCTGCGGCCATCCCAGAGGATTTCTTATATCGGTGCTCTGTTAGACTCCACCGTGGCCAGGGTGTTCCTGCTGGAGGACAGACATCTCAAGGCTGCAGCCTTGGTTTCAGAGGTTCCAGAGAGGCCCCAAGTCTCAGCTCGTCTGGCCCAGCACCTTCTCTGTCTCATTACCTCCACTACAGTAACGGTGCAGCACAACCTCCTCAAGATGCAGTCTCTGCAGGCCTGGTACTTGTCCCTCTTCAACATGATGGGCAACGATCCAGACAAGCTGCTGGAGGTCAGAATGGAATGGAAGGTCCAGCTTACATGGTGGTCCAACGCAGCCAACCTATCCATCGGCAGGTCGTTCCACCCAATTTCACTGACTGTGCACATAACAATGGACATCAGCCCTACTGGATGGGAGGTGCACTGCAATGGGAGAATGGTCCTTGGTGGTTGGCCCATCACCCAGCGTCGGCTCCACATCAATTACATGGAGCTCCTGCCCGTCTCCAGGTGTTTGAGCCTCTGGTGATTGGCCGTGGGGTCCAGGTCTGGACAGACAACATGACGGCGGTCTATTATATCAACAAACAAGGGAGAACCCACTCGCTCTCCCTATTGTACCTTGCCATGGTTCTCTGGTGTTAGGCTCACCACATTTTTCTCCATGTGATTCATGTGGCCTCAAGGGACAATGTCCTAGCCGACAGGTTGAGCAAGCTCTCAGACCAGGTCCATGAGTGGGTCCTTCACAAGGATGTCTTTGCTGACCTCTGCTGCACATGGGGTACTCCCAACTTCAATGTTTTTGCCACCAGGGAGAACATGAAGTGCTGCCTCTACTGCTCGAGGGCAGGATGGGGGATGGGGGATGGGGTCCTTGGGAGACGCATTCATGTTTCTGTGAAACTGCTCCCTCCATTACATGTTCCCCTTGCTGCCTCTCTTGCAAAGGGCAAGCGTCAAAGTCTGGCAGAATGGAGTGGATGCCATTCTTGTAGTTCCATGGTGGCTGCGCCAACTGTCGGTTGCCACTCTTCAAGTGCTGATGTTGCATTTTGTCTGTCTCCTGCTTCACAAAGACCTCCTATCCCAGTGGGAGGGCACAATCCTCCACAGGGACATTCACTCACTCCATCCGATGGTGTGGAGGATTACCCCAAGATTGTAGCAGTAATTAGGCAAGCCTGCAGGCCATTGACTTCTAGGGCCTACGCAAATAGGGTAAATAGACTACATTTGTCCACTTTGCACGACAGAATGGATTTCCTCCATCACCCACTCCACTCACTGAGCTCCTCTCCTTCCTCCTACACCTGTTTTGTCAGGGCCTCACAGTCTCCACCCTGAGGGCCTGTGTGGCGGCCATTGTGGCTTATCTTCCGTCACTCAACTCGGAAGGCGTTTTTCAACTCAGGACCCTTGCAGCAAAGGATAACTCGTCAGTGGTTGCTAAAGGTTGTCTTAGAGGCGCTGCCCCGACAACTGTTTGCACCGTTGGCAAGGGTACCTGAAAAGATGCTGACTCTCAAGACTATTTTTCTTGTGGGAATTACCTCAGCCCGCAAGGCAAGTGAGCTGGTGATCCTTAAAGCAATCTGCCTTTTCTCCAATTTCATCCTGATAAGGTTACTCTCTACCCGGACATGTCCTTTCTTCCAAGGTGGCTACTGAGTTTCACCTTACGCAGCCCATCATCCTGCCAATCTTCTTCCAGTTGCCATCCAAGATCTGGAGAGCGCTGCATTCTTTGGACGTACGCAAGGCTCTTGCGTTTTACCTGCATAGAACATCCCCGTTCACTAACTCTTCGAGACACTTCATTAGCATTCATGGGGCGACAAAAGGGGCTGCAGTTTCCCCACAGACCATTAAGCTGGCCTATGAATGGGCAAATGTGCCATTGCCTGCTCAGGTACGTGCATACTCCGCAAGGGCAGTTGCATCTTCTACTGCATTCTTCAGAGGTATATTGCTTCCAGATATCTGTAAGGTGGTCTCTTGGGTGACGCCATTCATGTTCACCTCCCGCTACAGACTGGACACCAGAGCCGATGTGGCCTTTGCCAGGGCAGTTCTCTCCTCTGTTTTGCCATGACATCCCACCTCTAGGTGAGTGAGCTTGCTAGTCACCTATGTGTGTGTATTCACAGAAGACCACAAAGAAGAAAAACAAGTTGCCTACCTGTAACTGTGGTTCTTCAAGTGGTCATTCTGTGAATGTACACACTGCCCACCCAACCAGCCCCTCTATCCGTCATGGCAAGGTGACAGAACTGAGAGGGTGTGGTACCAGCATGCCCATATGAAGGGGAAGAGGCCTGCAGGTGAGTGATGTTAAGTTCTGGAAAGCCTCTGAGTGAACTGCACAAGTGCAGAAGAATGTGTGTGAATTCACAGAATGGCCACTCAAAGAACCACAGTAACAGGCTGATAACTTCTTTTTATTCTCTTGTCAGACCAATAGAAAGTGGGCTGCATGTCAGTACTAACTGGAGACTTGTTCTGATAGTGTGCTAATACTGAACTGCTTTTGGCAGGCCTTGTATCTCTGTGTTAAAATAACACTTTCGAAGGTCACACCACATCCCCTAATTTTCCAGTACTGTAGTGCTTTCTTTTTCAGCCTTTTATTTATTGTTTATTTATTTGTTATATTTATATACCACCCATCTTCCGGACGGAACTCTGGGTGGTTTACAGTTAAAATAAAACAACAGAAAGGAAAACAAGCAGCAAGAGTACCAATAAAATAAGGAGGGACAATACCCTCCACAAAGATGACATGGGCGGCAAAAGAGGAAGAGAGAAAAAAATAAGTAAAAAGGTCGCCATATGCCTCTTTAAAAAGATGTGTTTTAAGATCCCTTTTAAAGGCGGGCAGAGACTGTGCTAGGCGCAGCTCACTAGGCAGATGATTCCACAAAGTGGGGCCCACCACAGAGAAGGCGCGGTTACGCGTGAGCGATTTCCGCGCCTCCCTGGGTGTGGCCACCCTCATGGGCCTGGACCCTGCGCCATTCTCGTGGGCCTGGACCTTTTACTGGATCCTCCTCTTGCCAGCACATTGGAAATTATCCAACAGAAGCCACACATAGTTTTGTACAAGACTTTATGGCGACTGCCTGACCGGTTGGCTATAGTAACTTGGTCTGCTTTCTTCTTGTAGCTCCCCAAGCTTTGTATTTTTATCCTAGGGACTGGGACTGAACTTTTTGGCTTGGGGAAGATGGTACTAGTGATGTCCTCACCAAATAAAGTGTGGCTAGGTGCAGTGGTGTCAAACTGGAAGATACCTCGCCCTCCTTTTGTTCGATATGGCAACATGTGTGCTGTTTGTCTTGCAAGTATTCCCTGTTCCCTTCCATTGTCCACAGGTTCACTTTTAAAACTGGAATACATTTTTAAAACTTTTTAAGAAAACTGCATTTTCAGATACCCTTCCCAGTAATGTTCTGTTTGCTATATATGGGCATGGTTTTATTAGAATCATAATTAAAGTTAATAAGACATCTGATCTGGCTTATTGCTCCAATTCAATTTTTGTATAATTCATAGAATGAAATCTTCCTTGCTTAATTTAAGCCCTTAACAATGACTCGTTTACAGTATTATTTGCTGAACTCTACTCCTGCTATCCTTCGGTGATATCTTGTTATATTTAAATCTGAAAATATGGTACCCAGTAGGTATTAGGACAGTAAAGGGGCAGATTATTTTGGGATGAGGCACACTGTTCATTATTTGTAAGCAAGTGCAGAGTAAATATATAGAGAGGAATTGATTAAATTTGTATAAAGATGGGAAAGAATGAAAAGACAACTAAGTATTCTCTGTAACAACTTTTTGTGGCAACAGCTTTTACATATTTCTTTGGTCAAAATTATAAGATGTATGGGCTGATGCTGCCTTTAGACATACGCTGTTCTAAACTTGAATTGATTTTGGAAACCTTGATTTATCCAGTCCTTCTTCCATGTGCTTTGTCCTCCCTTGATAAGAACAAAGGACTCATCCTATGCAGTGGCACCTGAAACAATCTGAAAAACAAAAAACTAGCTGCTCACTTGTCAGTTATCTTTAGATTAACTAGGAGCCTTGTGGCACAGTGGTTAAATGGCAATACTGTAGTTAAGACTTTACTCACAACTTGAGTTTGATCCTGACAAGCTCAGGTAGCTAGCTCAAGGTTGACCCATCCTTTTGAGTGGGTGGTGGGTGGTGGAATTCATAATTTAATTGCAAATCACCTGGAAAGTGCTTTAAGCACTGTGGGGTGGTATCTAAGAAGAACACTTGGCTTTTGCTTTGCTTTCTCTCAGATACTCCAGAAGTATGGTGGTAGGTGCTAGCAAATAATGAATGAAATAAGATAATGCAGCACCAAAGCCACTCACTTCATGGGCACTAGCCCCCTACACAATGGTTAAAGTTGAGCTCAAGTTTTCTTCACACATCCTAAGCTCTAAGTATGAAACCAGAAGAGGCGGTGCTAAGCTTACGGAGAGCAAAACCAGCACACCTCACCAAATGGATGAATGTTGAAGAGTATCCCCCACCAAGACAATATTCTGGCAGGGCTATCTGAAAGCCACTTATTAGACTCTGAAGTGAAGAAGGGAGATCAAAGAATAATCAAGTAAAATGGAAGCTACTTGAATACGGGACATGTTTTTGGTGAATATGGAGAAATTCAATCAATGCAATATTTATGTGCATGAAATTCATGTCCCACCAGTTATATTAAAGAAGACTTAACACATGGCTGAGATATTGTGTTTTTAATTTTACTTATATTTCATATATGTCTACAGTTTTAAACTGTGCAACAGTATGATTCAACATGAGACAGAACAACTTGAAGTACTGGTTGCTGGCATCTTGTGAACTTCTAACTTCTCATGAAGTATTACCAAAGGAATGTGTATTGCTCCAAACTCTTTTATGTAGGCCTGCCAATTTCTTTGGATTCTGAGGAGTAAAGAGATGCTTCCTTTTCAATTTAAATATTGATCAATAGCTTTTTCAAAGAATCTGCCTGGGGGCTACAATAAGGAGACTGGGTGTTCTTAGAGGCAATTTCTCATGTGTTTTATTTCATACTTTGCATCCTTGTGGCCAGAGTGAAGCAGAATTCAAACTGGGCAGTGCCTCCTGAGGAAATCTGAGGAGGAAAACCCAGTTGATTTGCCACAACATTATGCTGTCGTAGTTACCTGACATCCCACAATGTACTTTTCTGTTGCTTGGAGCAGGTGCTTTATTTCACATCTGCAGAAAAACGGGAAGAAATCTATAATTAAAACTGTGCATTTGTATGAACATACCTCCTCTTTTTTAAAGGTATCTTTAATTAGTATAATTTCCTGATGTTCTTGATCCTTCTGGTTGCATATTAAAGGCAATTATGGATGCACGGGATGCATTGATCATCATACGGATATGCAAATGTCAAGAGTAGAATGCAAGGGAGGCAGTACAGTTTAACGAATGTTCTTTTAAAAATCCCCTGGAGTACTGTAATTCTATTAAATCCTGTTTTGAAGTATTGTTTTTTTAATCGAAGAGATATTAGACTTTCTTAAAAACTAGTGTTTTTCGTTGATGTGTCCCCCCCCCCCGAAAGGTGTTTGAAGTGGTGGAACGTGTTGAAGAACTGAGGAGAAAGTGGCCAGTAGCCTGGGGGAAATTGGATGATGGCAGCATAGGTGTTGTAACACCATATGCTGATCAAGTGTTCCGAATTCGAGCAGAGCTCCGGAAGAAAAGATTGTCTGATGTCAGTGTTGAAAGAGTGCTAAATGTTCAGGGTAAGGAACACGCACATATCCATCATACTCTGAACCTGGCTGAGAGGTAGAAAAGATTCTCAAAGTTTCCTTTGAAAGAGCTCCATTTTCCATGGCTTTGCTTAAGATGTAATCCCCCAAAAGCTATTGAATACAAAAGAGTGATTACTGTGTGTGCGCACATTGAGATAAATACTATTATTGCAGTATGATTGTTGTTTATGAATAGTCAAATATCTAGGAAGCACTATTCCTGCATTGTCCATATTAATATTTCCTGTTTAGTATCAGTATTCAGGATGGTTTGCCGAAGCGTCAAGTTTCAGATATAACTGATTAAATCATTAACCCAGAATTTTAGCTAAATGCATATTTATTTTATTTGTTTGTTTAAAATATTTGACCACATCTTTCTCCTTGAAAAGGACCTGAGGTGGCTTACATCAGTGAAAGACAGTATTTAAAGTTGAAGGCAACAAGTATGCAACAGTTGTTAACAACATTAAAGACAATTAAAACTTTCCTACTTTCTTGGAGTATGCTAAAACAGAGGTAGACCAAGTACCAGGAGTTTACGAGATCCCATATTCTTGTGGTTTATATTGGGAAGATGTTATGACACTCCCCATCAGAGTGCCATAACACTTACTATAGTGCAGGGGTCCTCAACCTAAGGCCCCGGGGTCAGATGCGCCCCCCCAAGGTCCTGAATCCAGCCCCTGGGACCAATTGCAACCCCCCACCTACCCCCTGTTTTGTGAGCAAGCCAGCCTCCGCAGCTGCTTTTGGGCTGTGATCCGGCCCCCAGTGGTGTCTGGGTGGTTGTGGACCAGCCCACTGTTTGAAAATTTTGAGGACCCCTGCTATAGTGCAACTAGTATATGCTTTATCTATAGTTGAGAATGCAAAAAAAAGTTGTGCACCCCCTACAGTTATTGTTGGTTTTTTTTAAAGGGGGCTATAGCTATAAAAGTTCAAGCAAGATCAAGCCTAAAGTAAAGGATAAAGACATTAACCTTAAAAAGTCTTGGTGTTTCCGGTACAGTTTCAAATTATTTAAACTCTTACTATGTATGCATAGACTTGTTTAAGCGAACAGAAATTATATGGCTGGCAGAATTAGTGGACAAGGATCACTGATGCCAGCTTAATTGCTATGGCTAAAATTGCCTTTATGTATTTTCTCCCCTCGCAGGAAAGCAGTTCCGTGTGTTGTTTCTCAGTACTGTACGGACGCGGCATACATGCAAACACAAGCAAACACCGATAAAACGGAAAGAGCATTTATTAGAAGATTCAACGGAAGATTTGGATTATGGTTTCCTGTCCAATTATAAGCTTCTCAACACAGCAATTACAAGAGCACAGTCCCTCGTAGCTGTTGTGGGAGATCCAATTGCATTATGTTCTATTGGAAGATGCAGGTATAGTAGTTGTGTGTTATAAGCACGTCATAAATTGACACAAATTTTCCTGTTTGATAGTTGGATTGTGATTGGGATAGTGACTCTATGTGAATTGGAGTCTGTTGTCTTCCTCAGTTGCTGTAAAATAAATGTTGAGCCTTAAAATAAATAGCTATGATTTTGGTTCCTATGCACCACATTGCTTGAAACTCAATATCTGCTCTTAATATTTGAGTTCATTCCTTCTCTTGTTCTCTCAGATGAAATTAAATAATGCTTTAATAGTATGAACCTAAGCTGCATATATGTTTGTCTTGGTCAAGAAGAAATCCAGCACTCGTGTGTTGGCCAGCATCCTGGCTGTGCAGCCAAAATGACCTTACCAGCAGTAGACACTTCCTGCTAATTAAAGAGTTCTCTCCCCCCCCCCCATTTTGGGGTACGCATGATAGGGTCCATTGGCGTTCTGCTGATCATATTTTATTAGCCCTGGAGCATGTAAAATTGTTCTGATTTGCACATGCCATGGAATTATATCATAAATTCTTTCTCTATAATTTACAGGTAGTGTAGAAATTTTATATTTTAATGCTTCCTTTTGGAAAAGCTTTCCTGCAAATTAAAAATTAGCTCAGAGAAACATTCTTAGTTAGGCAACTTTTTACATGCTATTTTCTTTTCCAGTGTGAGGAGTGTTTTTATCAGGCGTGATGTGTCCACAGTTTAATTAGTCTGATGTCGGAATGCAGTAAGAACTGGCTCTCTCTGACCTGCTTTTCCACTGACAAGTCAAAGGACTCTATAACGTACCATGGGTGCTTTCTTGAGGGAAACACAATCCAGCTTCTGCCAGATTTTGTTGGATGTCGCATTGAACAAATAAACATAATAATCTTTGGTCTGGAGTTTGTCTAAGTGGTCCCACTGCAGATGGGAATGATCAGGCTGAATGCAATGAATAAATGTTTCTTGCTTACAAGTGGCTAAGGTCACACTGTGATATACAGGCCCAGACTCACGCTGACTAGATCTTAAATGTTTTGGTCATGGCTTTCATGAAAGGATTGTTTGGGTGGAGATGTGTGTGGAGAAGGTTTGTTTGCTTCAGTTAAATAAGCAGAGATGCGGTTGTCAAAAGCAGGTAATTGAGTTAAAAGAAAGAAAAAACATGAAGAGATAGAGTAATTGTCATTCTAGAAGGCGTGCATTTGCATCTTTGTGAAATTGTAACTCAAGTAAAACTGTAGTATTCTTTCCTGGTGTGGATCTGTCCATGACATACAGTATAGGGAGAAGAGTCTGTTGTACATACTTGGTTTCAGCCCAGAAACCAGACCTGTTTACTTAGGACAAAACAGAGCTTTGCTGGCTATCGTTAATGAACCAAACCAAACCACTCCATTTGCTGTAATGTAAATTGAGTTCCTTTATCTTTGCTTTAGTGTTGCATACCTATGGGCCTTTAGTGAGAAAGAAGAGTAGGGCTATTGGTTGGTTGATTGCACGAGGAAAGCATGAATGGTGAGTTGTGGGAGTTTTCTGTGTGAGAGACATACAGCAACCAGGGAGCCCTTTCCTGTTCATTTGATGTCAGCGATATGTTTGGTAATGTTTATATGTTATTGTATATTTTCCCTACATTTTTAAGTTTTGGTCTTTTATGCCTTAAAATTGTTTGAGTTGAGTTGTGATATAAATTTAAAATGATAACCATCATCTTTACTTTATTGTCTACATATATTTAGATATAAAATATGTTTAGTAAAATGTGAGTGGATAGAGACCTATGTGGAAAATTTAGTGGTATCTCAGGGCAGTTTCCTTGTACCAAATCCTCCTTGCAGGGTACAAGTTAGCAATTTGATTTCAAATTGGGTCATAAAGAAATGCTTCCCACCTATTGACATTATGGATCCAGTATCTGCCTTAAGCAGATGCTATTCAGACTGCATATTTTTCCTAAATAAACAATACAGTATAACTGCTTCTATTTAAGAAGTCTTTTAAGTGGGAGCCAGATTTAAACTATTTGTCTGTCACAGATTGCAAATGTTGTTTTTAGTATGTCACTTTTTCCTTCTGTGGATTTTTGATCATACTCAGTTCAAAAGGCATGAAGACTTTTAAACGATCTGAAAGTGGGTTACCGGAATATAAAGCAATTGACATTTCATTTGGTAAAATATATCTATAATCCATGGGAAGCATTTGATTTTTATAAATACTCTGATAACTATCAAAACGAATCAGGAATCTTTTACAATAGTGGTAGAAGGCTTTGTGAGCCTTGTGTATAGGTTATTAATTAGGGTTTTGTGGACCGCAGTGCTTGGCAGATGCATCTTTTAAAATCTGGAGCGTGTGTTGCAAGGCACAGTTGGCAAGCTGTATTCATTGTTCGTACAACCCTACTCGAAGTATGTCATGTGAAGAATCTGCTTGGGGCATTTTTAAAAAACCAAAACACATGGACTGTGCTAGACTTCTGGCACTAAGTTGATGACAGTCTTAATTAATTGCAGGGAACTCTGCTGTTGAACCTCCCATTTTTTATTGTCGATGGGGACCTGCTTTAGAAACATTCAGTGCTATCCTCCTAATCAAATAATCTTGCAATCAGGACTTAAAGAGACAAACACACTACTGGATTCAAGGCATAATTGGAGAAATTGAACAACTTTATATTGTTTTTATATTGGCTTCTTTAGGAAATTTTGGGAAAGATTTATTGCCCTGTGTCATGATAATGACAGTCTTCACGGTATCACGTTTGATCAGATCAAAGCTCAGTTGGAAGCTCTGGAATTAAAGAAAACCTATGTACTGAATCCACTGGCTCCTGAGTTTATTCCTCGAGCTCTGAGACAACAGCATTCATCCAACACCAGTAAACCACAGCAGTCACCGCCAAAGGTAAAACATCACCTGTGTCAAAAGTTAGTAACAGCTAGCAAGTCTCTATTAAAAAATAGCAGGAAAGGGTGAGCGTATTCATTGTGCTGTTTCCTCATGTAAACCTATATGTCAGTGGAGGGCAAACTTTGGCCCTCCAGATGTTTTGGACCACAACTCCCACAGTCCTTTGCCACTGGCAACCTAAGCTTAGAATTCTGGGAGTTATGGTCCAAAACATCAGGAGGGTCAAAGTTTGGACATGCCTGCTATATGTAAAGTAGAACGCCACCCATACCATCCTTAGCACAAGTGTTATCTGATTTTGGAAAATGCAACAAGGTCAACACTTTGATAGGAGACCAGCAGGGAATACCAGGTAGGTGTAGAAATTAATCCTGCTTTAAACTCTTGAAAACCATTACTGCTAGTACAACTTAACACTATTGGACTGCAGGGCATCAGTGATGTGATCCAATATAAGTCAATGATCTGTGCTGTTTATGGCAGGAAGAATATTGCCTGAGGACATCTTCATGTGAGGACAGAATATAGTATAGTAGAATAATAAGTATATAGGATAGGATAGCAGAATCAAATATTTCTTGTCATTATTTTTGGTTCTGTTTGGAGGACATGTATCTAGAAACTGTTGCGGTAACACAGTCAACCTTTAAAGTTTCTGTATGTTTCCTTTGGCATGGGGGTGTTACAATGCTGAACACAGTTATTTATTATTTCTCTAGTATTACAACTTTTGGGAAAGCACATATATTTATACTGTATATGAAGGTATAAGAGAATCTTCCCAAGGTGTTCTACTTAATATTTATACAAATGCGCAAAGTATACATTGTTATTTCCATGTGTTTATGAAGAATAAACATATTTACTTGTTATGGTTCTTCATGGCACCCCGTTATTCTTCCCCTTTCACAGACAAAGGGCATACGGGTTCTTCTTTCAGATACTCCTCCTTCACTTCAGGAAAATTAAAACAAACAAACAAACACACAAACAGGCAAGCAAACTAGCTGTAGAGTAGGTCCCCACCCCCACCTTGGACATTAGCTTATTATTTCACAGTGTTTGATTTCTATGAGATATACTTCCATAGCAACTATACTTCTTCAGATGGTCTCCAAAATAGCTTCTTTTTTAGAGCAATATTGGCCTTAAAAGGAAATCCTGGACTTTGAAGTCAGCTTATTTTATGTCATATTTTAGTCATTTTATATGTCATATTATGTGTTGTACCTGTTTTTAAATCTCTGTGGAATGTTTTAAATGAGTTTAAATAGCAACCACAAAATTTCGTTGTTCCTGCAAGGGGGCAATGACAATAAAGATTCCTATTCCTATTCCTATCTATGGAGTCACACAACCCTCCCACCTCCCTGCAGTGTCCATATACTTTCCTTTATGCCAGGAACTGAAAGGAGCTAGTCATACGTGATAAGGAAGGTGAGGAAGTTGTCCTTTTAAAAAAAGGAAAGGAAGAAAGAAATCTTAGCTCTAGAATATTCTAAGATTCTAAGATTGGCTCTAACCTAGCACAAATTCCAATGAAGCCAGGTATGAACATCCAGATGTGACCAGTATGTAAATATGTAGTAATAGGAATGGTGATAAACAGCTTGTGAGATTTCCATTCCTATGTTCAAGCATTTCATTGGGGTTGCGCCTGTAAAATTTAGAATAGAGTTTTGGTTCTGGCTTTTTAAAAATGTCACATTTATGGATGTCTGAAATATATAAAAACATTATTAGAGCCCTCTTCTCTACTAAAATAGTGTTGAGTTATTTCTGTTTGGAATCTGAAGACTAGTCAGTCAGTCAGTCAGGTTTTTATTGCGGTATAAAACCATAAAAATCATTAAAATCATTAAAACATGGTAGCAAAATTGTAAAGTTACAAAAACAGTGTGGATATAACGACTGACTGACTGACTGAATCTGAAGACTACAAGAAGAAAATGGAGTAGTAGTATTCTTCCATAAGCTCTCCAAGAAGCACTAAATAGAAGACCTTGCAGAGTGGTTCCATAGCAAATTGGTGTTAACTTAATGAGAAATGTTGTGCACGAAAGGATAGAAGGCCTTTGAATATTGTTTATATTAGCCTTGCACAGAAGATTGATCAAATGGAAGAACCATTTTAGATCTGGAGTCTTATCTTGTCATGCAGTTCTCCTACATTCATTAAGTCAGAGATTTTCCTTCTAGCCTGTAGCTGTTTCTGCTTGTGGAAGGGAATTGATCTCTTTCGTTCTGAGGGATGGCCAGCCTACATGCTTTTCCAAATCTTTACTTTGTGCACGCCCTTACTGCCTGCTTGCCTGTCTGCCTCCCACCCTCCCTCCTCCTACACAAACATCACATTCTGTCAGTGCTAGTTGCCTCTTGCCATCTGAAAAGGAGAGAAGGGAATGCTTTCTAGAGCCACCATTTGAAGATACCAGGAACACTTTGAATGTGACTCCTAGGCTGCTTCCATGTGCCCCTTACCTGTCTGCTGGGAAAGTATGAGGAACACACACAGTTTTGGGGACCACTACTTATTTGGTGTCTGGGGCCCATTAAAGCCATAATGCCATGCACTCTTTGACTCCCCCCCCCCAAAAAAAAGATGAAGAATGTGTGGTGACTCTTTGAACATTCAGCCTACAAAGGGAAGTCTTTGTAGGCTGAATGTTCTGCAACTCTATGCTCATGGAAAGACATCGCCGAATCCCAAATGACACTCGTTGTGGTGTGTTGAGACCAAAAAGCAGTGCCACAATTACATCCATTGCTAGATAAAAATGCCCTGGCCAGGCAGTGACCCCATTTTATGTATGTATTGCAAAAATAAATGAAGCTGTTCCAATGTGAACTAGAAAATAACTTATTCTAAAATAGCTTTCTTGATAGCAGTAACCAGCAAGCCAGAATGAATCAAGCTAATGATGTCACCAGCTCAGGATTTGATAAGAGTGGAGATGAAAACAGCACCTTTATTCACTTTCACTTTGTTTGATCTCAGTTTCACTGAGTGACCACGGGAGTAGAAGTTTGTCAGACATTTTTAGAGAGTAAATAGCATTATAAAAGAAAAAAGGTGTTAAAAATACTGTTTGAAAATGCATCCCAGGTGACACTGTGTTAGATGAAGATAAAACAATGGAATGAGACAGCTTTTCAAAACCATTTGTTCAAAGGCTTGTTGTTTACATTTCAAAGGCTATTTTAAAGCAAAGCTGATAAGCCTGGCAAAACTGGTGACAAAGTCGCCCTTGTGGTTAAAGATGTTAGCTAAACCACAAACTCATAAAGAAGTCAAGATACTAGGCTAGTTAATATTTTAGTGAATTGCCTTTGAAAATATCTTTGTTCATTAACTTGGAGAATTCATTGCCTTTGTTTAGTAGCTAGCATATCTGTGGGTCATGTTCAATCCCTTTTATTCCTGGGTCAGAATGTATGCAACTCACCTGTCTATAAGCGTACTTCTATCTAATCTGTTCTGACTGCTGGAAAACTGCATAGACCTTTCCTCTGGGGCAGTAATGTTCTTAAGCATCAGTGGATTCTACAACTTGGTGCTTGGCAACATATTGAGAAACAGGCATTAGGAAAACTGCTAGGTTCCTGATTCCTGCCACCATCTCTCGCTGCATTTGTAATGATAGACTGGTCCTTGATCACAGCATGGCATACTGTATGCCAATCGTGCAGGTCCTGAACCAGCAATATGTAGTTGGGATGGCCAGCATAGTTAAATAAAAACCAGATGTGGGTTGGAATGTGTAAATACCAGGCTCATATGGTCCTCTAGGACAGCAGTTCTCAGCCTTGGGTCCCTAGGTGTTCTTGGACTGCAACTCCCATAAATCCTGCCCAGCACAGATAGTAGTGAAGGCTTTGGGGCAGTGGTTCCCAATCTGGGGCTCGGGACCCCTCTGGGGTTCAAGTGACTATTTCACATGGTTCGCCATGAGCCAGTGAAGAAAAAGGCACAAAGGGCTTGGGTCTGGAGGAGGAGGGGGAGGAAGGGGGGAAAGACTGAGTTACAGCTTAATTGGTTGGAGGGGATGTCAGTCAATGGCACCGGAGGCTGCGATTGGCTGAGGGTGCCTGTAGAGGGAAGTTCTCTATGGCACCTGCGGCAGTGGCCTGCCAAAGGGAGCTTGTGGCCTCTTCCAAGCAGGGCAAGGGGTCACCACAAAATGAGGAACTGTATTAAAGGGTCACAGCATTCGGAAGGTTGAGAACCACCGCTCTGGGGCATTTTAATTCAAGAACATCTGAGGACCCAAGGTTGGGAGCAACTGCTCTGGGAGGTATATATGCAGGGTAGCTTGCCAGGTCAATAGCACCCCATTCCCTCAGATTTCAGGGCTAAACATGAGACAGAGGCGATAGAGGGATAGACCCATGTGAAAGTACAGAAGCTGGACTCTCAGTCATAATCTTTAATCAGTGCCTGATGCTGGGAAAATGTTAAGTTGTAAGACACGTGCACCACTTTGTTTATTTATATACCTTAGTTGCATGCTGCCTAATTGACACTAACACGGAACACTTAACAGTTACACCTTTTCTGACACCTCACAAAAGAAACATGTCCCTGTTCTTCCCTGAGGTCTCTCCATGGCTTCCATAGCTAATGTTTTATTGACTCTGCTGCTGTGTGAGTTTACAGTTACAGCTGTGTTGTCCTGGTGTGACATGTAGCTTGAGAACTGTCTGGCATACCAGCAGCTCCGGTGCAAGCTGCTTGTGCACTCTTCGACTTGTGCTTCAGTGTTTCGCCAACTCAGAAGAGTTTGTGGTGTATCACGCTCATGGTGGGCCATCTCCAGAGGCCTAGAACTGCCATTTCTGGACTTTGCTGGCCCTGTATCATAACATCATCTACTTCCAGCATTTTTTTCATTATTATTTTTTTACTTTTTAATTTGAAGAGTCTTCTTCTAGTGGTCAGTTGTGAAACTGAAATGATACTGGGGGTTTATTTATTTATTTATTTATTATTGTATTTATACCCCGCTTATCTTCGATTTGGAACTCTAAGCGGCTTACACTGGGCGAACAAGCGCCAATTAACACAATTCAACAGTTAAATAATAAACAAGAAACATAGATTAAACAGTTAAAACCTAGTGCATCCAGCAGACCGACAGTGCAAGAATGTCAACCCAAGCGACTCTAACTAAGCAAACAAACCTATAGTACAAAAACAATTCTTGCTTGGGGACAAGATGGCGGGACACCCCCCCCCCAAAAAAAAAACAACCAGAAAGGATCAGGGCTCGCCAAAGGCCTCTCGAAATAGATAGGTTTTTACAGCTTGCGCAAAACATGGCAAGATTGCCTTAGAGCTGTTTCAGCCATAAGCATTTTCCATTTTAAAAAATAGGGCTACATATTGAGCATTTCTGCTATACCTTTTCATTTGAATAAAGGTAAAGAAAATAAAACCATGCCCATGCCCTGGGTATAAATGCATCTATAAGTGTAAGTGTTTTTATAAACATTGTTCTATTGGTTATTATGTATTTATTTATTGGGTTGTTTATCTGTTATATTATTGGTCGGTTTGATATCTGTTCAACTTTGTAAACCACCCAGAGTACCCATGTAGCTAGATGAAGCGGTATATAAATTTAATAAATAAATAAATAAATAAATAAAGATTATTATTATGGAATGCAAGTGGGATCTATAACACATTGTGGCATACTGCTCTTTAGTATCCAGTGCTATGTTATCTCTGTTCAACATGCTCAGTTACAAATCCTTTTGTCTTGATTTGCCACCCCATCCCAAGTCAGTTAGCATCAGGCTACTAGGCAGTTATCAGGGGGACCTGAGGCAAGTGTGATATTGGAAGCTCCTGCTATCACACCCCTCAAGGATCTCATCTATGAGCAAAGTGTCAGTGATGGGACAAAGCTCAACTGTATACATAGGAGATGAAGCAGGAGGAAGGCCCATTCCTCACTAAGTATTGGTGTTCCATGTGCCATTTTGGCTATGGATCTTTAGTTTCTCTTACAAACTTGCATTTTATGATGGATAATTTATTCTAAAGGGGAATATCTTAAATTCTTTGTTGATTTGAACTCGTTTAGGCAGAGTCACTTTTGACTTGAGTTTCCAATTTTTTTAAAGGTGAAAGGCCATCATCACAACCAGAATGACCAGTTCCAGACTGAGGGCATTGGTAAGTGCTTAATAAAGTGTTATTGGTGCAGCAAGTTCTCATGACCAATCTCATGCTTATTTTATCAGTCAAAGGGTATGTGAGGGTATGTGTGTGAAAAAAAGAATACAGAATAAAGATGTATGGGACTGTATGGATGCTTTGTCTGTGAAGAATGAGAGGAATGGGTGGGACAAAGCGTGTAAGTCCAAGATTGTTACAATGGAGAAAGCGTTCTCTGCAAAGGAATAACCCAAGTTTCTCAGATGTTTCTAGTAATAATGTTGAAGCAAAAGCAAAGTGTTCTGCATATATACTACCCCATACCACTTCAAGTAGTCTCTGGCCGGTATTATAGTTTAATTACACTATACAGGCTACACATTGCCCCCCCCCCCAGTTAAATGTCAACATGATGTGACAACAAGACAGTGTTTTTAACTTTAGCTGCTAGTATGCCTCAATTAATTTCTGTTGTGGCTTCAAGCATAATCTAAGACAAGCATATGGAATTTGTGACCCTCCAGATGTTCTTGGACTGCAGGCCCAATCCTTTCTTACCACTGTGTTTGTTGTGTTATGCTGGCTGGAGTTGTCTTTCAAAAACATAGGAATGGTCCCATTTTTCTAACCCTGATTAAAAGTTCCATGATGGACGCTTTTCACGCAGTAACGGAAATGACCCAGTGTGACTTTATACATGTGAGAAAAACCTTGTTTTGTGCCTTCAGAACCAACTTGTAGTAACGCTGTAGGGCAGTGATGGTGAACCTTTTAGAGACCAAGTGCCCAAACTGAGATTTAGAACCCACTAATTATTCGCAAAGTGCCAATACAGAAATTTAACCTGAATACAGGTGGCTGTGAAGGGGCGATATCGGGTGCCCACAGAAAGGGCTCTGAGTGCCACCTTTGGCACCCGTGCCATAGGTTCACCAACACTGCTATAGGGGCTTTCAAGGTAGGTGTTATACTTAAGAAATTGCTTTTACCTGAGCCATTTCTCCCCCAAGGCTAATCAGGTATTCAAACCCAGTCAGTCACTCTATCCACTCCACTCCACTTGGTATTTTTGAGAAAATGTTGACCATGCTGACATGGCAGTTTTATTTCTGACACAGTCGCACTTGTAGCATGTCTTGTTGAACAAAACGCTTGGATAATGAAGTAAAAAAGGGGGGGAGCCATGTGGCCATTACAAAATACAAATGCAAGACTAGGCTACAGGTGATATATTTACGTTTAACTTACATTTAGAAGTCCTACTGTGGCTGTCATAGTATTTTTATTTTTATTTTCCAGTCCAACCCAATCCTTCTGTCTTAATTGGAAACCCCATTAGAGCATATACTCCGCCACCTCCACCACCACCTCCTCCTGGACCTCATCCCAATCTTGGGAAATCTCCTAGTCCTGTTCAAAGAATAGATCCTCACACTGGAACAAGCATCCTTTATGTACCTGCTGTTTACGGAGGAAACATGGTCATGTCTGTGCCTTTGCCAGTAAGTAGACGCTTATGTTTAAAGATGGCCTCTTCTCTCTGAAACAGCTTCTAACTGTTCTTCTTACCCTTTCTTCATCTTGTTCAGAGGGATATTTAGAAGCAAAACATCATGGGAAATAATGGATTAATCTGGCCCAAAAACATGTTTTCAATGCTTGAACATTTGAGCTGCAGGACCCAGTGGCAGACAACTTAGGACAGCATTGGAACCCCCAGATCACCAAGGGTTTTGCTGTTGCCATCAATTAAAAATGTTCCTCACACTTCAGCACAGAAGTTCCAAAATCCCGGATTGCCCTAAATTGGAATCAGGAATGTGGGGCAACCAGGTCTACTTAATCTGGCACAAACATCTTCTGAGGTGTTTGGGGTGGTTCAGAGCCCCAGCAATGTCACACATCTATGTGTTTGGTTGCAAAGATTATATGAATTCCTTACAGTTTAAACATCTGGATCACCAGTTTTTCTCCAGGTCCAAATAGTTTTCTATACAACCTTCAATGCTGAACGTATTACACACTTGTTCCCTAATCAGATCTCCTACTTATGGCCGGATTATTTATGCCTAAAATACATTTGTTCATTTTCTAGTGTAAACTTTAATCCAATGTGTAGCTTTTCTTGTTCTGTTTTTGTTGCTACATTGCTATTGTGTGACTGTATATAAAAATATCAATGTATGACATGTACATTTCCTTTATTCAGAGCTCTTTAGTTTGTAGGTAGCAGAAGGAGAATTTGACTGTTTCAAGAACTGTGACTTGTTTCTTTTTGGCATTCAAGAAGTCATTTGTATCTGTGACAAACAAGTAGACTATCTTGGAAAACCATTTGCAATTACAAAAGTACAATCTTTGTCATAGCCACAAAAATATCCATCCAACTGTTACCATCAGCAACATTTTTGAAGGAGCTTTTCATAAATATTTAGCCATAGGCCCTACTCCTGGACTGTGGGTAGATTCACACAGCTGAGCAGTTGTCTGTTAAGTTTCTATGTGAACTCAGTAAGCTGTAGTAAAACTAAGATGTTAAAATGATAAAAAGCTTTACTGGCACATCCTTTGCTTTTATTGTTACGCTTTACATCTTTCCCAGTAATGCACATGCTGTTCTTAGATTTGTGTGATAGAAATGTTCCTCTTTCTCTTTTGAAATACGTCTCCTTACCTTTCTCTCTTTGCCAAAAAGTAGCACAATGAAATCTGAGGACTATCTATATTCTTACCAGACCCCTACCTCTTTTTCATTCAGCTGCTTGTACAAATGATTTCTAGTCTTTTTTATAGACAGCTGCGTTTCTACTGTCCCTTTACAATTTCTGTCCAGATTTCACAGTCACAATCCTGGGGAGGGGGGAGGGATGACTTTTTTTGGTAGGTTTGCTAACACTTTTGTTACACTTTATTTGATTTATTTATTCATCTTCAGAGCTCCCTGTGTGATGGGCTAGGTCAAGGGATCATGGTTTTTGAGGAGGAAATCCAGAGGTTTCTCATTTACTAATCCTACTCTATACTTTACTACTCGAAGTACCACCACTCCTCCTTTTCTTTTGCACATAGTTGCTGCATAGCCCAGGATAAATATTTTGTTTTCACAGCTAACTACACTGGATTTTGTAATACAAATCACTAGTTGAATACTTCCCAAGCGTTTAGGACTATGTGATGTATTGGCGAATTATGCGAGGCCATCCCAGTAAGGCAGCTTTCTGTAGCTGACTGATGGTGACTTTGTCAACTACAAATTCTTCTAAATACTTGCTTAGCTCTTTAGACACTGCACCCAGTGTGCCGATTACCACTGGGACCACCTGTACCAGTTTATGCCAGAGTCTCTGAAGTTCAACTTTCAGATCCTGATATTGGGTAATTTTTTCAAGTTGTTTCTCGGTGACTCTACTAGCACCTGGTATAGCAACGTCAATGATCCACACTTTTTTCTTCTCCACAATTACAATATCCAGGGTATTATGCTCCAAAACCCTGTCTGTCTGTATTTGGAAGTCCCAAAGTAATTTTGAATGCTCATTTTCAGTCACTTTTTTAGGCCTATGATCCCACCATGGGCAGATGATAGTTCTGACACAAATTCCAGTTGACCATTTGAGCCATTACATTATGACGCTGTTTGTAATCAGTCTCAGCAATTTTCTTGCAACAGCTCAATATATGGTCGATAGTTTCATCTGCCTTTTTACAGAGTCTACATGTGGGGGACTCAGCTGATTTTTCTATTCTAGCCTTAACTGCATTTGTGCTGATAGCTTGTTCTTGAGTTATTATTGAGTTAATATAATTATTATTATTGCTATAATTATTAGTTAATATAATATTGAGTTACTACTACTACTACTACTACTACTACTACTACTACTACTACTACTACTACTACTACTACTACTACTATTATTATTATTATTATTATTATTATTATTATTATTATTATTTAATTAACCACACAGCTATCTATGCTGGATTATGTATTACCAATCACTAGTCGAATGCTTCCCAAGCGTTTAGGACTCAGTGATGTATCGGCGAATTATGCAAGCAGAAATTGGAGTAAGTAAGGCGGCTTTCTGCATCTGACTGATGGTGACTTTGTCAACTCCAATTTCTTCTAAATACTTGCTTAGCTCTTAAGGCACAGCACCCAGCATGCCGATTTCCACTGGGACCATTATTATTATTATTATTATTATTATTATTATTATTATTATTATTATTATTATTATTATTATTATTATTAATCTAGGTACCATGGACAGGGTATCAGAGCAGGTTTGCGGTTGATCCTCGAATCATTACTCATCAAGCGGCCATGGCATATAATGTGAATCTACTACAAGCACATGGGCGTGGATCTCCTATACCCTATGGTCTTGGACACCATTCGCCGGTTAGCATAGCGCAGCAGCAGCAGCAGCAGCAGCAGCAGCAACTTCAACATTTAGAGAAAGAACAACTTGAACAAAATCGAAACAGTGAGTGGCTATATATTTCGGGTTTTTATATGTTCTTGAGGAGAGATTTTGTTTTAAGAATACATTTGTTCTTTTATTTGGCACATTAAAATTACAGCCTCCCATTTTAGAAGAAGTTTTTGAATTTTATTTTATCCGGTGAAAGTTGGTAAGTATCCTTTCTGTATCTCTTACTCTGCTTCTGCCGTGTGTCCTTCACTGGCCTCACCTTCAATGAGAAGGTGGCATGGTTGTAGCTTACTTCTCTCCTGCTCCATTATTTACAGAAGCAATGATTTAGGAAGGAGGTCATACATCCTAGCCACAAGCTTGTTTGCAGGTAAAACTAGCAATGGGCACTGACCTTGAAAACCAATTGGAAGCCAGTACAGTGGGTTCAGCATCAATAACAAACCTTTTGTGTTAGTTGTACCTCCCAGACACTTTCCAAGGATGATCCCATGTATATTTCAGCAGTCCAGTAAAGAGGTGATTAAGGCATGAATCACTGTATTCAAATTTGCTTTCTTGAAGGAGATGCGCAGCTGGCAGACAGCAGTCATCTAAACTTCTAAGAAACAACATTGAACCCAGGAGTATACTTTAATTTTCATACCTGCTGCAGGAGCTTTGTTCCGTGTGTGCATGTGACTCCTCCCCCTGCACAGGTTCCATCATGTTCAAAACAAATATGGAGGGGTGGGAAAGCTCTGCACATGTGTGTGTGTGTGGAGGCGTGTGTGCATGCACACTCACACACCTTACAGGAAACCTGTTTTTGTTATCCAAATTGCTTCTTGGCTTTTCAGCTGGCCAACAGAATTGTATCCTTGTTTGGACTGAACCTTAGTCTGTTGTCTCAGACCAAATCCCTAACTGCAAGTAATTCAGGGTTTCCCTTTTGTGCTTGGCATCAGTTGGAACACACAGAGAGAGAGAGAGAGAGAGAGATGGTCATTGCCAGGACCCTGCCCGTCACAGAACCTGACTCTGAGGGGTTAAATGGTGAAGAGCTGCTGGAGAAGCCTTGCAGCTCAAGTCAGCAGGCAGCTGGGTCTGATGACTCAGCTGAAAACATATCTTCTCCCCCTAGAAGGGCTATGAGCAGGATTCTGCAAAGACGTGCTACCAGGAGAGCTAGGGAAAGGGTCTTTGATGCTAGACGGGGAATCAGGTCAGGAAGCCCTGAGTACTAGCAGGAGCCTTTCCAGAAGTAAGGGTGTGTTCCCTGTTTTGGGATAAAGCTGGTAAGCTCACAAGCTCTCTATGGGAGAAATGTGTCATTTCAACTTGCAACCATGTTCCTGTCTGTAACCTTGGCTCTGTTTCCTGATTTCGGACTGGCTTCCTGGACCACGGCTTGATCTGTTCCCTTTGGTTTGGTGTCTGGTTTCCGTGAGATATTCTGGTTTTGACTTGGACTGTTAATTGCTGGGAGTTGGATTCTGTTATTTATCTGGCACTTGATTGTAGCAACGGACTTGAACTTGCCTGGCTTTCCACTAAAGCTCTTGGCAAAGAACTGAACCCTGTTTGTGTGTGTGCTGTGTGTGCAGGGCTTGACAGGCATCCGCAGTGTGAGTAGAGAGACCCATGCCCAAAGTCTAGATGACCTTCTGCAGCAGCTTTATGTAAACATTACAAAGCATAGTAGTGAGCCACATTTGGTCTTGATGAATTCTATTAACTGATGGCTGTGGAGCCAAGCAGTAGTTCTCAGGCAGCATATTCTGGAAGTATTCCAGCAAATAAATCAATATACAGTGGACCCTTGTATAACAAACAGCTTGTATAACATAAAATTTGTACAACACAAAACATTCCGGAGATAGGGGAAGTTTGCTTAACATAATCGCCTATGGGGAGAATCTGTACAACATAAAAATGGGATCACTCCATTTTCAATGCATTCCTATGGGAATTTGTATAAAGGAAAATTTGCTTAACATAATTTCATTTGGAACGAATTAATTCCTTTATACAAGGTACCACTGTACCACGAAATGGTGTCCTCCGAGTCCCTCATCAGCCAGAGTAGCCCTGAAGAGTACAACAGTCAGCAGTGCTAAATGCCATGAGAGGTGCAACTGAACCAATGGACACACACTACCCTTGAGTTCAGCTATGCCATAGCTCATGTGAGCTATGGCAGTGTTTTCGGGCTATATAGTTCATCTAAATCAGAAGAAAAGATTGTGTCCTTTTTCCTCATGGGCAGACTTGGGAGCATCTGAGGCCACAGATGTGCAACAATAGCAGTGGTCTGTAGCAGACATCTTTAGTGAAAACTGCATTACAACAGCTATGAAATAACAAATAGTGCTTGTTGTGCCCATGTTGGTAACTCCATTGTATTTCAATAAGCAGGCTTTGGCTTAATCCAACGGATCCATTACGAAAACATAAGCATAGAACTCGATAATATTATTAGCATAAAATCTATTTCAGAGAAGGTGGATTTTTTAATGATGAAGGACTAGTTACTGTATCAAAAGTGAAATTTCTCTCATTCCATTTGTGCTGTTAGAATGACTCCCTTTAAAGCTAAGCAGTTCAAAAATCTGCCTCATTAAGTCTCTGAATGGCATTGTTATCCTTGTGTTCAGCGCATGGGGTGCTGGGGTACAAATCTGAGAAACTTCTTGTATTTTTCCAATATTGTAGACTTAAGAGCTGTCACTGTACAGTGTTGTTATTCAAAAGTTAATTGGACTCTTAACTAGTTCATGGATTTAATCATGAGAAGAAACTTATTTAAATTCATGAAATCTAGGATAATTCGAGAAATATGGCATGCCAGTTTTAATTTCTCAGTTGTAGAAAAAAGCAGGATATTCCAGAAAAAATACATTTGGATAGGGGAACAGTTTTCAGAACTTGAAATAACAAGCAGAAAATGAAATGTAAAATTCAGTTAAATAGCTTTTCTTCTGTGTCTCCGAAGAAATATGTGAGGTGCTAAACATTTCTAATTTATTATAAAATAGCCTGCTATTTCAGCGCTGTTCAAGTTTTCTGGCCCAAAGTGCCTGAGGGCTACTACACTAAAACCTCGACTTATGAATTTTATCTGTTCTGAGCACGTGCTCATAACTAAAAGCTTTTGTAAGTAGAGCAGCAGTTTCCCATAGGAATGCACTGAAAACCAGTTAATCTGTTCTGGTGGGAACAGATTTCAATGTGCCATGGCCCTTGAACTGCCCTGTTCGAATGAGACAGTGGGCTGGCATACCCAGAACTTTGCTGGGGCAGTGGTGGTCCTTGGGATGGGGGAGGAAGGGGTGGAGAACTTATCTCCTCACTTTTTTTATCAATGGCCGGCAGACTACTTTTGAACCCTCTACGGTCTACCAGTAGTCCGCGGTCTACCTGTTGGGCAGGGCTGTGCTATTTTATTCACATAATGTTGCACCAGGACAGAGGATGAGCAGTTAAACTGCTTGTAATTGAAATTCATTGCTGTGAACTTTGAAAAATTCCAAAGGAGCCTTGTGGTGCTGTGGTTAAAAATGCTGTGTGTGTGTGTGTGTGTGTGTGTGTGTGTGTGTGTGTGTGTGTGTGTGTGTGTGTGTGTGTGTGTGTGTGTGTGTTGTGTCATTACAGTCGTGATCGACTCTACGTGAGTCCATGTCCATGGAGTTTTCTTGGCAGGAGTACTGGAGTGGCTTGCCAGTTCCTACTCCAGGCGCCTACAGCACCTGGTGTTCCCTGGTGGTCGCCCATTCAAGTACTAACCAAGGCCGACCCTGCTTAGCTTCCAAAATCAAGCGAGATTGGATGTGCTTAGGGCATCTAGGCAGCTCTACCCAAATGCAGTACTGTAGTCAAAATGTTCACAATCCCGGTTAAATCCCTGGTAGCCAGCTCGGAGTTCACTCAGCTTCTATTCCTCCAAGGCCAGTATATTGATGGGGGGAGGCAGGGGCAATGTTTAACCTGCATAATTAAATTATAAAGCTCCCAGAGAGTGCTCTAAGTGCTATGGGATGGTATATAAGCAGCAGAATTTGCTTTTGCTTTTTACTGAAATTCTAAATAAAATACAAGCAGTCAATTCTGCAAAAACTTGGGAAAGCATTGTATGTACGAGGCCTTCTCTGCCTCCCTTGAGATTTCTCTCCCCAAGAGATCTTGGCCCTTGGATCTGGGTGGAACAAAACCATCTAGATTTCCCTTTTCTCTTCTGGTAGGATGATTAAGTAGAGTTTGCACCTTTCACTTCTAATTCAGGTTAACCACATAGAAATATTTAGAGATCTGGGATCCTGTTCGTGGACACTAGAATGATATCCTGCAGTTCTCCTCATGCAACATTTCCATGCAGAACTAGTTACGAATGCTTTAGGAATTCTGTCAAAGAATGCATAGTATTAAGCTGAAAGCACTGGGAAGAGTACATGACCTATTTAATGTTTTTTCTGCATGGAATATATTCCCTTCGATGCACGACTACCAAAGAAGCCAATCAGCAATCCAAGTGCAGCATTTGCTTGTAGAGGAAGCCAACCACTGACCCTAGTTTAATTCTTTAATATATGATTATTGAAGAACAACACAGAAAGTTCCTATTATGCCTGTGACTGTGATGTAGATTTCAGAAAAATGAAAGGAAACTTAAAGGCAGTACTCCTTTTCCTTCCTCCATGAGTTGGAGCACAGACAAATAATGAGATACTGTAGTTCCATGTTAGCATAAAGCTCTGGCTTCTTTAGCTTTAGCACTGAGACAGAAAATACACAACAAGATTTCCATGTTTTGCATAATAGGGTTTGAAAACACAGTCATTTCCGATTCCTTGGCTCTAGACTTGGGGAATGGAATGTGAGCTCTCTGTCGCTGCATGGATAAAAAAGGGGGGCAGGGAAGCCACAAGTACTACCTCTATAGGCAAGCTTTTGCAGCATTTTGCTTTTACAATTTTCAGAGATCATTTTATCATTGACCAAGCAAAGGCGTAATTTACTTAGCATCTCCTTGCCTGACATCATGTCCTATACAGTGGACCCTTGTATAACAAGTGGTTTGTTTAACAAAAAATCCGCTTAAAGGAAAAAAATTCCGGAGATGGAGAAAATTGCTTAACAGCATTGCCTATGGGGCGAATCCTTAAAACAGAAAAACGGTGGCGATTAGGGATTAATCCATTTTCAGTGCCTTCCTATGGGAAATTTGTACAAAGGAAAATTTGCTTAACAGAATTTCATTTTGAACAAATTAATTCCTTTATACAAGGTACCACTTGTATGTCATTTTTATATCTACAGAGAGCTGTTACCCAAATTACTTTTCTACTCCTGTAAGGAGATGGCTGTGGGGCATGGTGGCTCAGCAGGCTAGAGCACTGAAAACTTCCAGCTGCAAAGTCGGCAGCTCAGTGGTTTGAATCCCGGGTGCCACGCAGCGGAGTGAGCTCCTGCTGTTAACCCCAACTCCTGCAAACCTAGCAGTTGGAAAGCATGTAAATGCAAGTAGATAAATAGGTACCGCTGTAAAAAGCGGGAAAGTAAAACAGTGTGCAGGCCACATGGCCACAGACTTGCGCAACACTGGCTCTTCATGCAAAAGGACTTGCAGCATCCAAAATTTACAAACTCCTCCTCCAAAGCAGTTTGTGGTAAAACAATGGAAGTGGAAGTAATTTAGAAAAAACATTCTAGGAATCCCTTTGATTGATGAAAGCTAGAACAGAGTCTGAAAAATAGTCTTGTTTCAATCCATGTCTGCAGCTAAAAGGGAACATAATTTTTAAATTGTACGTGCCTGGTATCCCATCTGTATGGGTCGTGTAATTAAAGACACATGCTTCCAAAGCAGGAGGGAAAGCTCTGGGAAAAATGTATTTCCATATGTGGGTGTCTTTCTCTGGAATCATTGAGCAAATGCTTTGAGGAGTTAGAAAAGGAGGGATCTCCCATTTCGTATAGGTGAGTTTGTTTACAAGCCATAATGCTCTCCTTTTGCATAGGGGATTAATATGTGTAGTCAACACATTATTAATTCTGATATGGATTTGGAATGTAGCTCTGCTAGAGAGTTTACAACTTTTTGTTTCATTTGGAACCTGTCCTATTTATTGTACAGTCCTCCCCTGCCATTTCGCGTTTCATATACTGTGATCCTGGTATATCATGGGACAGCAGTATATGAAACAAAGGACTCCTGGGGCAAGCTTCAGGGGCCCGTTTGAGGCCTCCTGCACTTACCCCAGGCCTGGCGCTGCCACAAACGGACCTCCAACATGCTTCCCGGGCCTGTCAGAACTGGGTTTTGGTGAAACAGAAGTGACTTCAGGATCACCGGAAGTGAGTTCTGGGGCCTCCGACAGGCCCGAGAAGCCCATTGGAGGCCCGTTTGGGGCAGCACCAGGCCTGGGGTAAGTGTAGGAGGTCCCAGATAGGCCCCCCAGTCCTGACCCGACCCAGTATCTGCATATCACAGATTTTCCATTATTGTGGGTCGGGTCGGGTGCCTAACCCCTACGATAGGTGGAGGATTACTGCATTGGTTCTTTGTTAATAGTTGCATGTTTATGTAGCCCTGCTGGTAGCGACTTCTTTGTGGGGGACCTGCTTTATTTTTATCTTAATTTTGCCTTTATGTCTGCATGGGAGATTAGGGTTTAGCTCAAGTGGCCATACATTTTCCCTTTCTAGGGAGCTTTTCTTACTCATTAGCTATATTTTTAGTTAGTCTCCATACGCTGATTGACTGGTGAGAACATCTGCTTTCCCTGTGGTGTCTCCAGTAGATACACTAGAGGCAGGAGGGCCTATTGTTGCAGGATAAGTGTGGGTAGGCAATTGGTACCTATCCCTGCTTTGACCCTCCCCGGCCCCAACATGTATGTGGCAACCACTCAACTGGTCTATTGACCTTACCCTCCTGCTGGTGAACACCAGGTCCATTAATGATAAAGCCCACCTTGTACAGGACACAATTGAGGAGGGGAATGCTGAATTAGCATGTATCACTGATACCAGTGATTGTGTCTATGTGGTTGATTTCTCTTCTAGATCTGCCCCCCCCCCACATACACACACAGATACTTGGTCCAGCACCAGGGTTAGTCAGAGGGGCATGATAGTCACAATTTTTTTAATTAAAAATTGATTCAGGTCGGCAGCACAGCTGCACATTCAAGCCAAGGTCTCTAGTGTTTACATCTCTTTGGGCAATGAAATAGATTTGGGGTAGTGATGGTGTACCTCTCTCTCTCTCTCTCTCTCTCTCTCTCTCTCTCTCTCTGCAACCCAGCACTATCCCTTCCAGCGGTGACTGGCTTCATTTTGGTGGTGGTGCTGAGATCTCTCTGATTATTGTCAGTCAGGAACTTCAGTAACCATGCCAACACTGAGATCTAGGCACTGGGGTTCATGGAACTCACGACAGTCATGAGCCTATCCCAGCATGTCATTGGTCCAAATTATGTAGTGGGCCATTCAGCAGACCTAGTATTTTTGACGACTCAGGTAGAGAGGCATCTGTCGGTTGGGAATGTGGTGGTGTTCTCCCCTCTGGTCCTAGGGAAAATGGACCAGTATGTATGGTCCACCCCTACAGGCTTCTTGATCCTACCAGCCCTTTGAGCTGACCCAACTGCTCTTGTGTTAGCCAAACTCAGATCTGCCAGGACAACTGCTGTAGGGATGGAGATCAGCTGGCAGAGGAGAGGAAGAACAAGGGTGAAGCTGACACTGAATCTAACCCTTCTTTGCCCAAACTCCTAGTTATTCTGCTGGTGTAAAGGTAGTCCAGGATCACAGTACGCCAAAGTAATTTCTAACATTCTTAGGTTAGGTGAAGTGTAGAATCAGCACAGCTTTGCAAGACTTAGTGTCAAGTCAGGCACTCCTCAGATGTCTTTACTAATTAGGGCTGGAATCCAAGGTAATACAGTGGTACCTTGTATAAAGGAATTAATTTGTTCCAAATGAAATTATGTTAAGCAAATTTTCCTTTATACAAATTCACATAGGAATGCATTGAAAGCAGAGTAATCCCATTTTTATGTTGTACGGATTTTCCCCATAGGCAATTATGTTAAGCAAATTTCCCCTATCTCTGGAATTTTTTATGTTGTACAAATTTTCTGTTATACAAGCTGTCTGTTATACAAGGTACCACTGTATAGGCAGAGTAAAAAAAATGTTAGCAGAGTTCTTTTATCCAGTTGTTCAAGCAGTATCACACTTGTTCTTGTGGTCCCTATAGAAGGTGGTTTGCAGGGTTACACAACCACTGGTAGGGCTGCTTCTGCAGCTAGTTGCACAACTGGAAGCTGTGTTGGATCCCCACCCTTATTCATAGTACAGACTTGGTATCTCTGAGCACTATGTCATTTGTGTCAGTGTAGTAGGGTGTCAATGGCACTAACAGCCAGTGGCAGAGATCCCCCCATCATCCAAGTTCTTTCATTACTTTGCTGATTGATATTATGACCACATAAAGAATTTTATGACAAAAGTACAGTATGTATGCTATAAATGTCCAGAGTGCGAAGATAAAATGCTGTCATTCTTTAGATTCATTGTTGAATCTCTGAGTAGTTATAATTTAAGAAAATAAATGTGTATGCCTGTTTTTAAGTCTTTATAACTAAAGCTTTTTATATTTTTAGGCAAAAATGAATCTTCGGTTGGACCTGAAATCAATAAAATTCGGACACCAGAGAAAAAGCCATTGGAAACTAAGCAGGTGCAAAGTCTCTCTCTCTCTCTGCTCTTATATGCGACACCAGCTATACTGCAGTTATTCCAAAGCAATTGATCTGAAATAGATAATCAAATACTATAGATGAGTAAAGGTAAATCTGCAGAAGTCCAGTGCAGAGCAAGGAAAATACTGTGAATGACTACAGCCACCTGATTAGTGCCAGTTTTTTGCACTCTCAGGGGTGCCTTCCCTTTGGGTGACCCCTCTGGCCAATATCATACTTCTTTGGATAGATCCTACATCAGTAGCACCTTTGTGTTGCATTTCTGCAGTGGTGGCAGTTGAAGCCCACATTTTCCTGCAGTGTTTTTCAGGTCTAGCTGCTTGTGCGTCGTTGTTAGGTGGCCCTTGAAGCATTGTGGGGCAATCAGAACAGTCGGCATTGAGTACCAGAACTGAGGACTGCTGGGCCAGATGGTTCTAACTAGAAAATGGGGCTACTGTACTTGTGAGGTACTATGCTAAAATACATTAGAACTTGAGGAGGACTAGTTGAATCAATGGAATTTATAGTGTTGGCTTACCACATCCCCATTGATTCAGTGGGCTTAATCTAATGTGATGTACTGCACTGAGCAACAGGATTTTAGTCAATAGGTTTAAGCATTTTAATTAAGCATTTGTGGAATACTACTAATTGTAAATCGGAAAAACTTAAAGAAGGTGAATATCTTCTGTACATGCCCCAGAAGTGGCTTCCAGGGGACCGAAAGTAACTTTCGGTGTGCCTCTGGAGCCTGTGCAGGCCCCAAAACTGGCTTCCGGCAAAGCAGAAGTGACTTCCGCAAAACCAGTAAGTTCGGCTCTTCCGGCCTTCTCGACCATCACCGGCTGGGTCATGCAGGCCTGTTCGGGGGCGGGGGGCGGGGGGGCAATATGGTGCAAGCGGGCGGGTGGCGGCTGCTTGAACAGCTGGCTTAGTTTATAATTCTCAGGATAGTTTCACTTGGGGAAAATGTTGAGCTTCAACCCCAACCCAAAAAAAAACCACATGAAGTTGTGTAGACCATTTCATGTCCATCAGTAAAAATTGTTTTCAGTTATGGGTATTAAAGAGAATACAGTGGTACCCCGACTTACGAGGGGCCCAACCTACGAAACTCCCGAGTTACGAGTGCTCTTCAGCACCCCCCCACCACTGGCTGCTTACGAGCAACATCGGAGATTCCCCGTCTTGTGAGCAGCAGGTGTGGGGTGTCGGGATTTGAATTGCGTTCCAGTCACCGAGGGAAACACTGCCTCAGTGACTGGAAGGCAATTCAATAGTGGGCTGCTGCTTCTCTCCCCCCCCCCCCGTGCGTGTGTGTGGGGGAGGAGTGCACACCCTTTTAAAAATCCCTTCCAGACACGGAGGCAAGTCTGCCTACGTGAATGGAAGGGATATCAAAACTGGCGCATGGTTTCTCCAGAGATCCTGCCAGGGGGAGGATCTCTGGAGGGAAAGCTGCGCACCAGTGTTTAAATCCCTTCCGTTCACGGAGACAGTCTTGCCTCCGTGAATGGAAGGGATTTTTAAAAGGCTGCGCAGCTTCTCCTGAGACCCTGTGGGGCTCAGGAGAAGCATCACACCACATTTAAACCGCCGCCACTTCTCTTCCGTTCCTCTGGAATGGATTAATTAGCTTTCAATGCATTCCTATGGGAAAATGCTCCCCGACTTATGAGATATCCGATTTACGAGTGTTGGCTCAGAACGGATTAATCTCGTAAGTCGGGGTACCACTGTACATCAAACAAAGAAGTATGCTTGTTCTTCACCTACAGTATGACCTTGTTCTTTAGACAACGAATGCTTGATTCATTGTTAATATAATTAGCTTGGCAGATTTGTACTTTACAGGAATAATGTTGACTTCGTTTTCTTAATTTGTGTGATTTCCTTCAGGTGGACTTAGAAGCAAATTCCCAAAACAGAAGTCCAGAATTGCGTTCCAGCACTACCTATTCTAATTCTAAATTTCATCGCAAAGATAATCTTAATCCCAGGCAATTGAATCTTCACCTTCCCCCTCCCCATGCTCAGTATGTTGTTCCTAATCGCCACTTTCAACACCTCTCCCAGATTCCAAGACAGCCATACTCAGCACCACCACAGCAAAACCTCTTAAGTCAGCAACAGAATCATTTGTCTGACCAGCAAAACCAAATGCATCCACAGCAAAGCCAGATAGTCCAGCAGCATAATCATTTAAGCCAGCAACCACCACCACCACCACCTTCATTGCTTTCTCCTGCCTATCAAACAGCCCCCAACCAGTCATTTTTTAAAAATCCAGTTCCACACAGACCTCATTCCCCTGGTGTAGATCCTGTGATTTCAGAGCAGCCTCACCCGTCTCTATTACAAGAAGTTAGTAACCCTTTGAGGCCCGTTGCACAGCATAACCCAATGATATCATCCCACTTGAACCACTTCGTTGAAGAGAGTCCTTCAGGAATGCCTGTAGGAGAATCATTAGGTAAGTGCCGTGATCACTTTGCCTGGATCCAAATGCAGGGCAGTTATTACACTAGTCCCCCCCCTCCCAAAGAAAAGAATTAATTTCAAGACTGATTTATTCTCAGGCTGTTTGTTTCCTTGAGTAGAGTATATGCTTCAGGATGTTCTACACTGTTTGTTTCTAAAATAGTTAGCACTGCCAGGGTAGGCAGTTACCATAAATCTGCTGTGCCCCTGACATCCTATCAAAAACCTCAGGGGGCATAGGGGGGAAGTTTCATCGTGCCTCTCTCTCCAGCTGTTTTAGGCTTCTGGGGGAGACTGATGATGATGATGATGATGATGATGATTTCGAGTCTGATATTTGAGGGATTCCTCATACTTGGATCTCCAGGGTGTTAAACATGCAGCCCACATCCATATTTGGAGTAATACTAAAAGCTATGAGACAAGCAAATGAAGAGGCACGTTCATGTTTTCATTTGTTTTGAATTTCCAAATTGCTTCCCACGGGATGGTCACAACATTTGTAGGAAACTATTTAGGCCAGAAGTGGTTTGAATAGACTTTAATTGATATGTTTAAAATAGCATGTTTTCATTTGTGCAATTTTCCCCTTTGTATTTTACTATTTAATGGCTGCTTTGTTGTTTCTGTAGCTGTCAGTTGTTCTCCAAATTGTGAAATTGTTGTTTTAATTTATGGTTAACCACTGGGTCCACTTCACTCCCCTTCCCCCCTCTTATTCTGACTTGCAGGCTATGATCTTGACCAAATTAAGTTCAAGTCTCATACTACATTCAGCATACAATTGTGATTTAGTAACCAGGATCAATCATGGTTTAAGACCTGTGCTGTTAAACCAGCATTAAACTACAGCCTCACAGGAAATTGTGATTTAATGAGATTCAGGTCAAATTAATTCCCACTAATGCATGACAAGAGGAAGTGTGGGAGGAGGAATGCAAAGACCTGGTAGTGTTTTCCAGCTTAACAAGGAAATTGGTTTGGAAGCTGAGGCCTGAACTATCAGAGATTACTGTAAAAATAATAGAAAGATTTGGCTCCTGTTCTGGTGAGTGTGCTAGTAGAACTAGCCTTAAAGTTGTTACTGTACAGTGAGTGTGTAGATTTTCATATACTGAGATGTCTTTAAGATAATAGTGGGTCACAGGCACAAAGGCATTAATAACATAAGTGTCTAATGTTGCTGATGCAGATACCATATGATACTGTGAAATGGTTTTCTGACATAAACGTCTCCAGTACAGAAGCTGGGTAATTTTTCCCCAAAAAATGTTTTACAGATCGTATTCATGGAAATTTAGCTTTGGAAACCTTAAGGCAACAGCAAGCAAGACTGCAACAATGGAATGAGCATAACGCCTATCTCAGTCAGGGCAATATTCCTTATTCTCACCATCACCACCCTCACTTATCCCACCTTTCTCAGCAGCCAATTGGATTACATCAGCAGCCAGTTAGGGCAAACTGGAAACTTGCCAGCAATGTGGAAGATGAGCCAGAGGCAACATATTCAAGGTAAATTTGGAATGATTCTCTAAGTGAATTTCAGATCATTCAGAAAACAAATATAGCAGTCACAATTACAACTATAATATGGTATTGTAACTATATCTTATAATTCATTTCAAATAAATGTATTCATTTATTTTATTGCTATGCCACATTCCCCCCATAGATGACTCCAGGTGGCTTACAATATATTAAAACTATATAGTAATCACCATTAAAAGCACCACCATAAAGAAAATGAAGGACACTTACTGACCAGGAGTGCCTGTGCCTTACTGATATTGTTTCCGTTTATTTGCCCTCATCCAATCCATTACTGACAGCAGTCACTAATCTAGGTAATGAGCGACTGGCTTTCTTGGAATCTGATGGAAAGAACAGATAGAGTTGGATGTCATCTGCATTCAGATGGCACTGAACCACAAAATTCCAGATGACTCTTCCATTGGTTTCATGTGGATGTTGAAAAGCATATGAAACAGAACTGAACCCTGGGAACCCCTCAAGCCAATGGCCAGAACAGGAGTCCCCAACACCACCTTCTGAGTTGGCCCTCTAGGAAGCATTGGAACTACTGTAAAAAAGTGTTTCAAAAACCCATCCCGGAAAGATAACCCAGAAGGATATTATGATTGATAATATTAAATTTATTTATTTATTTGAATATTTTACCCTGCCTTTCTCATTGGAAAGGACCCAAGGTAGAACCAACAGGGAGAAATTTTTCTCTGTCCATTTCCCATCATTCAGCCATTCTCCAATGCAGCCAAAGCAGTCTCTAAAATAACCAGATCTGAAGATCATCTGGGAACCCAAATTCTCTAATACCTTGCCCAGAAGTAGAATCCAATACAGAAAGATCCAAGGGGGCATTAACAAAGTCTTACTACTGTCCCTTTAGTGGTACTCTTCCTGTGCTTTAAGGAGACATCCAACAATCCCTTTATCCACTCATCCACTTCTCTTTTAGATGGTTTTATAAGCTAGGAAGGACATGGATCCTGCAAACATGCAGTTGCTTCCCTTTCTCCAAGGATCCTTCCAGTCCATATTTAGACAACATAAACTGAAGCTTATTCATTCTCAGAACACAAATAGGAGATGACATTGTATCAGCTACAAAATCTAAGAGCAGATCCAAACAATTTTGTCTGCAGAGTGCCATGGGAAATTTTCATGCCGAATGGTCAACATCCCATTCTTGTGGGCATTTGTGCACTAGGGCCTTGACCACATGAAACAGCTTTGCTGGATGGTTGTTTGTCAGAGAACAGTATCTTTGCTGCCACCACTACCGTGGAGCACATTTTCCACTCCAAGGTCTCACCTGCCTGCAGCGAGGTGGAGGCCCACCATATCCTTGTTTTTCAGGGGGAGTGCGTTTGGTGGCCTGTACCCTCCCCTGCCCAGAAGGTGACATGAGGGATCTCTCTTCCACTCTACACAGGAATGTGTGCAATGCAGATTAGTTTCTTAACCCATTCATTCTACAAGGGACACCATCAGAGTGTTGGCCAAATTCTGGAAATCCAATTATTTGAATCTTCTAGTAGTCAAATTCTGACAGGCTCTTTCAAAAGGTAACTTAAAGGCATGGGGATTGCATTGGCCCCAAAGAGCCAAATAGGTTTCTTCACATGAATGGTGTTGAACTCATTAAGACCTTGATCATCCCTAAAGATGTCCATTGATTAAATCATTTTAATTAGTAGATTAGATACAATGGCAAATCCAATTTTGAAGCTTCACATGTAATAAAAAAAATCATGATGGCTTAAATCTTGTGCAGCCCCATGTGCACAACAGTGATGACTAAAGGTGATTTCAGGGTGCACATGACTTGTACACAATGTGATGAAATCGCATGCACCCCAAACCCACCAAAGGAAGTCTTCAATCAGCAGGTAATGACAGCAACATTATTGTGCACCTGGAACTGTGCAACAGGGCTGTGGTCATTGGGTGTAATGGATTCAGTATTAATAAGATGAATAGCATCACCTGGATTGGCTTTGTGAATTACAAACATTTGCAATTTGTTTTTGTTTATCGACATTTATTCCAGCTACTTAGGGCAAGTAACATTAAACAAGTGAATGGACAATCCACAAAGGTTAAATAAACTGAACCCTGGCAAGCAAAATAAGCAAAAGCTAATAAAGTTTTTGTGTTAATATAAATATAGAGTAAGCCAATCTTTTCCCAGTTAGCTAGATTCAATTTCCACATTACCCTCAGGATCGTTGTATGTCTTGTCTCAAAGAGTGGTTGAGCTGTGACCTAACTTCTCAATTTAAAACATCAGCTGCATGAAAGTAACGTTGTGTCAATAGAGGTTTTCACACAGTTTCAAATGTTCATTTGTACTGTAGATGAAAAAAAAATATTACCTCAGAGAAAGGGATAAATTAGAATCCTGTTTTTTTTAATTGACGGGATTTTAAGCAAGTTACTTCACATAAAAAAGAGATTGTATATAGTCTCATTTATATGGAATATTTCCATTGTCCTTGCCCTTTTTCAATTGGACGGGAAATTTCTTGCAACTTCTGGCCTGGACTTATTTTTCCCTATTTTTCCAGAGTTTTAACATACAGTAGTATGTTACACTACAATCCAATATACACTTTCCTTTTTCCTTTTAATTTCTCTTCCAGCAACTCTTCCATAAATATACATGTACACAAATGCATATATATGTTTGTGCACCCAGTTGGGTGTTACAGGTAGCATAATTTGAAAAGAAAATTGAAAGCTTCTTTGTGGATAGTTTCTGAACACAAAATGCATGGAATATATTTGATCTGTGGACTTGACTTATGCTGTTGATCAATGGTCCACATTCTGAAAACTAGATATACACTAAATTTATTTACACAATTTTTCCTCTCTCCCAACTAACAATTTATTGTATTGACATAGGTTCCAAGATCTGCTCCGAGAACTGTCACATCGTGATCAAAATGAAAGTAGGGATCTAGTTGAAATGCCACCGCCTCAGTCAAGACTTTTGCAATACAGACAAGTACAGTCCAGAAGCCCATCAGCGGTCCCCTCTCCATCATGCAACTCAAACCACAGTGGCCACTTCGCTAATTTCTCTGACAACAGAGACGTTGAAATACCCAGCAACCCAGCATTTCAGCAGCACTTGCCTCCAATGTACAATCCCCCTTTCTCAATGCCGTCTGAACATATAACGCCATCTTCCTTGAAATACCTGCAGCCTGATGGATCATGGACCTACGCTAACCTACACCAGAGTCATCTAATGGGGCAAGGCTTTCATTATGGTATACCTCCGTTGCCTCATAGATCGCAGCAGAATCCTTTTATCCAAATACAGAATCATCAGCACGTGGTTGGTCAGGAACCATTTCAGTCCCTCAGTTCACGAGCAGTATCTGCTTCTTCACTTCACAGCTTAGAAGAGGTACGTGGGCCTCACTTTTTGTGGGTGTGGTTTTGATGTCACAGACTGAGCAGTTATGTACTGAGGATATATTTCATGGTAACAAATGCAAGCTGGTCTGCACCATGGATAACTTTGGACAAGGCCCACCAGTATAACTATTTTCTTGCTTTTCACAAGACTAGTTTTGGATGAAAGAAAGTTTGTTGCAATTAGCAAATTAACATTTATATTATTTATTAGTTAATTTTTCCTATGGTACATTTTAACAATGCCATTTTTTAAAAAACAGATAATTAAATTACCATCCTAAAGAAATTATGTAAAATAAAACCTACATAGTATGTCCCCAAGTGTGATTTACGTTTTCTAAAACAATGCAAGACACCACATTGCTTGAAGATACAAGTGTACCTCCTGCTGAATTTTTCCACCTAAATGAAGCAACTTACAGCTGGAACGAGGAGGAGGAGGAGGAGGAACATGTTGGTCAGCTTGGCTGAAACCTTCACTGCTGCCGCTGCCTCCTGCTACTGTTCTAGCCTCAACCCCAGTCCTGATGAAAGGAGAGTGGAGGTGGAGAGAGAGAAGGGACATTCAGTGGGGCTGAATGAGTAGTGGTGGGAGCAGAAGGACATGAGCAGCTCTCATTGGGCACCTGCCATGTTTGAATTCTGTGTAGCCACAGTTAGATTGCATGTGTCCATTCCAGAGCCTTGACAGACAGACTGGGACAGCTTGTGTGGGTGAGGGAACAAGGGCTGTCTATATGGAGCCCGGAAGACTGCTTATATGGTTCCCTTCAGCTACCTGCCTTTTGGGGTGCAACCTACATAAATGAAAAATGTGGCACCTAGGATGAGAAACCAAACACATGGTTACTAGATGGATGAGACAAACAAGTAAGGATCGAAGGGCAGGCTTTAGAATTTTCCGTGGCCACAGTGCCCTCCCTGTAGCCACGGGAAATTCAAAAGCCTGCATCGCTTTCCCGAAGGGTAGCACTCCTGCTCTTCAATCCTCGCTTTCCCGAAGGGTAGCACCCTTTGGGAAAGCGAGGATCGAAGAGCAGGTTTTTGAATTTCCCACTGTGGCCATGGGAAATTCAAAAGCCTGCCTTCAATCCTTGCTTTCCTGAAATGTAGCACCCAAAGCATTTGTAACCTGGGGTACCACTATATTCAGGTTAAACTGCCGTATTGGCACTTCACACAAAAAAGGGGGTTTTGAAACGCAGTTCACCATCACTGATGTATGATGATCCAAGCTCCTCCTTGCTTGGATCATCCATCTAGTAACTGTGTGTTTGGTTTCTTTTCCTAGGTGCTGCATTTTTCATTTATTTAGGTTGTATTTTATTCTCTTCTTTTCAGTATTCAAGCCTGTCTAGATCCTTTTAAATTTTGTTTCTGTCTTCCAGAATATTAGCTATTCTACCCAATTTTGTGTCAGCTGCAAATCTGATGAGCATTCCTTGTACCCCCTGATCCAGTTCATTAATGAAAGTGTTGAAGAGCACTGGGGCCAGAACTGACCCCTAGGGTACCCTACTTGTTACTTCTTCCCAGCCATTAATCATCACCCTCTGAGTTTGATTCTATCGCTAGCTGTGTATCCACCTCACAGTTGTTCCTTCCAGCCTACACATAGTTAGCTTGATAATCAGAATATAATGGACACTTGTCAAAAGCTTTGCTGAAGTCACGAAATACTATGTCTACATAATTCTGTCTGTCTATCAGGGAGGTTATCCAATCAAAAAATGAGATCAGGTTAGTCAGGCAAGATATATATATTCCTGACAAATCCACGTTGGCTTCTAGTTTGATTTGTTTGGGTGCTGTGCACTAACTCAAAATGAGTTCCGAGATGTGCATTAAGCTAGAATGCTTAGCCAGACCTGCCACAGAAATTAGGAAAATTGCTACAATCTTCCTATTTCATACAACTGAACACCATGGAAAAGTTGTAGAAGGCAAGCCTGGATGTATGATTGAAAGACAAAATAAGAAACTTGAAGACATTTTGGGAAAGACAGGCCATTCAAAATAATTAATTATTTGCTATTGTGAAAAAGATAATTTGGAAAGAATCTCAGGGGACAATTGACATTTTAGATGTTTTGGTTTTATCTTTAGTATATTTTATGAAATTGAGACACTTGGGTTTGTGTGATGCTTCTGTTCTTCCAACTCTTGCACAGGGACCATTTTTTTAAAAAAATGCTTCAAAATGGAAGCATTAAAAATCCATTGGGGTATTTGCCAAAGACCTATTTCACAAATGCATTCCTTTCCTTCTATGTAGTATGAACCAAGAGGACCAGGCAGGCCATTGTACCAAAGAAGAATTTCATCTAGTTCAGCCCAGGCTTGTTCTGAAGATGTGAGCACTCCTCAAGATAGCCTTGGACAGTGTAAAGAGCTTCAGGACCACAGTAACCCATCTTCGTTCAACTATTCATCCCCGGAATTGTGGGTGAACTCCACCTCATCTGCTCCGTATCAGAACATTCCATGCAATGGATCCAGTAGAACAGTCCAACCAAGAGAACTGATAGGTAAGTGCTTGAATTAAGAACATGCCAGGCTACTTAAAAATGGGAAGTGATCCAAGAGGTTTATTAACATTCTTTTCTCGCAAGGCTTGCAGATGCTGCCCGACAATCTAGACCAATTTCATGTCATGAATACATTGCCTTGTCATTCCTCCTTCAATAAGGTGACTGGGCACCTATTGAGACTTGAAGCAAATGTTATGTTACAAAACAGAATTAAGTCAATTTCATGGAATGCAGGCATGTGGTTCAGACATTACATTGGCAAAGAGGTACCAGTCAAACTAGGAAGAACAATAGTTTATTATCCTGAATTGTGAACATGCTATAGCTTAAATAAACACCAGTGCCCCTTTATTCAGAATCTAACTGGAAACTGAAGTTGTTAAAAACTAGGCCTGGATGGTGTAGTTCATGCTTGTTCAGTCTGCATAAAATGGAAATAGTAAATGTGCTGTGCTTATTATGTACTGACTATCCATTGCCTGTAGTGCATTCAGTGGTCAACCTCCTGCACCCTCTATATGGTGTATCCCGAAGGGTTCTTTGGTTCATAAATGAGGTAACATACTTTTCTGAAGGAGATTGGTTTTCCACCCATGCTTAGTAGCAAGGGAGAAATTAACAGTGATACTGTTAATAACTGTTGTGAGTTTTGGGGCTGTTTGGCTATGTTCTGGAAGTTTTTCTTCCTGACGTTTCGCCAGACTCTGTGGCCAGCATCTTCAGAGGTCAAGGAGCTCAGAGAACTAGGACTATTATACTTTTATATTTGCAATTTTGGTTCATGCTCTACTATCTTAATAGCCTCATAATGGACTGTTTGTTTGTTTATATCCTGCCCATCTAGCCAAGTGCCATTCAATGCAACACACTCAGGATTGTCTCAGAATTTTCAAAGATGTGTCGAACCTTAATTTGGATTTGGGCGGTTCTTGCACTTTTAAAACATTTTGCTGATTCTGGTGCCTTCTTTTACTGCTTTAGGAGGAAGAACCTAAGAGATAATTTTCTGACTTGTTTGTGTAATGTCTGTATTTCAAGCATAGACTTAAAATGGCCTCCTTTTGTGTTCTCTGTTTGTAGTTCCATCGAAGACTGCCAAATCCCCTGAGGAACAGATGAAAGTTGAGAACCTTCAGTTGTCCAACTCTTTCAATTACAACATGCTTCAACATCTTGGCCAGTTCCCTCCCCTCATGCCCAACAAGCAGATTATTGAATCCAACAGCAACAGCCAGCCGAGTGCTGGGGCAAACAAGCCTGCCATGTCCTACGCAAGTGCTCTGAGGGCTCCCCCAAAACCCAAAGCCCCACCTGAGCAGGCAAAGAAGAATAGTGATCCCTTGTCTTTGTTTCAGGAACTTAGTCTAGGTAGTTCATCAGGTAGCAATGGCTTTTACTCCTATTTTAAATAATCAGGATATTTTTGTAGAGAAATTTTAATTTCGATTTGTGTCTGTAGATTTGAGGTAGTTGGGGCTTCCCTTGCAGTTGCCACCATTTCTTCTTGTTTATATTAGTAAATACACCTTGGTTTAATTGCTTTGCTGCTAGACTTGAAGCTAAACCTTTTAAGTTATATATCTTTTTTTTTAATGTGGGTCTGAGTTTTGAGAAAATTCCCTAGAAAACACACACATAATTTAAAAAAAAACAAATAAATGATTAAAAATACATAAAAATTCTGTAACTTTACATATATGTGTTGCATTTAAGCTAGCAGCTGACAGTTACCTGTGCAACTTTAAAAAAAAATTAAAATTTAAAAAAAGTTGTCTAAATTGTATTTAAAGAAAAATGTAAGTAGCATTTACATTTATTCAATAACATTTAGCCTACTATGCTGGGTTTCTGTACCAGAAATGGCCAGTTAATGTACAGATGTATGTTATGTCTGCTTAAATTGTTTAATTTTTTAAAATAAAGATGCAGCATCCTTTAATTACTTTCACTTTTATCAGCTTTCTGTGAATGGATGCTGCATTCTAAGACTTTTATAGTTTTAGAACCTTTACAATGTGGTATAGTAATCTCCTTTGAGTTTAGGATAAAGTGAAGACCTTTTTGCAGACCCAGGTACCACTTGTTTCTAACATTTCAGCGTAAAACACACAAATGAAAACAGTGGTCCTTATTAAAGAAAAAGGAAAAAAATATTTTTGGACAAGCTGCTAATTTTAGCTTGTTAGAAATATTAAATGGATAGGTTTTTTTAAAAAACGAATCATGAAATTAAAACTTCTCCCCTTCTTTTTTGTTATGTTGGGTGCTTTGTAGTTTAATAACTGTTTAAACAAACTGAGTGAATTTAATAAACTATTTGGGTTCCCTTTCCAACTATGCATGTGTAAATGCTTGTAATCTGGTTTCTCCCCTTTTGGCTTCTCTAGTGGTATGAAGAATTGTGCCGCTTTAAGTCTCCCCCCCACTCCCAGTCAAACCTTTTTGGTACATTATTTGATGTTTACATTAAATGTGACATTATACACAGATATTCAGATATTTTGCTAACTGTTTTGTTTGAGGATCACCATTAAAGAAGATTTTTATGTTTGTCAAACCCGTATCCAAATTAATCCAAATTTGGGGGGGGGAGATGAATTTTGGGAAAGAGAGGGAGATCAGATGCAAACTAGACGGTTGTTTTTATCTTTGTATGTTCCACTAAGGTTTTCCACAACCTTGGTCTTTTACCACTGTATATTGACAGTGAATCTATAAAGAATTATACAGCAATATGTAACAAAATTTTAGGGGAAAGCATTTTTAGGGTAATGTTTACCTTTCAGGTTGTGGTCTTGTACACTGTTCATACTTTTGAAGTAAGGGATGTATCTTTTTATAGCTTCTACAGAGGCTCTTGTCCCCCCTTTACACTTGAAAATATATCTTTGATTGGGGACATTCATTTTTATCAACAGTTTATTTATTTTAGTTTCCCATGGTAGAAAAAAAAACCCTGACAAGTGATATTTTCAAAGCTCGTCTAATTTAAACCATTTGTTTCTCTTTGGGGGGGCACACCTCCCCTCATAGCTTTGAAACCAACAGGATGAATTAACAGTCTTTTGCTGAGCTACTGTACTTGCTGCTAAATTCAATCAGATATTTGCTCTGGTTACAATCTGTCTGCTCCCTGTTGGGTTTTGTAAATTGAAATCATGAAATCACAACTTGGTTGAAATCAGTATCATTTGTCCTTATTGATTTCATGTAAGTCGCAATTTCACTGAGGAATCTTTTCTGTAAAAGATTTACATACAAATGTAAATGCACGGCAGTGTGGGATAATTATTTGGGGTCATGGCTCAGAATACCGGATAAAGCTCCATAGCTATGTCTCTTCATTTCTTGGTATTAGAAAAGCAAGCAAGAGACCAAGAAAGTGATAACCTAATCAGTTTTGTTTAGCTCTTTGAGCAAATGGCTTCAGATCAGGAAGATGCAGGTTTTGTGCCTCTTCCATGTTGCTCTCGCGGGTATTGTTAATAACTTGACTAGAGAATTAAATGAGAGATAATAATTACATCATCCATGGGTACGAACCAGGATTAGCTCCTCCTAAATAAATCTGAACCTATCTCTTTAAGTTCTTTAGAAGACAGACTTTTGCCCGTCCCAGACCTCCTGAGTTACTGGTGGCTTGTACAGAACAAAAGTGACAGGATGTGTAGCTGCACTGGCCTGGTTCAGCACTCTGAACTTCAGGGGTTTCCAAATTACACATTTATATAGCCTTACAATTTTGTTCACTTTATGTGGAAATTAAACTAATAAATATTTCTTGTTCGTTTGCCTCAACTTGTTGGTTAGTCAAGGAACAGTTATTCACGTCTGAATGCATCATACTTAAACTCTCATATATTGGTATTTTTATAGCAGCAGCAATATTCAGAAAAACCCACATCTTTTTTCTTTCTCTTTCCATCTGCTCTTGCTATTGTTGTTTAACATATGCCCAGTTCCTTTTAGATCATCAGTAATCTATTGTCAGAAGTGTCTTTCTCCATCTGGAAGACTGATAATTTATCTTCTCAGACTCCAGGAATTAAAGTAGAGTTTCAGTAAATTTAGGAAGAAGTTGTCGTCTTCAATCCATTTGATCTACATCGTGGATTTTAACAGTTACTTACCATAGAGTGAAATAGATTGCAATTTGGAATCAAATGTGGCACATATGTGAACCCTAGTTAATGTTTCAAAAACAAAGTTGACTTTGCATATACAGGAAAGCTTCATTGCTATCTTCTGGTTTCATTATGCTTGGCCATACAAGTGTTCTGATATTCTAGTACATTCAGACATCTAGTGTTTAGTTACACCAGCACTGGAGAAATTATACCTAAAAAGTCAGGTTTAAATATTCAGTTACTTTGGTCGTTATAGAATTGCAGTTGCCAGTGATATGTGCAATGAATAAGGCATATGTAGTCTCAGTTACCATAAAATAATCATTTGAATAACCCATTTTTTAAATGCAAGGAATAATCAGCTATTATATGCAGAGGACCGTGGGGCTTATTTATTTAAAGGTTAGGTCATTTACCTTCTCCAGACTTCAAAAAGAGGATTTTTCATCTTGATTTCATTTCATGTTTTCAAGAAAACAATATTCTAGAGTCATGGGAACAAGTATGTAAGCATGCCATATATCATTGCGTTAAATACAGTTTCAGGCTATATTAGTAGGGTTAGAAGACATATTCCACATATACTTTGTAATATTTAAAAGAAAAGGCTACTAGTCTTTGACATATGAACCATGTTGGTTGATGTTATAGTCAATATTTTAGGTAGAATAATTATTTTTCTTCTAGCAGAAGGATCCATTTTCCAGGAAGCATTCAATCTTGTAAATTCCGGGAAAATGCAACAGAACTGTTGGGGTTACTGTGGAATAAAGCTATAAAATTGAGTGACAATGTGATGACAGTTCAACTTTCCAGCCTCACTTAATGTGTATTAATGTGTTGGACTTACACTGGAATCTCCGTCTCTGAGGTTTTCCCACCCTACCTTTGCCTCTCTGCTCAAAAGGCACCCCACTGCAGGAGTCTCCACCATAACATATTTATCTTACATCTCAAGTTGTTGCTGAGTAAGGACACCTCAAATATTCCAATGCTTTTGAAAGGAGCTTCATTATATATGCACTTGCATGTAAACATGGGAACAGACTATATGGTAGGTGATCATATCCTCTGATGCTATGTGTGCAAATGACAACTCATAATCACATATAGAACAGTTTTCTTCAATCTAGTCTCCTCCAGATGCTTCTGAGTATAACTGTGCTTGTTATTTATTGACCATTGCCCATCCTAAGTAGGGCTGATGTAAATAACTAAAACAAAACATCTGAAGGGCACTTGGTTGAGAAAACCTGCTTACTAATATGTACAGTTCAAAGATGCAAGAGGAGTCTCTCTACATTACAGAAAGATATGGTGATGTATATTTTCATTCAGGGAAATTATTACTTGGGAAGTTTCCCCAGGTTTTACATTGTTCAGATTCAGGCTATGAGTTATTACCAAGCCTGTGAGAAAACACAGGATAGGTTGATAAATCTGAATTTTTAAAAGCATGCTTGAAGGGTTTTGTTCAGTATTTGATAATTGTGGGGCCCAAATAGTTGCATCAACACATCTTCATCACTTGCCTTCATCCTTTGTGTTTTCCATTTCCTCTGAGCAAATTAGCGGTGTTCTGGTGTTTCAACCCATTGCTTTCCTTTTCCATAACAGAAGGCCTCTTTGCCAGCTTGCTTTATTTCACCAAAGCCCGGAAGTGTTGGTAGCCATGTGTACACACCCCACAGTTATGAGCAGGGAGTTGGTGTGGCTTGAGAAGCAGGTCAACACCTGTTTCTTAGTCTTTGAAGTATTGTGTGTGTTGCATCATTTGCTAGTCCACTCTGAACTAGACAAGCTATCTTGGGGAATATCTGTTTTGTTATGGGTTTATAGTTCTCAAGTATTTGTATTGTTACAGATTCCTAGTGGTGAACACCCCAGAAGTACCTTTAAGGAAATAAATGTGAATTTTAAAAAATCTACGCTGTCAGTTCTCAATCCAGTAGCACCAGTATGGTAAAAGAAAAACATTGTTAATTGGCATTGCACTAGAATTTTAATAGAGTCACTTGTCTGTGGATCCATCACCACACAACATTAGTTGTTGTCTGGATGCAAGTAGATTTAAATGTAACTAGGAAAGATAAATAAGGCAATGAAGGCAACCTTGAGTGAAATAGATACATTAAGTTTGAAATCTGATGGGATGGTATTTATGTCCTATCTGTTGAAATCAAAATGGTCCCCATTAGACAGATTATTCCTACTGGATGGGCACTGTATTTCTCAGCATGTGAACAAGTGACTTGTTTTATTTCTGTTTTACTATATTGTGGGTGATTTACCATCTTCATTCTTACACTGTGTGCTACCTAGCTAGCAATCCAGATCCAGTTTGATAGTAGGCAAAAGATAGGTTTGATGTGGGAAATGTTTGCAAAGCTTGGTTTTTGCTCATGCTGTGATGCAGTATGAAATGATACCACAACATAATATGTTCCCTTTAGGGAGTGGAGAAAGCCCACTCATGTATGCATTGCCTGTAGTAAGTCACTGCAAGCTCTTTATTTTACTACAATACATTTGAGGCATCTCTACCCAATGTTAAATTACCAGCAAATAAACCCTCGGTCATCTGTCCACTAACATTTGTTCTACCTCCAGTGTCGGCCTCAGCTAAAATGTAGGCGGATAATAAGTATTCACACTGAAGTCTGCTGTTGGAAACCAATGAGCCCCCCATTGTTTTGTGCTTAGGCTATTCCTGTCTCTTCAGATAAAAGTCATTTGAAAATGAAAGCTTGGTGTAAAAAGGCCTATTTGCAAGACCTGACCTGGTTTAGACAATCAGCAGGTTGTAGTGCAAGCACCTGTGGTTGAAGGATTTTAGCACCTAGCATAGATCAAGGGAGGTGACTGGAAGGTGTGGTGGATGTGGCTAATGTGAAGTGCCATACTGCTGTGGCTCCAAAGAAGCCAAATGTAGTTGACAGGTAGTTACTTCTGTGTGATCACCACCAGCGTGTGAACTTCCCAGGAGCTTCACACACAGGTACCCTTCGGCAGGCAAGTGAGTCATATAGCAAGACTCGGGTATAAAACTGGGGACAAGCTTTTGAGGACTAGACTTCCTCCCATTGAAAAAGTTGAATGCAAGACGTGATAAACATATATCTTACACAGCCTCTGGAAAATGCATGCAGCTATTCAGCTGGCTGTTTCAACCATGACATTACTTCACAACTAGAACTGGGAGGAAAGCAAGCAAGGTATGTCTAATCAGGATTTTTGCACAACAGTCATTGGCTGAGGGTAGTGGTGCCACACATGCCAGTCCTCTTAACTCTTGGCCTGTTCCGTGGATTAACTGGTCTCATCCCTTTTGATGTGTGGCTGTCAGACTGTCATCATCATGAACAACTTTAAAAAAAACACCATCCCTGTGGAAGTGCTTATGCCATGCTGTTATAACTGGGTGATTTGTGCCTCCTGTGTATTTCTTTGACAGCTGTCCTATATTTCACCTTGCTTCATTTTTTAATGAAAGACTGTAACCTCCACCCCATCTGTTATCATAGCCTTGCTTTGCAGATAACCTCCGATTAAGTCCTTGACTGCCTCCGTTCCGTTCCCGGCTACTCCTTAGGCAACCTTCACCCACCCATCTTCTTTGCTGCCATTCACAAATGGCATTACAGCTAGAGGCCAGCTCCTAGAAAGGTTGGACTGAATTTACTGCATTTCTTAACAGTTTGGCCACAGTACCCAGCCATACCAACTTAAACCCACTGATTTTAGTCAAACACAGACACACATAACTGTGTAGCATCAGTTGAGGGGGAGAAAATAGACCCTGTGACATAGGATAGATTTGATTCTATGACAAAAGCTGGACAACTGAGTGGTTTAGATCTCTGGCTGAAGAGGCAGGAGTTGGGAGTTCAGTACCCATTGTGCCTCCTTGACATGAGCTAGACTCAACGATCCAGAGGGTTTGTTCCAGCTCTGCAGTTCTAAGACTATTATTATTATATATTATTATTATTATATTAATGTGGCTCTGTTAATAAAAGTATAAGTTAGAAGAAAACGATCCATTCTGAAGTGGAGGTATAGCAATCCCATTTTTTTTTTGAGAGGCAAGATTACATCTTCATTAATATACTTGACATTGTCATGTTTCCTGCAATATTGACCATGGCTTACTTTAGAAAAAGAAAATGGCCTTATATATTAAAATTAGTACTTCTAATATTAGTGGAAACCCCTGAATGTAGCTCAGAAGAGTTGCAGTGCACCAAGAATGGTTTAAGCCTTTCGGAACTGACTACTAGTGGTCAAGATTGTGAAATCCAGAAGGTGCTTTTAAAATTGTTTCAATAATTGTTGTGATTACATGTAAACTGCATTGAGGATTGGGGTCTTACAGTATCTATCTTCAAGGGTAATGATTGTCTTGGTGCACTCTTTATTTTTTAAAGATTAATGGTAACACAAAATGTATTTTACTGCTACATTTAAAATGTATTTATAATAAAATTCCTTTTTAATAAATAATACTTAATTTACCCGTGCATTATGTTTACAGTGCATGCTAATGGGTCATCCTAAATATCCACAACACACTTTGGAATACCACACTAACTTGATTCAAGATCTACAGAGAAATCCTTTTTGTCTTTACTCTATATGGAAAGATAGTCTAAATTTTATTTACAAGTAGTCAATTCAGCTGTATTTTTAAAAATAGCTCTGTTAAATTCTGGGCACTACACCAAAACCGAAACTACAGGTGAAATTTTAACAATTAGAATATCGTGCAAAAGTTCATTTATTTCAATAGCGCAACTTTAAAGGTGAAACTAATATATGAGAATTGATTCATTACATGCAAAGCGAGATAGTTCAAGCCTTAATTTGTTATAATTGTGATGATTATGGCTTACAACTTATGAAAACCCCAAATTCACAATCTCAGCTAATGAATCCATAACATCTGCAAAGGATTCCTGAGTTTTTAAATGGTCTCTCAGTCAGGTTCTGTAGGAATCACAATCATGGGAAAGACTGCTGACCTGACAATTGTGTAGAAAAACGTAATTGACATCCTCCATAAGGAGGGAAAGCCTCAAAGGGTAATTGCAAAAGAAGTGGGATGTTTCCAAAGTGCTGTATCAAAGCACATTAATAGAAAGTTATGTGGAAGAGAAAAGTTTGGAAGAAGGAGGTAAGTAGCAGGGATGGCTGTAGCTTGGAGAGCATTGTCAGGAAAAGGCCATTCAAAAGTGTTGGGGACTTTCACAAGGACTGGGCTGAGGCTGGCATTAGTGCATCAAGAGCCATCACACAGACGGATCCTGGAAATCGGCTTCAAATACCATATTCCTCTTGTCAAGCCGCTCCTGTACAACAAACAATGTCAGAAACATCTTACCTGGGCTACAGAAAAAAAGAACTGGTATGTTGCTCAGTGGTCCAAAGTCCGCTTTTCTGGTGAGAGCAACTTTTGCATCTCATTTGGAAACCAAGGACCCAGAGTCTGGAGGAAGAATGGAGAGGCACACAATGCAAGATGCTTGAAGTCCTCGGTGAAGTTTCCGCAGTCTGTGTTGATTTGGGGAGCCATGCCCTCTGCTTGTGTTAGTCCACTTTGCTTCCTTAAGTCCAGGGTCAAACGCAGCCGTCTACCAGGAGATTTTGGAGCACTTCATGCTTCCTTCCGCAGACGAGATTTATGGGGATGCTGACTTCATTTTCCAGCAGGAGTTGGCACTTGCCCATCACTGACAAAAGTACCAAAACCTGGTTCAGTGACCATGGGATTACTGTGCTTGATTGGCCAGCAAACTCGCCAGACCTGGACTCCATAGAGAATCTATGGGGCATTGCCAAGAGAAAGATGAGGGACATGAGACCGAACAATACAGAAGAGCCAAAGGCTGCTATTGAAGCATCTTGGTCTTCCATAACAGTGGAAGTGCCACAGGTTGATAGCATCCATGCCACATCACATTAAAGCAGTAATTGATGCAAAAGGGGCACAAACCAAATACTGAGTACATATGCATGCTTATACTTTTCAGAGGACCAATATTGTTCTATTTACAATCCTTGTTTTATTGCTTTCATGTAATATTCTAATTGTCTCAGATTGTGAATTTGGGGTTTTCATAAGCTGCAAGCCATAGTCATCATAATGATAACAAATTAAGGCTTGAACTATCTCTCTTTGCATGTAATGAGTCTATCTCATATATTAGTTTCATCTTTAAAGTTGCATTACTGGAAAAAATGAACTTTTGCATGATATTCTATTTATTTTTTTAGCTTCACCTGTATTTCATGTACCTTTCAACATTGCATGATGTAGAAATGAAGGACTGCATCATAAAATCTGAAGTGGGCATGTACTTGTTTTCCTTCCATGGAAAAACAGAGGTGTTAAATAGACATAGATATGTGAATTGCTAAGTGACATTGTCAGGTATCTAATGTGTGTCGCATATCTGAAACAACCTCATTTCTACTTTGTTGTGCCTAATGTTGTCCATATGCTACATTCTGCCTATGATGGATGGTGGGCTTAGGAGCAAAATCAGCATATCCTGAGCACTAATGAAGGTATCATTGAAAAAGCCATTACAGTGGACCCTTGTGTAACAAACAGTTTGTATAACATAAAATCGGTAGAACATAAAAAATCCCAGAGATAGGGGCAATTTGCTTAACATACTGTAATCGCCTATGGGGAGAATCCGTACAACATAAAAATGGGATTACTCCGTTTTCAACGTATTTCTATGGAAATGTGTATAAAGAAAAAATTGCTTAACATAATTTCATTTGGAACTAATTAATTCCTTCATACAAGGTACCACTGTTGTTCTGAGAGTGGTTGTAGAATCATAAGCTAAGAACAGGACTTTGTGTTTCATCTTCAGGCAGGGCAATCATTGATGGAGCTGAAATACAGTTTTTTTTTTTTTTACCATAGTTGCTTATACATTTGAGATCATGATGGAAGACTAGACACATTTTGCTTTGGTTTGGCTCCATGCTCACTTGATCAGAAAATGTTCCCTGCCCACTTTCTGTCCTGGGCCGATGAGTCTTCCTTCTCAAAGAGAACACACCCTTTGTTTTAAAAAAGCATATCTTTGCTGATTTTCTCTGTGTAAACAGCCACTCCCTTCTGCTGGCTTCGATGACACAAGATAGGGAAATAGAACCATGAGAGTGGAAGTGTGCTGGTCTCTTGGACTATGTCAGTGCTGGTGAGCCTTCGGCACTCCAGATGTCTTAGACTACAATTCCCACAGTCCTTTGTCATTGGCAATATAGGCTTAGAATTCTAGGAGTTGTGGTCTAAAACATCTGGAGTGCCAAAGGTTCGCCACTACTGGCCTATATTGAGTCAGACTTCTTTATTGTAAATAGGCTAGCGTCCCTTACTACCAAACCTTTGGTTTAGATCTGATGCAGAACAAAATAATATGAATATAATGTCTACAGTATCCTGTTTGCAATGGAAGGGCAATTATGGGATCTCCCCACTTCAGTGGGCCCTGGAGGGCAAGATTGGATATGCCAAAGGGGAATCTTGTTGGACTGATATGAAGATTTATGCTTTTTCATTCTGCATGTCCTAAACTGAACAATGGACAGTATCAACAGCAGAAGAAATACATTATACCGATATTGGCGGAAAACCAACAAAACCCGGTAAGTGAATAAATGCAAGTAATTTGTGTTTGATTGTCATTTAGATATGAATTCCAGGCAAAATCAAAGAAAAACAAATCAAAACGAAAGACACAAAACCTTAAAGACTAACTTTCATATTTTAATGTAACATTTTGTGGCTAGATGTCCACTTCGATGTGGGCGTGTAGTCCATGAAACGTTACATTAATTTTTTTTTATGTTGCCTGGAATTCTTGAAATGACTATCACGGCTACCCTCTCCAAAACGTCATTTAGATATGCTGGGCTATGATGGCCCACTTTATATAGTCCTGACTTTAAACTGCATTACAACCAAGTCTTTTACATGTAAACTGTAATATTTTTGCAAATTGATATTTTGTAAGTTTAGGAGTTTGTCTATTAGGCTTGGCCATGTCTTATTGACGAATGTACATGCATTGGTATTTTTGCTAGCCAATTATGTGAGATATCTCAATGTATCGCTGCTAATGGCTCTAGGAACCAAAAACTACATGCTTCTAAATTTTAAACTTAGCAAAACACATTACTGAACATATGGTAAGAGACGGCATTAAAAAGAATCCTGGCAGTGGATGATCAAGCCCTCAAATACATACTGATGTATATTTAATGATGGGGAGGAGTGCCCCAGAAATTATGCAGCAGAATTCATGCTGGTATTTTCCAGGATGTTCGCTATATTATAATTACATTTATTTTTCTCTCCCCTTGGCTGATTTCTTTCTCCTGCTGAGGAAGGAAAGGTAACCTTTCAGAACATTTCAGTAATTTTAAACTTAGGCCCAGTTGCTACCCAAAAGATGCCTAGCTGCATCCAATATGTTAATTATAGCTTATTTCATGTCTCTGTATGCCTTTGGGAATGTAAACAACTGAACTCTGTTTTTAAGATATCAGGTAAGCAGTGAATAAGCTGTCAAATAGCAGGATTAGCTGTTTTATAATTTGCTATATTTTGTTATTTACAATAAAGATAACATACATTTTAAACACTGTTGTGGCACCTCAAAGACTAATAGATTTATTTCGGTATGACCTTACCATGCACCTCCTCAAACATGTACATCTATATAAATAGAGTATGTGGTGTAGGAGTTTGGGGGGATGATTGAAATAGTCTTTCACAATGATGATGGCATAATTAACACAGCACATTCAAAGCATTGCTTACCTTGACATCCTGTAATAAGCAGAGCAATCAGCAGTATTCTGATCAGCAATCATTCTATAATAGGTGGAGGAATCAATTAAATGACGCCTGTAACCATTGTGGAGGAAAGAAAGCACCAAAGAAGATCTGAGAGCAAGGCAGCTGAAAGAGGCTACGTTAAGGCATATCAGTGCACATTTAGAGGGTTAAATAAAGACCAGGGTTCATTAACACATTGTGTATGAAAACCTTTGGCATATTTACACTGGCATAATTCTGCCAGCATGAATTTCATCTGCAGATTGCCGCAAGTTATCATGTCTGTGTAGGCATTTCTTCTTGTGTTCTGAAGTTACATGACCAATATAGGAAAGCAAATTCTTTTCAACCATGCATCTAAATGATATTCCTCCATGGAGACCAGTCACAGTGCCTGAAATAAAGTCGCTGATCAGAAGTATTAAATCTGGCAAGGCCCCAGAAATATATTCTATTCTTCCAAAAACATTAAAAGCTAATATAGGCTGATTGGCACCTTTGTTGGCGAATCTGTTTACACTTATCAGGTCATTTCCGATTGCCAGTTCCGAGGCCATAATAGTAACTGTCTTTAAGAAAGGAGAAAGAGGAGATCTGTCCAAATTTGGCCAATCAGTTTACTGTCAGTACTGCATAAGATGCATGCCAATCATTTAAATCAATGACAAATCTTGGACAAAGGATGAAAACATTCTGGGGGAGGAAAAGGGAGGCTATAGAATGGGTAGATCAGCAACTGATTAGTGTATGATATTAAGCCATCTTGCTAAGAAATATATACTATATTTATAGACCTAAATTTTGCCTTTGCCTTTGTCCCAAGAAATATAGTCAAAGTTATATAAGACTTCTATAGATAAGAAACTCCTCTATCTCATTAAATATCTCCATCAGGGCACCACACTCCATATAAGATGTGGCACAGAAGTAAATTTGACAAAATGTATTCCTGCTAATAAGGTGGGGTCACCAGGACTGCGTATTATCTAGTCTTTATCTAAGTGACCTATTTAGGTGTTGTCTTGCATCAGGATTTCACCCACTTAGATTGGCAGAGACTAAATGCCCCCTATAGTTATATGCAGATTATGCTGTTTTATTGTCACTATTGAAAATAGGCCTTTAACGGCTAATGTGTGCATTTATTTCTTATTGCAAAAATAACCAATTGTTCATAAGTTTTACAAAAACTAAAATTATTGTTATCATTATTATTTTGCTCACTCTGCAACATTAAGAAAGTGGTCAATCAATGACAATTGTATTGAGGAAGCAAAACAGTTTTAAAGTATCTGGGTGTCACATTTCACCATAAGCTCTCTTGGCCTGCTCATAGACAGTCCATATCACAAGCAGCTCAGAATACTCAAAAAGTTATTTCTCATTTCTGTACCCAATTTGTACCTGCTGCTATCTAAGTCTTAAAGACCAAGATTCTACCTCAACTGCTATATGGAATACTAGTTTGGATTCTAGGATTCCACTCAAGTGTGGAGAGTGTGATTTCAACATTTTAAAGATCGGCCCTTGGGATGCCAAGATGTGTTTCTGCAGTGGGACTACAGCTTCTAGAGACTGGTGTTATATTACTAGAATGTGCTGCTTGGTTCTGTATATTTAGATACTGGATCAAGGCATAGGTGGACACTTCCATGGGATATCTGCACCTTTTACAGAAGGACATCTGTAATAGTTCATGGTTTTAAACTTATCCAGATAAATTGCATTTATTAGGGCTGTGTATGGATTGCCTTGATACCTAGGAGCCCATGGCAATTAAATCTATCTTAGAAAAGAGGATCAGGGATATTGATTTTCAGTTCTCCACCTTAATTGCCCATAAAACCTGCTTCACTTTGCATCTTGGAATAAACTTGAAAATTTCTCAAAGTGCAAGGTATCTGGAAAATTTGATTATCCCAAAATACCAGCACATTTTCTCAAGAGCTTGACTTAACTGCCTTCCATCTGCAGTGTTAGATGGGTGCTGCCCTGGTGTTCCATATGAAAACCAATTGTAACAACAAAGAAATTAAAATGTCGAATCATGTTCTCTTCATGTGCAATTTTTACAGAAATGAGTGTATTAAATTACTCAAGCTTATGATGACTGTCATTCCAGGTAGGACTCGAAGCTGGCACTTAAAAATCTTTACTAAGTGGCACAAACTAGAAGAATCAGTGGCTAAGCTTCTTCTTTCTGCCTCAAGCATACGGAAGACAATTTTGGCTTCTGTTTTAAAAGAAAAGGTTGTTTTCTTTTAAAACAGTACTTATGCATCTGTTTCACTCTTTAAACTGTTTTAGTTATCATGAAATGATTCAATTGTTTTATCCATTTTAAAAAACTTATATGTATGTATTTTAATGAGTTTTATTGGGTCTGTGACTGTAAATAAAGATTGATTGACAGCAAATCCATACATAATACCTTCCACCAATTCACCACTGAAATTTGTACCAGCAAATATACAGTATATGCTAGCAGGTGTAATAAACAAGATTCTGGACTCTATTACTATATGGGTGGAAGTTTCTACACTATTGTGGGTAACTGTCACCATAGCGTCATTTCTGTGACATAGATCTAGCCCAGCAGAAGTTCCCGGCAACTGCTCAACTTTGACCTGAAAGACAGCAGCCTATTGTTAGCTACTGATAGATCATTTGATTGTTCTATCTGTTACAGGATATCTCTCTAAAATCCATACTTTCTATGTTCACTAGTGCTGTTTAAAATACTCTTGTCCTGTTGAAAGTTGAGTACCAATGTAATTGTTGTCGTCTTCTTGCCATCTTTCTTGACTACTCAAGTACCACCAAATAGTCTGTGCCCTTTGGCCTGTGGCCTAACACAGTAAGTCTCACTCTGAGGTAAAATGGTCAGTCTTTTAAGGTGCCACCATCTTTTTGCTTTTTTCAAATACATGCTGAAACAGACTACCACAGCCACCTCTTTGAACATGGCTAGATTTTGTGAGTTGATTCAAATCTTACATCTAATTTCCCACCCAAAGAAGAAAAGGCCCATGTGTGTGTTAAATAAACATCTATTGGTTAAAGCAAATTGCTGGAAAATCATATTCTTGTCAGCACAAAGGGTGGTGGTGGTTTAGTGAGCAGAATGCACTGTTTATGGGTATGGCAAGCCAAATGGAGCTTGTTTGCTTTCATTATCCTTGCAATATTATATCAATCTTCTATTACAATACATTGTTCTATTCGACTGAAGGTCATGAAGACTATTGAGTCTTCATGACCTTCAGTCGAATTCCCTCTTTGTATCATCTTCAGTATTCAGAGTTACACTCACAACTCATAACTTGCTTCCTTCTACAGAGACTCTAACTGATTTCTCAGTCTTGATGGTGAGCATTATCTTGGAAGTTTGGAAGCCTTGCCTGCTCGTTCGCTTTTCATGTTCTCTTTATTCATTCTCTCTCTGTGTGTGTCTCTCTCCCGCAAGTACATGAAAATGTTCTGTGTACAGAAAATGGATAAGGATGCTGAACTGATGCATTAGATATGCACCATCTGTGCAATGCAGATCCAAGCCCGCCTGGGCGTTGGTCTATGTGCCTCTTTCTGCTGTGTGTTATGGGCAAGAGTGTACGCGGGTAGTCAACGTGTCAAGGAAAGGCCCACTCTCTGTTTCCATGTGCAGTTTGGCTGAGGCCAGATCAGGGCCTGTGTGTGCCAAGTCTTTCTAATATCAGTTTCTGCAAAACAACTGGCTTCTTCTTTCATTATGCACTCAGCTGTATCAGAAACACCATGTTCATCTCGCACAATTACAAACAAGAGCCATATTGCTCTCTCTAGCCATCATTTTGTAGAATGGAATTTGTTTAGTCAGTTTATTTAAAAAAAGACTGAAGTTTTCAGTCTTGCAAATAATTATTTTGTCATGTCGGACAGTGAAAAAAAACCCATGCTTTCTTTTGGTGTTTGCTCAGTATCCTATGAAGTCATGAAATTCATATCAGTTTTCTTATTCCCAGCTCCTCAGCACACGTGTGAGTTGATTACTTAGCAGGTAGAAGAGCAAGTCCTAAAGCAAGTTTGTTGCTGGAAAGTTAAGTACGGTTTCATGGACAACCTCATTTGCTTTGGGAACTTTTTCTCTCTCTCCCCGAATTGAGGAGCCTCCATCCTGGCAACAGCACAGGTCTGAGCAAAGGAAGTAATTCTTCATCTGTTGCTGACCAAATGATTTCTGAGTGCACATAGAAATCATACAGATTGAGCCAAACTATCAGTGGTATAGTGAAGACAACATTTGAAGAGTGCAAAACTTGGATCTTCCCAAGGAGCAGAGACAGTGGTGGCAAACTGTTGGCACTCCAGATGTTTTGGACCACAACTCCTGGAACTCCAAGCTTGTATTGCCAATGACAAAGGACTATGAGAATTGTGGCCCAGGACATCTGGAGTGCGAAAGTTTCACCAACACTGGACTAGAACATCTTCCTGTATTCCCCCCCCCCGCACACACGCTCGAGTTAACTGTTCCTTTTGAGCTTCTCTGCAACCCTCACAGTAGGTGAAAGAGACTTTGTTTTTGTTTCCTTGGAACATTGCTGGAAGTCATCCCTATTGTAATTCAAGATATTTTAGCATTGCTTGATCTTCAGTGGGCATTAACTTTATGTGCATGCACACAGGTGGTCTGCTTGTTCTTTCTAACTCTCCTGGCAAGAATTGGATTGGTGATGGGGAATGTTGTGAGAGGCACCCAGACTTACAGATTTACTGCTACAATACTAAAAATGCTGTATGTCTTGGGACTGGAATCTGTTTGGACTCAATTTCCCAGGATTCTCCAGTAATTTCCCTGCCAGAAATCTGCGAGTTCCAGAACACAAGCTCCTATTCACAGACATCAACAGACGCCTGAACTTTGCTCACCAGGAACCAGCGCCTTATGTAGTTGCATGATTGCATAAGAAAAAGCCTGTGTTCCCTCATACCCCTGCAGGTTCACCTTCATGCACCTGGTTTTATCTGGATTCCAAAAGTATACACCCAGAGGGGAACCCGAAGGATGGGAAAAACCTCTGTGCCACAGCCTTTCTATAAATGTTTTTATTCCAGTTGGACTACATTCAATATAGACAGGACTTTTCCACCCCATTTTATCCCAAATTCTATTTTTTATTCATAATGTACTTTAATAACATCACACATTTGAAGAATGGTGGGTAGCGTTATTTACATTTGTTAACTAATCCTGGTTCCTTCCAATGATACAGAAGGAGAAAATGCCTTATATAAGGGTTAATATATGGATGAGAGCTCTTGCTTTTCTGCTCACAGACGTTTCCAAAAAAGGGTCATATGTATTTCTCTCTTTGTGGAGTATAAATCAGTAAGGTTTGTATGACTCCTTCCTCAGGGATATCAGGTGGTCAGTGTTACAAACTGGTGGGGACACAATGATTTTATCAACGTTGTCAAAGCTGGCAGGTTGAACACAGTTTAAAATAGGAATATTGGTGTGGATTTCCCCCTTTGATTCTGCATAGAGGAAGTCACCCAAAGTCAGTCATCCTATACTGGCTTCTTGGAGGACTTCTATAATATCTATATTTAGCTGATCTTTGGGGGGGGGGGCAGGAGAGAGAAATACCATGTTCCTTAAGTGGCGCTAGGGTGTGGTGTGGTTTAATGCTCTGGTTCAGCATCCATACAAGACTCCCATGGGTTCTGGGGCATTCGAGGCAAGGAGATGAACAGAAGAACCACTCCGCAGATGAAGAGCAGGACGAAGGAAGTGCAGGCACAGGCAAATGACCAGGAATAATAGTATTCAATCCAGGCTGTGTGATCGCTGTCAACCATCTTCTTGACAGATTGCCTCATGACTTCCACAGATATGATAATGCATAAGCCTGGAGAGGGGAAAGCAGGGTAGACTGGTAGAGGGTTTATAACTGAGCAAAAAAGATAGCATCCTTGGCCGAAATTTAGATGTTAATTCCAACCAGGATAAACCTCGTTAATCCATTGGTTTGATTAGTCAACATGAGTTGAGAGAACTGCTCATCTGAAGATCCAGTCAACATTTATGTAAATCCCATTGATTCTATAGGCCCATGCTACTGGGAGACCAGCAAATGGATCTGTCTGTACTACAACCCTAATTAGTTGTCATTTGCAATTTAACTTCATCCTGGAACCTTCTTCCTAAATGCCTAGTGTTACAGGAACATGATAAGAAGATCCATGTTGTATCAGCTGGAAGCTTCATCTATTCCAACATCCTGATTCCATTACATTCAACCAGATGTGTATGAGAAACCTACAAGGAGGACCCATGCTCAAAAGTAAGCTACCTCTGACCCTGGAGAGAAGATATAGCCAGCATGGCTAATATTTTTTGGCAGCCTTATCTTTCATGGACCCTGCGTGCATATGCATAGTCTAACTGTACTTTGGTAAACAACATAAGCCTGCAGTGTTCTCCAAAAAAGATATTTAAGTGAAGGGAAAGACCAACAAGAACAACAAAAAAGAAGTCTAGTGATTGTTCTCTTATTACTTCTAATCCATTGACAAGGAAGAAAGACAGATTTGAAACTAGTGACTTCAACAGACCAAATAATTGCAACTAGAGATCGGCACACACACACACAAAAAAAAGACACGCTGTGGTCGTGTCATAAGGTTACAAAATATTTCAAAACGAAATGGAAAGTCAGAAAGTGTTTCATTACAAAATGAAATGAAACACCATTTAATCCTCTAGAATGAAATTATCCATTCTAGAGGAAATGGCAGGGGAGCTTCCTCAAGCTCTTCCCTTTAAGCCCCCCCCCCCAAGTTTGGAAAGGTCTGGGGGTCAGGGGACTGAGTTATTAAAGATCAAAGGGGGTACCCCTAGGAAAATATCTTTCAATTTGGGACCGGAAGCTGATCAAGGGAGCGATAGCGCTGCCGCTGCTTGGCTTCCAGTCGAATCCAATTAGAAAGAATCTTGGGGCATCCCCTTTGATCTTTAATAACTCAGTCCCCTGAGCCCCAAACCTTTCCAAATTTTGAGGGTTTACAGAGAAGAGTCCAAACTTGGTCCCCAGCAATGTTGGCACTGATTCATGGCTGCTGCAATACTATTTTGGAGTACATAGTTACCTATAATTGCTTAAGGAAGGTACCCCTGCCACTTTGGACCTTTAGAACCCAGGGGAGCACAGTGTTTCATTTCATTTTGTTTCATTTTGTAATGAAACTACTTTACAATTTTGTTACAAACAATATTAAATGAAACTACTCCAGAAACGAAACACTATTTCCCCATTTTATGCCCATCTCTAGTTGCAACTGAAAAGAGAAAGCACTTTGGAAGCCATGAAGCCAACCAGAAATGACAAAGGCAACTTCATAGCTAGGGCCAAATATGTCCTCTCCTTCTCTTCATTTCTTTCTTATTCATGATGGAGTAAAACTGTGCGAAGCTACGTGGATGGTATCTCACTCAGATAAGAAATAAATATTTCATTGTTTGACCAATATCTTGTCATTTTCTGTTCGTCAGTTTGCTCTTCAGTCACATAAATTCCTGCCCCGACCCTTTCTTAAATTTAATTCACACACCACAATACTCGTACATCTTTTATGGGATGTTCTACCTGAGAAGGTGTAAAACATGGCCGCTGGCCTCAGAAGGTAATCCATCTTTTTCCTGAAGGATAAAAGGACGCAGATCGTTCCAATGATGGCGAAAACAACGCTGAAGATGGCAATGGCAGCTGCAGAAATGCTGTACTCTGGGAAGACAAGACATGGGGTGTTTCTGTGATTTTTTTTTATCAGCATATAGCTGTTCCAGTTATGCTGGAACTGCATTATTCGCTTCAATCAAAACGACAAACCTTTAAAATATACTTTTAAAAAGGGACAGGCTTTAAAACAGGCTTCAACTTTCCTTGTTCAATAACTGTAAGGACTGGAAATAGAAATCATTTGTGTAGCTTTGCCTTTTGTTGGCTGTTGGATATCTTTTTGACCGGGAAGGGATCTAAAAGTAATATTCAGAACAAAGAGTTTAAGGGGTGGGAGTGCTCTAAAATGGTGTTCTTTCATCCTGTAGGCTTTCTCAGCTTCAGCTCCTGGACGTGCTAGAGGCATCCTAGCCAATGGTCAAAGTTTCTGAAAGTTCTGGAGAATATAACATTGAAAGAACCACTTACCTACTAAGACATTGTTCAGGACACTTTGAGATAGCTGAAACTTCCCTAGAGTGACATCAACTACTGCTTGAACCATATGAGATAATTAAGCTAGGTTTTTCACAAGAAATTATAGCCTCAGAGTGTGCAGGTGAAATTTATTAAGGAAGCTTCTTGCATTGCAAAGTCGTTCAAGTGTAATCCTCCTCCTCATGTTACTTATATTGCAGTACATCCCATTGTTCAAAGGAATGTAATTCTCATGCAACCTCCCTCCATCTTGTGTCTTTCGGGTACATATGAATACAAATGCCATCATTCCAGACTTATGGTTGGCTTCCCTAGTAAATTCTTTGGTTTATAACTTAGCTGGCTCATCTTAATACAGTGTATCATTGTTAGCTGCAGTTCCAGCACAAGAGTAGCAGACATGGCATCATCTTAAGAATGCATAGGACCCAGTGCTCAAGCATCATCCATGTGAGACTATTTGTTTTGATACATAGTAATACCTCATAAGACAAATACCTCATAAGACAAAAAATGCGTAAGACAAACGAAATACCTAGAAACAGAAAAACCTCGCAAGACAATTTTTCCTACAGGCCGCTTCGCAAGACGAATTCAATGCATTCCTATGGGAAACTGCATTAAACCTTGTTTCATTGGATGAATTTTTCGTAGAACGAATTAAATTCATTTTAAGAGGTACCACTGTAATCTTTTTAAAAGGGTTGTACTTTGAGATGAGACCATAAGAAACCACATTCTTCTCATTCTTCTTGAGAAATCAAAAGTGGAAAGCCCTTTAGAAGATTCTGAATGAATCTAAGAGGTTGACTTGATTAGGATCATTATATTATTTTCTTGCCTTTTTACCGACAGCATTCTGCAAAACATTATTCTTCTTAGGTCACAGGAGTCAGTTTTAGGAAGACCATACTCATTGCTTAGCTATACCCCTAATTTGTTACACATTGCAGCAACAGTTCTAAAATTTGTTATTGTAGTAGCTGACTGCAGGCAACATTATTGCAGGGTAATTATTAGCATTTTCTGAAGCTTTCCTTTATTGCCACTGGCAGTGAATCAGGAATTTCATCCATTTCATCCATTTTCAAGAAATTTCAAATTCTTTTTATTTCAGCTATATTTTTTTTAAAAAAATACCAAATGACGAATTAATGAACACATTCATTTTATGCTTGCCTTCAGTTGTTAGCAAATCAACTGCTCTAAATGATTTACCATCACAGCATTAGCCGTAACAGTAAGGACTCCTAAAGATTTGCATATTTAATATATATATAGAGAAGTATAATTTATTTTTACAGTACAGTAATATGTATTACTGTTTTAAACTATAGGCAAAAGAAATGAAAAGCATAGCCACATACAAGATACATAGCAGGATATATAAGCAAGTGAGACGATAACATTAATCAGCTACCGTGATTACGTCTGTGGTATATTGCCAAGTTAGGAAAACAATACAGTCTCTGAATGGAGAGGGTAATGCATATACACATTAAATAAATCAAAATTTTCTGGACTTTCTGTATTCATATGCAGATTTGTTATGCATTTTATCTCTCCTCAGATGTTCTTCAATTTACTAAGAGTTACAAAAAATGGTAACAATACCCTATTTATTTTCTTGAATTTCCCCCCTGATTTTAAAACCAAAACTGACATGTCAGAAGCAATTCTATGTTTTTACACAGGGGTAGCTAGTAATGACACACACACTCTAACAGATACCTTCCTTCCAGGAGAGGGAGGAATAAATGTAAATGGTTATAACTGGGGGATAGGGCAAGCAGTAAATGACCTCTCTACCCAAAGATTATTACCCATGTAATAATCATTCTTCACAACGACACACATTCAGTCCTGCTTGTGTAATAACATTTCAGCAATTTTTAGTAAACTAAGTGAAGGAAGAGAGCAGCAAGAACAACAGAAAAGCATATTCCAGGAGTTGAAAAGGCTATCTAAACACAATGCACATCTTTTTCTCAGCCGTTTTGTAAAACGGCAGGTGGAACAGCTGCAAGGAGATACATCCGAGTCCTCCCTGGCACCTCAGTGGTTGGAGCGTCCAAGAGAGACCTTGGGATTCCTTGGGTGATTCAGCAGTCACTCACTGTCTCCTTTATCACTAGCAGCTCCGCCTGGCAGTGGTTCCCAGCTTTGTATTCTCTCAGATGTTCTTGGATTGCAACTCCCAGAAATCCTGGCCAGCACATTCAGTGAGGAAGGCTTCTTGGAGTTTTGGTCCAAGAACATCTGAGGACCCAAAATTGGGAACCGCTAGTCCCTTGCAGTGCTTTCCATTTCCCTTTTATTCCATTCAAATAGCCAACCATCCATAGGGATGGAGTAATGCCATAGCAGCAGCCAGTTTCTCCTCCCCATAATCATTCCAGAATTGTACACATGTTCCAGATTTGGCCCATTTTTTTTTTGCGCATTGATCTAAAAGGCAGCACACATCCCTAATTTGTACTCTTGAATGCTAAAGTGTCTTGAATTCCATTTGTGGGGGAAATATGGGAGAGAAATCAAAGAAATAAAGAAAGAAATGTGATTTTTAAAATTAAGATAAATTTGCTTCACTAACGGCACCATTTTCTGAAAATGCTGGTTATACCACATTCTGAAAACCTTGATTCACACCTTGTTGTCGACATTTGTTTTTAGTTTTTGGTTTGGGTTCTTTTTGCCTTGTTCATGTTTGTTTTGTTGTGGTTTTGTGATTTAAAGCACAATAAAAAATAAAATGTATAAAGCAGAGTTTCGTTAAGCAGCAGTGGTGCCCGTTTTCGTAGCAGGCTCTCTGCCGAAAACACAGACTAGATGTAAACTATAAGCAAGTAAATAATAATAAGCATCACAAATCAGATCAGCGTATCACAATTTTCCCATTGGTCTATGACCGTAAATAAAGAATTATTATTATAATTTTCCCATTGGTCCTTCAAACTGGGAACAGTACACTTAAGGATGGACATCATCATACCATCTGCCATACTGAAAGTTATCCACTTGTTTAACACTTTGAATTTGGCAGTGGTGCACTGAGGAATTGTGCCGTAAAGTGCAACTGCTGAAAAAGGCAGAAAGGTCAACTGGCTGAGAAAAAAGAAGTAGTTAGGCATTCTTTGGGTAGCAACTGGGCCTAATTTTAAAGTTGCTGAAATGTTCTGAAAGGTTACCTTTCCTTCGTCAGCAGGAGAAAGAAATCAGTCAAAGGGAGAGAAAAATAAATGTAATTATAATATAGTGAACATCCTGGAAAATACCAGCATGAATTCTTCTACATAATTTCTGAACTGGACACTTAACTATACTGGCTGGGTTTCTACCCAAGGTGCCTTGTGGCCATAACAAAAGTTTCTTCTTACCTCTTTGTGTTGATATGTGAAATATCTCCGTGCTTTCTCCTGAGACAAAGTGCGTGAAATAGGAACAGTTGTGTTCTGAAGGGAAGAAAAGAAAGAAAGAAAACACCAATGGATGAAAACATAGTTTTAAGTATTTTCCTTTATGATTTGGATCTTAGTTGGAAACCGAGAAAGTCTAGGAGTTTAAAGAACACACAGCAACATTCTACTGTTTTCCCCCTTCAAAAGCAAATTTGACTTCTCTAGAAAAGTACACAGATTTATAACATTCAAGGACATTTCAGGGCGAGGAAGACACCATGATAGGCTATGGTAGAAAACAAAGGATTTTGCAGCATCTTGTGAATATGTCACATCAGAAACAACTTATAGTGATCCTAATAGAGTTTTCAAGGTAAGTGAGGACTCATTTTATCATTGCTGCCCTCCAGAGGGTTTCCGTGGCTGACGGGAGATTTGAATCCAGGTCTCTTGAATCGTAGTCTGTCACTTTGTCCACTATACTATGTTGTGCACTGTGACATCTTAAAGACTTCACAACTTCCATTTGGCATAAAAAGAAGAAAAAGCGTGATGTTTATATACCACCCCATAGCAATCTGGATGCCAAGTAATTATGCAGGTTATGCATCCCCACCCCCCGAAAGCTGGGTGCTCATTTTACTAACATCAGAAGGATGGAAGACTGAGTGAACCTTGAGCCAGCTACCTGGGATTGAACTCCAGGGTCGTGAGCACAGTTATAGCTGCAGAAAGGCAGTTGAACCACTGCACCAAGAGGCTCATAGGCTTTCATGGATTATAGTCCATTTATTCATGACACGATGGAGATATTCCTCTTTGTGTGTGTGTGTTGGTTTTGTTTATTTAGTTCCTCATTCCCTTTTTATAAGCTCTGCATTTTAATAGGTCAAAGCGTTTGCTACGTCACTCATGTGCCTCTTGGCAGAGGGCTCCTTATATCTCTGAATCAGCCCCTTCCCAGACCTTCATCCTAAAATCCAAGATTGCAGGGGTCTTGAGTGTGTGTGTGTGTGTGTGTGTGTGTGTGTGTGTGTCTACATATGCCTGACGTCCTGTATCAAGCCCTGTACTATACCAGTCTTTTACCTAGCTGGTAGGCATGTGGATCTGCTGTAGCACAAGGGAAACTAGAAGTGATGTAGCACATATAAGACTAATTTTTACATTTTTTCATAAGCTTTTGTGTCTCCCAGCATATTTTTTCAAATGAACCCAAGACCACAGGAGATCAGCAAACAAGGTGGGAAGGTTAGAATTAGAGAAACAATAGCATCCTTATAAGGTCCAGGCAAAAATCAGAGAAAAACAAAACAAAACAAAAGACAAAAAACATTTTGTTTTCTTTTTCTTTGATTTTTGCCTGGAATTCTTGCATAGACTAACACAACTATCTTCTCCAAATCCTTATATAAAGGAAGATTACACCATACAAAGCCATTTGCCCCTCTCCACTTGTGCCAGTTAATGGTCCAAAATGTATGGTTGATGTTTCCTTAACAGAAGCAAATATCTAGGAAAGACAAATAATCATCTCTGTCATGTGGGACCTCCTTCTTCCCACTTATTTTAAGTAGTGTTCAGGAGAAAGTAGGTATAGTCAGGCTGGCTTTTTCTTCCCATTCAGCAGGAGATTTCACATGCAGCCTCTAGGATCCAATATTGCAATCCTAATTTGATAGATAGATGCCAGGTGTCGAGGTAGCTGCCTAGAAATGTCTTCTTCTTGCTTGCCTTTCATATATAAGCTGAGAGATATTTGAGGCGCAATATTTCTTTTTCAGTCATGATAAATATCTTGCACTTAAGGCTGAGAGTGAGGTAGGATCATTAACTGGAAGCTGAGTCATGGCAACTAGACTTCTTTCTTGAGAAATTGAAACATTTCGCTGCTCATCCAAACAGCTTCATCAGTCTGAGGAAAGCTAGTTGCGAGTCCTCCATTTTATAGTTCATTTTGACCTCATGTTACCCTGGTCTGAAATAGGCTGGTAAATTGAACAATAGTCTCAATAGGCCTTAAGTGAGCAATGACCTAAGGTGTGGGTTATTAGCTATGGCCTTGGTGGTGGAGGTATGAAGTATTTTTTATTTGTCTGGGTATTGTTGAAATCACTGCCTGATAAGTGGCAGATGGACTGTGCCTGAGCCCCCCACCTCTGTTGAGATAGGAGGTTTCAACGCTCACATGAATAGCTTCCCTGACCCCTCTCTAAAACCACCTCTCTTCTCTGTCTAATATGTGTACATCCTCATCTTTGAATAAGTGCCTTTTGTCCTTCAAGTGGAGGTGCACTGCTGATTCTGGTCCCGAGCTGTTGCCCCTCCTGTGCTGGGCCATCCTCCTGTTTAATGGCTGTTTAGTTTTTCCAATGTAGATAGGCTCGTTAGGTAGACAATAGTCTCAATACACCTTCAGGTGAAAACCCCTCTACTTCAGACCAGAGTGACTAGAGGTCAAAGTGAACTATCAAAATGGAGGACTTGCAACTATCTTTCCTCAGACTGACGAAGTGGAGAAGGCGGCACTCAACACTTTCCCAGGGATGACACCGTCCCACTGACTCAGGTATGTAGATGACCGCTGGGTGAAAATCAAGACTCAAACCCTGTTGCTTCATTAATTCCTGTACTTCTGAGGAAAGTCTGTCTGGGTGTATATGTGCTGTCAAATTGATTATGGCATACAGTGACCTTCTCCAGTGTTTTCTAGCTAAAGAACACACAGAAGCGGTTTACCATTCCATTCTTCTGTGGGGTGCCTTGGGGCTGTGCAGCCAGGGCCGGCGCGTCCATTAAGGCGAATTGGCAGTTGCCTAGGGTGCCAAAACGGGCAGGGGGCGCTGGCCAGCTTGCTGCACCCCCCGCCGTCCCCCCTGCCGCCGGCCACCCACCGTCCATCCCCCCGCCCATCGCCCGCCCGCCGCCGCTGCCTGCCGCCCCGCCGCCGCCACCACCACCACCACCCTCAGCAAAGGTTTACTATGATTTCTGAGAGGGGAAATATGATTTTTTGTTTTTAAATAGAGAGTTCATGATGTGTTTTTGCAGTGGTCGAAACAAAAAGAAAACACAGCCTGGCATATTCTGTTATCAATGCTGCTCAGTATCTGCTTTGTGTGATGTGTTTATAAACTTAAGTATCATTTCTTCAGCACAAGTTTTGGAAGACCAATCCTTTCAGCTTACTGCAAAATTCTGTCATGGTTATTTGGCAAAAATGTAGCAAGTGT
>JAHTLZ010000010.1:8318072-8338138 GCA_023846285.1 Phrynocephalus versicolor
TTATGACCAGGTACTATCACTAACCTCCCATATAGAAAATGAATTTTACTGGAGAAAAATACATCTGTTACCACATTTATTGATCTATCATCTGTTTATGACACACTGTGGTGAGAAGGGATGGTCTTAAAATTTCTGCATATTTTGCCTTGCAGAAAAGCAGCTACTGTATTCAACAACATGCTTTCAAATAGATACATCAAAGCACATCTGGATGGTCAAAACACTCAGGAGTATAGGTTAAATTGTGGCCTGCCACAAACTTCTGTGTTTCCTCAACTTCTGTTTAATATTTTATATAACTGACACTGCATTGCAATAGAATGCTTCCTTAGATGGCTCCCTGCAAGAATTCCATAATCTTGAGGTCACTGCTGTTCAGTTGTTACATTATTTAGATATCCTCCTTAGGAAGTTGAGTCCTGGCAACCAGATTAAAATGTTTTGCTAGTCATTCAAGCAGTTTCGTCAATCTGTATAATATGTGCACATCCTCATCTTTGAATGAGTGCCCTTTGTCCTTCAAATGGAGGTGTACTGCTGATTCTGGCGCTGAGCTGTTGCCCCTTCCTGTGTTGGGCCATCCTCCTGTTTTATGGCTGTTTGGTTTCTCCATTGTAGAGGTCTGCACACTCCTCACTGCATTGGACTGCATACACAGTATTGCTCCTTTTATGTTTTGGTATCGGATCCTTTGGGTGGACAAGTCTCTGCCTTAGTCTGTTTGTGGGTTTGAAGTAAATGGGGATATGATGTTTGCCAAATGCCTGACAGAGAAGATAGGTGGTTCGAGAGAGGGGTCAGGGAAGCCATTCATGTATGTATTGAAAACCCCTCTTTTAACGAAGGTGGGGCACAACCCATTTGCCACTTATCAAGCTGCCTTTTCATAAACCCCCAGATAAATCAGAAGCACTTCACACCTCCACCAGCAAGGCCACAACTAACATCCCATAATTAATGGGTGTTGGGAAGGGTTGCATAGGTGGGACGTTTACTCTCCCCAGGTCATTGTCCACCTAGTGAGCCTATTCAGGCCACTGTCTACCTATTGAGCCTATTCAGAACAGGGTAATATGAAATCAAGGTGAACTATAAATTCAAGGACCCCCCCCCCCCACACACACACACTAATTCTCCTCAAACTGACAAAGCTGCTTGGGTCTCCCAAGAAAAGAAGTCCAGTTGCTATGACTCATCTTCCAGATACCCTCAACTGGATGACTGAGAATCTTCACAGACATCCTTCTTAGGTTTAGTTGCTCTAGTAACTGCTCACATATAATTTATTCCTTGATAATTCCTTATTGCATGTTTTAAAATCTTAAAGAATGTATTATTTTGATGTCTTACATTTTATACATGTTTTATATTGTCTTATCCAATAATGCTGTATACTACTGAAAATATTCAAACAAAATCTGGATTCCTGTAACCGTCACAGCCCATTGTTGCCTGTCCTGCACTTTGTGTTGATTGTGAACAGATCCTTCACCTCCTCTGTATGACAATCTCTCTTTTTCTCAAGGCTGAACATGCTCAGTTCTCTCAGTCTTTCCTCATAGGACTTGGTTTCCACTCCTCTAATCACTATGTCTAGAGCGTCCTCTCTGTCTACCAGGGAGATTACCCAATCAAAAAATGGTTTCAGATTAGACTGGCAGGGTTTGTTCTTGACAAATCTATGTTGGCTTCTAATTATTACTGCACTGTTTTTAGGTGCTTGCATAGTAATCTCTTTATAATCTGTTCCAGAATTTTCTCTGGGATTTATGTCAGATTGACTAGTCTACACTTCCCAGGTTCCTCCTTTTTCCATAACATTTTATCCTTGTGGTACAGTAGTGTAAATGTAACAAAGTTGCATTTAGTCTCAAATCACCTTTCCATCCTAAAAAATTACTGACCAGAGATCGTATTTCCAATGCCCTGTTTCTTCACATGTCACTCATTACCATATTTTTAAAGAAGTTTCCATGATATATTACATATATGATACAACCTATATTTCTAGGTTTCCATAGATTCTCCTCAACATATTCTAATCTTATTAGTCATTTTTCCCATCAACATTGTTTACCATATCCTATTTATAAATATCTGTAATGAAAGATCTTGAGCATTTCTCCAACTTTTAGTGATATTGGAGTATTGTACACTGTGCTGTCTCTATAAGATTCACAATTAGCTCTTCATTGGCCAGCTTCATTTAATAAATAAATAAATAAATTGCATTCATTTTTTTCTATTTCCCCCATTAAATACTGAAAATGATAATAATGTTTCATTCAATATTATTTTTCAATAGTCAAAACCTCTATTCAAATAATTACTTTGTGCCAATATGCCCCTATTTTAGGGCAGAAAATCCACATATGTTCCAAGGTTCCCTTTCATCTACAGTTCCTCCAACACTTATTTGGTATACAGTATCTCTATTAAATATATGTAGCTTTTTGGGGCATAAAAGCCACCTGTGATCAACTTTCAAAACCACTTCATTTCATTTTTGCCAATATTGATTTATATGGATATTGGACAAGAACATGGATTAACTATCCACAGAAATCCTTCTACACTGATAAAGGTTATCTTTTTTGCTAGAAATTCTTTGTATGGATGAAGAAGGAAGACTAGCAATGGATTTGAAGCAGTCCACTCCACAGTTTTTACTGACAGACATGGGCACGACTCGGCGAAATTGTCGTTTCCGTTTTCGGTTATCGTTATCGTTACGTAACGGAAACGGTGACGATAATTACGCCGCTCCAGCTCGAACCCGACCCGAAAAAAGAAAAATTGGGTCGGGTTTATCGTTGTCGTTAATGGCATCGCAGCGATCGCGCGATGCCATTGTCAACAAGCAGCACAGAAAAAAAGTTTTAAAAAGTAAAAAAAACCCTGATTTCCGGCCAAAAAAGCAGGCGAAAATATGCCTGCCTGAGTGAGGGCACCTACCAGAGGGGTGGTTTCTGGGGGTGGGGTCCCCAGCCTTCCCCCCCTCTCCTTTCCTGGGCTGCTTGCACCAGGCTGGGGGGGGGGTCATCCTCGTCATCTCTATGCCATGCGGTTGGGGGGGATCCAAAATGGCGACCACAATATTTATTTTTAAATCGTGGTCCAAAAACCCACGAAAGCACAACAGAAACATGTGAAAATTAGGCATTTTAAATGCCTGAATTTTTATAGTAGTGGCAGTGGGTCTTTCTTGCAATAAAATATCTCCATTTATTTTATTTTATTTTATTTTTATTTTTTTACACCTGTGCAATGATGGGCTGGCCATGGGATGGGACCATGCAATTTTTTTGAACCATTCCACCAATCGCATGGCCAGGTTTTGACTGACACTTCTGGATGTGCCAGAGGGCATAAAAAGCCAAGGCACCTTCCAGAAGTCGCAGTCGGGTCTGGATGTGGAGGAGGGTGGAGGGCTGTGTGGCTGGCTGCTGCTGGCTAATGCTTTTGATTCCACTGGAGGCTTTCTATTCGAAATTTGGAGGGAGGGAGTGGAGGCTTTAGATTTAAGTTAGGCAGGCAGGGAGGGAATTATTGAATTTAGAAAATAGTTTCATTTCCTTGATTCCCTGGCTGCAGCTTTGCAGCAGTTTATTCTCCCCCCCCCTTGCAGTTTGAGAGGATTTTTTTTTTATTGGGTAAAAGGGGGAGGTTCGAGTGGGAGGGGGAGGAGGTGTGGATTTATTTCAAAAATATGCAGTCTCATGCAACGATATTATTCATCATCATCACCCAATTTAAAGTGTTTTCCGCCTGCTCTGGGTCATTGCGGGATGCCCCCATGCTGGGACATCAAATCGTGCTAAATTGCGGTGGAAACGACAAACGACAAACGATAAACGGAAACGACAAATTTTGGAAAATTTTCGCGACAAACGGAAACGACCCGAAACGGACCCGTTCCGACAAACGACAACTCGAAACGTCATTTTTTCTGGTCGTGCCCATCTCTACTGACAGTAGATTGTACAAAAACTGGATCAGTGGGATCAGCACAACCAAATTGCCACGTGGCCACCTGTTCCATGATCCGGCCTGTTAGTAAACAAAGGCATTGCCCAAGATCAACACTAAATCTAAGAGGCTACTCCTTTCTCTGGCCTGAGTGAGAAGCTCTAGAATATTGCCAGCTTAAACATGGCCAGCTCAGTGTTACGGGAGTGGGGGAATAAAATGAGCTTCAGGATTTAAAATAAGACTCCCCGGGCCCAACAGAAAATCTAGACTCTTTTAGCTTGCAACTCTATACCCGCATAACAGAGAGTAAGCCTTGTCCTCACTTCTGAGGAGACATGTATAAGATTGTGCTGCCGACAGTTGCTTAAACACACCCAGGAGCTTCATGCTTCAAATATGCTTAGGCCAGATTCTTAAACTGCCCCACCTCAACTTCAGTCTCAGAGACAACCCTCACTGTATCCAGGGTGAAAATGAAAGCACTCAACAAAATGTTGCCCTAAACATATAATAATTGGACCTGTTTTTGAAGCCTCTGCCCCTCAAAAATAAATAAATAAATAAAAATAAAAATAAAATAAAAATAAAGTCCAACAGCGACTAAGAGACACAAGGAAGCAGCTAAAACCAAACCACCCTCTCAAGACGTGAGAAATGAGAGGGGAACATTCTCTCCCAACTCAGCAAGGAAGGCAAGAGCTATAAAAAGCCTGCAGTTCATGTTAAAGGCCAAAAGGGCAGCCAGCCAAACACATGCTGGCCAACGTGGAAGTGAAGACAACATGGGATATGTGTGTGGCTCCAACAGGGCTTAGAAGGGCTCTGCCTTTTCACTATACTGGAAGAACAGATATCGCACCAGGGCTGAGCAAAGCAAACTGGTGTGATTCCAGCTTGGCATCCAAAGCCATGCCTAGGTCTCTTCCCTGCCTCTCAGGAAGCCCCGATCTATCTGATGGTACAAAATGGTAGCCAATGGAATAGGCCGGAGGTGGTCTTTTGCCCTGGCTAAAAAACTTCCTGAGACAACTGGTCTACAGAGGGAATTGGGTTGAGCTCCCATTTTTCATATACTTTAAATATTATTAATAAATGCAATTCATGAGAAAATATGAACAAGCAAGGAATATTTCATTCTGCCAGACTTTTGGCAAGTGGCTGACCTTTTAATGGATGGGAGTTGAAGTTTTTCTGGATGCACTTTTAAATTGCTTTAAATTCATTTGGGCACTAATAGTATATATTAGGGAGTGACTCGACGGGTGTTTCTCTAAGAGTTTCTACCATTTTCCCCACTGTTCTTTTCTGTTCCACTGATGATATGACATTAGCACTAATTGCAGGTAGATCCTATCTTTTGTGGTAAATTTTGTTCAACCCGAAGAGCTTGTCTATTTTGTAGTGCTTCTGCTCATGTAATGTTGTTTTGTCTTGTTTTTGGCTTGTCTGATTACCTATTTTACCCCATTGATGTGGGTCTGTCCAGAGGATGTCATTGGTGTTAAGGTACACATTGTGTGTGGGTAGGTAGTGTGGGGATGAACCCCATTCCTTTCTCTTCATTTCTGCTTCAAATGATAAAGACTACATCTGCACATGTGTAGTCCTTAGCGGTCCTTTACAAAAATCATTAAAATATTTTTCCTAGTTCAGTGCTGACTCAAATACAGGAAAAATTGAATAAAGAGTTTCTCAGTTATAGGTTTCTACACATAAAACTGATTTAACATCCGTCATTCAGAAATAGGAGACCCCAAACTTTCGAGATTGAAAATAATTTATAATCAAATGGGTCAATGGATGAACATTTACATATTTACCTTGCATAACTGTTGATAATATAAAGGTCAAAAGAGGGAACCTTTTAAAGTTTAGACCAACCTGTGTAAACGGTAATTCTTTCTTTTAGGAACTGGGTGGATGAGGAAATAATATAAAGTTGGTATCCATATAACTGGTAACCTAGGCATTTAAACAATCGTGCTGTATAATGGGCAATAGAACAAAGCTTCTATGAGTATAATAGGGCATACAGGAGGCACTGACATGTAAGTGATCAAATGTGAACTGGAGTGATAGCCTTCTCTCCACCCTTTCCCAATTTATAACTTCCAAGGATTTGTGGCTTTAAAATGGCACCCCTGAATTCAGTACCACCTAACACTTCATAGAAAGCATGCAGTATGTTCCCCCTCAATGCCAACTTCTGCCAACTTGTGTTGCTGAACTGTGAGGAGCCTTCCCCTGCACTGTCTCTAAGCAACATTACTCCTCTCTCCCCACACCTTCTCTTACTTCATGAAATGGCATCCTGCCCAACAAAGACTATTTTCACACGACCCCTAAGATCCGCTGGCCACTTAAATTCGGACCAGAGATCTTAGAGGTTTGTCGCTGTTCCTGTGTTCCCACCCCCTCCACACTCCTGGCTGCTGTCTGCGTGAGGGGAGGGAGAAAAAAAAGGAAGAAAAGAATGCTGCTCACCTCCGTTCTGCCATCTCGCTTTGCTCCCGCCACTGCATTCAGATCTCTTAAAGGGGCGGGGGGGGCAAAAAAAAACAACAAACAGAAGCGCTGAGAGCCCAGCACTCACTACGTTACATCCGCATCAGGAATTTTCATCCCGGAGAGCAGGTACTTGAAAAGTGCGCTGGGACGCGCTTAGGTGGGCGTGGTCGCACTTAATTTTTTGTAAACTCCGGAGCTGGTGGGGAAACAATTTTAAGCTCCGGATCTGGGAGCCATTTGCCGCAGAGTTTAGGGGTCGTGTGAAAAGGCCCAAAGAGGTTCCCTGAGTCTCTGTCAGTCAGGCAAGAAGAACTGTGATGGGCACAGATAGAGAGGAGTGTGTGGCCAGCACAGAGCAATCACTATAGCTGTGGAGGCAAATATGATCAGCCATCCCCTTGGGCAATGCATATATACACATATCCATTTATGGTTGTGTAGGCATGAGTGACTGTTTATTATGCCGTTCTTTAGCACATCATTTAATCTTCGGTGCTTTGGTGGATTTGCAGCAAGTGAACAGCCATGTGGTTAGCAAAACAGAGCTAGTATTCTGATACAAAGCAGATTGCTCTGGCTTAGACACCAATCCTTGATAGCCCTTTTCAGCTGCAATATGTTCATGACTGAATGATTGTACAATGTTATATTGTTGTAAATAGCAACACCTGTTTCTTGAGTACTGAGTCAGTTTCTTTCATTCTAAACTATGGAGATAATGCAATTTATAAGTCAAGAGCAAGTGGCCAGAATCTGACTGATGTCTGTGTAAGGTTTATGTAACTTGCAGTAGCAACTTGCAGCTAATTGACAAGGTCCATGTAGGTATGTGTCTTGGTTGTGTAGTACGCCTACTCATAAGCCCTACCTACTGCACAACCAAGATATGCCATGGTATCTTTTCCATCAGCTGCAAAGAGTCACAGCAAGTTGCACAAACATTCAACAAACCACTAACAGAATTCTGGCCAATATTTGTGGACAGAAAGCAGGGCAGGGGGAGGCCAGGACCCAAGGGATGCCATCTGATTCTACCAAGGCCAGTCTTACCGTTAGATAGGGCACGGGGATTATTCAGTAGATTTAGGGTGCCATAAAAGGGTGCTATATTGTCCAGCCAATATCCTTTTGAATATTTACATATGTGTGGAGTTCCCACTGTGGAAAATGCTGCTGTAATCTGATCATCTGCTGGTCGTATGTAGTCACAGATCACATACCATCATGGCAACTTCCATAGGTGGAGCTACATATATGGAAATATTGACCAGGATACTAGTCTCAGATGATTTACTTTTATATTGCTATTATTATTTACTTACTCTCAGAAATAGAATGAAGTGCCTAGGGGATATTCTGTGTCATGTTTTCTATGTAAACATCTAAAACCATTTCCCTTGAAATAGAAGCTCTCCATGATAGATGTTGGGAATGCTGTAGATGTAATATATCTTCTGCAAAGCTTCTGACAAAGTGCCCCATGAAACTCTGATTAGCAAACTTATTGTTCTTTTACTTAGCTTTTTATTAATTTATATTGGTTTGCTGATTATATTTTCTATTGTGTTGTATTGTACTCAATTATGTGTATTTCCTGATTCGTTTTGTCTCTGTTCGCCGCCCAGAGTTCCCGTTGGGAAGATGGGTGGGATATAAATTCAACAATAAATAAATATTAAATGTGGGCTGGGTAGAACAACTGTTAGATGGATACACAGTGGGTTACAAGAGTATACTCAGAGAGTGCTTTATCAGTGGCTCCTCATTTAGCAGGGATAAGTGTGATGTTCTGCATGTAGGTGAAAAAGCCAAATGTACAGTTACAAGATGGGGAATACTTGGCTCATTAAGACAATAAGCAAAAAAGATATTGGAATTGTTGTAAATCACTATTGACTAGCTAAGTATGAGTCAACAGTGTGATGTAACTTCAAAAAAGGCCAATGCTGTTTTGGGCTGCATTAACAGAGGCATAGTTTCTAAGTCACGTGAGATACTAGTCCTTCTCTATTCAGAACTGGTCAGGCCTAATATTGAGTACTGTGTCCAGTTCTGGACCCCACATTTTAAGAAGGACACCACATCCTATGAAGACAGAACAGTCTGAAGGAACTGGGTATGTTTAGCCTAGTGAAAAGAAGACAGAAGAGAGAGATGAAAGTCATATGCAGGCCCCTTTCAACTCTATGGTTCTCTGATTCTGTTGAGCAACTTGCTTCCATCTGACACTTCCCACTATCCTCAAGCACATTTCAAGTGGGTGAGTCCATGAGACAAGTACAGATGGGCACGAATTAAAAAAAAAGGTTTTTCGTTTTTTCATTGAGGGGTCTGCTTCAGTTCGTTTTTGTTTTTCGTGAATTTTGGGGAAAAACATTTTTGTTTATTCGTGTTTCATTTTTATCCGCTTTTTACACGATTTTTAAAGCATTTCTGTGCGCTGGTATCCTCCAAAGCCCCAGACCAGAGGGAAAACACTAAAAAAAAATGATGCTGGCAGAGACACAGTATAGACTAGGTACACAGGGAGGCTGCAAAAGCAGCGGTGGGCGTTGCCCAGGATGCAAGGCCACCGCAAAGTGACTGCACTGTGGGGCAGGGGAGGGTACTCACTGAGAGGTACGCATGCACGCACGCACACAGGGAGGCTGCAGGACTGAAGCTAGAGAGAAATCTCTTCTTTCTCTCCCCTAAGAGCTAGGCTGCAGCTGGCAGGAACACAGAGACACACACCTGCCTGGCTGGCCTAAAGTGAAAATAACAAGTTGCAGAGACAGCAATTCCACCCTAACTCCCACCGGAGACTGCAAGGAGGATGGGGTTGCCAGAGCTTTTTATGCCCTCTGTGGCTGCCAGTCCTGCCCAGTCTGCAACCTGGGCATGCTGTTGGTTGAACATGATCCCATCACATGGCTTGCCTCCATTTTGTGGCTAAGGTGACAACATCAATTTTGTCATCCTTAAAGGGAAAAGAAAAACACATCATGATGGGATAAGACAAAAACAAACGTTTTAAGGACCCCCCCCCCGGTAGGTATTATCAGACAATATAAATAATTATTGCTGCATTTTTATGGATGTCCAGGGTGTTTTTTAACATTTAAAACAGCTCATTTCATTGCACGTTGCCATTAACGAAAAATGAAACATAACGAACCTAATTTTCGTGGTTCTGTTTGGTTCATTCCAATTTCATCACAATGTTCGTTATTTGTTTCGTTATGTAACAGAACGAATAACGAATAACGGAAATGAAAAAAAGTTCACTTCGTTCCCATCTCTAGTACAGTAGAACAAGTCTAGAGAGCACCATGTTAAGGAACACTGCCACATCTCGTGCTGCTTTTAGAACTGGGTGTCTCAAAACCAGCTTCCGGTACAGCCTGAAATTTTGCAGCTGTGTGAAGAAAAGAGAAAAGAAAGTGTGTGTAGGAGAGATACACTTGGACTGCATAGAATATTGGTGTCCAAACTTTGGCTCTCCAGATGCTTTGGTCCACAACTCCCACAGTCCATTGTCATGGGCAATCTTGGCTTGGAAGTCTGGGATTTGTGGTCCAAAACATCTGGAGGGCCTAAGTTTGGACACCATGGGCATAGAAGATCTTGCATATACAGTACCTAATGCTGTGACATTATACACATGTGGCAGGTGTTAAGCCCCAGTGGACTCAGAAGGGGGCTTATATTTCAGTTGACCAGTGAACACAGGGGGTCTCTAAACATGTCCACACTTTATGTGAAGAAATTCTCCAGCAGTGTCTCAGAGGGGGAGGCCATCACTAGCTGTGGTCGCAGCAGATGTTCTCTCCCCATGGGCACTGTGCCACTGCTCATAGGAACGTGGCTCACCCCCATTTTGCTGAGCCACTCTGACCTCTGTCTACTATCATTTAAGAGCACAGTGGTGATTGCACTGGGAAGGCAGCCACCAAAAAAGAACAGAAAAGAAAAAAGAAAAGAAAAGAAAGAGAAAAGGTCAGAGTAATTATGGAAATTTTTCTTTAAAATGATCTTTTATGGTTAGGGGAAGAAAGTCTCATTAGGTTTCTAAGAAAACCATCTTCCAATAACTTTTTGGCTTAGCACTAGTTTGCCTCAGGGGGTTCAGGACATTTCCCAATTACATTTTGGAGGGGTAATTGTCAGTACATTTCTGTTTGCTGCACAAGATATGTCTAAAGCGCCTCCTTCTCTGTCAGCCTTCTGGCTGGTGCCGAGGAGGCCCACGGGGCCTCCATCTCTAGGAAGAAGGTGAAGCTGGTGCTGCGTCACATAATGTGCCCTTCAGTTCTTCGAATGCTTTATTTTCCCAGGAAACAAGACACTCATTTTCAGTGCCCCTCTCTCAAGGCGCTTGATAATTTCTTTCAGTGACATGGTCATATGTTGAATGGAAGCCGAGGATCTGGCATTTATTTTTCTCTTTTACACACTATCCCTTTATCAGTCTGCCTGTAGTTTCCTTGGCTGGCTGCACTTCCCAATACAAAAAAAGGCCTTGTGGAAAGAGCTCCTTGATGGTTTCTCTTCCTGGGCTTTGCACTGAAGTGAGGGAAGCTGAGGAGGCTGCCGGCTATCCCCAAAAATCAACTGTACCAGGTAAGACAGCCGCCTCATGAGGTAAACACAGGAGTCTTGAGCCTCATTCAGGAGGATTTCTCTGAAATGGCCCCTCTTTTGATAATATTTTCAAAAGAAAAGACTGGTTTTTGGTCAAGTTGAAAGGAAATGATTGGAATTCTCATGGGAGAAACTATTAGCACAGCCCTATTCTGAACAAACATGCTTAATAGGATCAGGGTTGGCCTTATGGATGTGAACGATAGGCACTTGCTGAGGAGGCACCCACAACTGAACAGCGTGTGTGTATGTACAATTTTCAGCACTTGCACTGAGCTACCAAAAGCTTGCGACTGCCTTTGTAGGGAGCTACAAAAATAGGAACAGCTTCAAAAGAAAAGAACAGAAGAGAGGTGACATACTGCATCGTGCATTGCCACTGCAGATAAGGCTGGCTTTTACAGTATGTGCATTTATTCTAGAGGTAGTCCTGCTTTGAGAGCCACCACAAGAGAAAGGTTTCATTCAGATTCTAATACTGGAGCAAGGTTGTAATAACGCAGAGCAACAGACTGCGGTGAAATGACTTTCACCGCAGTCTTTCCTAGACAACACATATGTTCCATGACTACAAGGGTGTTCCCTCAAGACATCCCCTAACCTTGTAGAGGCCAAGAGCTGATCCCTCACCCCCTGTAAGGGCTCTGGGTGGTCTGGAAAAGATTACCATGGATGGCACCCTATTTATCCTAGGCTGGGTCCTGACTAGACTGTACATATCTGTTTGGCTTGCAGCCAGTGGCTGCAACACTGAGGACAACTTATGATACTGCCAGGACAGCGCTTTGGTTAACTAAATTTGCATAAATTTATCTGGTCCACCACAACCACACTACAGTGATTCTAGAGAGCTAGTTCATGTCCATTTGCTGCAAATGCAAGCACTTAAAGGGATTGATATTAATGTCAATTTATACTTACATTTTGGAAACATGAATTGTCAGTAAATCAACAAATGTGAAAAAACAACAACCCTGTGCTGAAAGGATTTAATTGTACAATTCAGAAATCAATATTATACATCAGTTTCTTTGTCTCATGTACCAGTTTACACTTTCTACTGTTCTGAACACTGCAAAATGTCCCAAAGTGTTTTTTTTTTTTAAAATACCCCACAAACTCTTCCCGCTTTTAGGCTATTTCTATTTAGCCAACATCAGCCTGAAGGAATGTCCTAGAACACTGCTGACTGTTTTATAATTGTTTGGTTCCCCCTGGTTAATATATTGCCTGACTATTCAGGAATAGTGATGCCCTGTTTCTTCATTTAGTTCCCTTGTATAACTTTATATATATATATATATATATATATATATACATTTTGTAGTGCTATCTTTCCAATTTTTTGGCCGTGAGTCAGTGGTGATTAGAAATGGGCACGAAACGACCATTTTTTCGTTACCGGCAACAGAACGACTAACGGAGAATGGTGTAATTTAGGAATGAACCGAACAGAACCAGAACAAATGTGTTCGGTTCTGTTCGCTTCGTTCCTCCCTGCTGGCGATGCCCGCCCGGCTGTCATCGCCAGCAACGGGGGGAGGATCGAGAGAGCCCTGTTCTCGCCTCTGCAAGCGGAGGCCAGGCCATCGCTATCTCAATCTCTGATCTCCACAGCCAGGGAGTGACAGCTGGCTCAGCTGTCACATCCCTGCTGCGGAGATCAGATCGCTGTTGGAGAGGGGCCTGCGATCTGGACTCTGCGAGGAGAAGCTGGATCTCAGCCACCTTCCTCCCCACAGCGTGACAGTCCACGGGGCTATCAGGCTCTGGGGCGGAGAAGGAAGGGGCTGTGTGATCTGGTCTCCACGCAGAGCCCAGATCGGAGCCCCCTCTCGCCACCCTCCACCCCACAGCCTGACAGCCCCCCAGTGGGCTGTCAGGCTGTGGGGTGGAGTCCAGAAGGAAGCTGGTGTGATCCGGTGTCCGCAGTGTGGAACACGGATCGCAGCCCCCTCCCGATCAGCCTCTGCCTTCCCTGCGCCGGATGATAGCACCGGGCGCTGTCATGGCCCGCAGGGGGAAGGCGGGACCCAAGTTCAGCCCCTCTGCATGCAGCGGGGCCAAACGGGGGTCTCTCTCAAGTGGATCTTCCCCGTGGGGGACATGACAGGCACGCCTGTCATGGCCCATGCGGGGAAGGCGGGACCCCCGTTCAGCCCCTCGGCATGCAGAGGAACTGAGCAGGGGTCTCTGTCAAATGGTTCTTCCCCGGTGGGCTGCAGGCTCTGGGGCGGAGGGCGGTGGGAGGGGGCTCCGATCCAGCCTCTGTGCGTGGAGACCAGATCGGAGCCCCTTCCCCTTCCTTCCCGACTCCACCCAGAGCCTGCAGCCCACCAGGTTGTCAGGCTGTGGGGCGGAGGGCAGCGAGAGGGGGCTTGGATCCGGTCTCCACCCGGGCCACGGGAGCACTCTCCTGGCCGGCTTAATGGCGGCTCTGGTGGAGCCCCAGCCCAGGACGGCTCCCCACGGCTGTGAGAGGGCTCTCCCAGGAGGCTTGCCACTGCCTCTGGTAGCGCCCAGCCCCGGGAAGGCTCCCTGCAGCGGGTGCCGAAAAATGGCACCCGAAAAATGAAGCGGGCCCCTGGGGTCCAAAAAACGGTAACAGAACGAAGAGGACCCCAGGGCCCAAATAACGAACCATTTTGGCGTTTCGTGCCCATCTCTAGTGGTGATAACTCTACATGTCATACAGGGACACACAGACCTCCCTGTCCCTCACAGATGTACAATGGCTTCTTTCATTGCACAGGTACAATCTTGTGTGTGTGTGTGTGTGTTTTAGAAGGCTTCAGGCCAGAACATAGCTTGCCACAGCTCTGGATGGACTCCAGCATCAAATAACAGAAGATCTAAATACTTTGTCAATGTTGCGGAATATTCACATGTTCACTACACCTCGGAAGCAATGACTAGTACAGACGTAACATCAGAGTTGTGTAGGCATCCGCGCGCACACACACATGCACGCACGCATAGAGAGAGAGGGGGGATTTAGGACTGTTAGGAAATTATGTGCATAAGACACACAGCTGGTGACTCTAAATAAAAGTGTCACTGTGTGCTGAGCTAACACAAAATGGGATCACGGCATGAGGAGATCTTGAGATCTTCCCTCGGACAGACTGAGAACACTCGTTAAATCATTTAAAATTTTCTCTAGGTGAGCCCAGGGTCTTGCATCTCTTTCAGGATCTGAACCTGTTTCCTGGCATACAGGAACTGTGTCACTAGTTCTATTGCACATGCCTTTTGATCCACTACTCCTCTGAGCAGAGATGGTAGCAATTGACAACAGATTCCAGCTCAGCCTGTCCTTTCCTGTGGTTCCCTAGGTGGTGCACATGGGCTCGTCCGTCTCTTCCTCTAGTTTACAGCAGCCACAGTTGAGGTGATGAGGGAAATGTCTCTCTCATTAATCGTGGAAGAAAACACACCTCGTGTCCCTGTTGCTTAGACACATCCCATTAACACTTCTACGGCGTTTGTCTCTGCTAATAGACGCCCACGGCTTTACATGAGGAGTCAGAGCCATAGCTGCTTAATGCATTACTGTCCCCGAATGCCAATTAACACACCACCAAAGCAAAGGCAACGAGGAATGGTGTCACTTTATTATCTGAAATATCTGTCTCTACCTTCAGACTGGAATTGGGAGCTGAGACCCCACATTCAAGGAAACGAATTCACTTGTCATTTGGGTGGTGGTGGTGGTGAGAAACGTCGGAAACCTTTACTTGGTTGAGGATTCTTCTTGATCTTAACCAACAAACAACTCAATGGTTACTCTTCGCGGTTAACAAAAGTAATAAAAGCATAACAGAAACATGACATATTCAGTGGTAACATAAATAAATAACAAGCTAAATTAAGTCATAAAGGAATTAAGACATTTAGAAACATGTACACGATAAAGGTGGGGATTGTATAGAAGTCTTTTTAAAGGATACCAGGGAAGAGGCAAGGCTGATTTCAGATGGTAAATAATTTCAAAGGCAGGGTGCAACCCCTGAGAAGGCCCTGTTTTCTTGTTCTTCAGTCTTTCCATGCCTCCCTCAGGCTTTGCACCCCAGCAGGCCGGCCTGAGAAGTGCATGCAAGATGGGCAGTGCCTGTTGGGAGTAGGTGTTCTGTAATGTACTGGGGGCTCAGGCCTACAAGAATATTCCTCAATAAGGGATTTCTATAAAATACCTTATGTTCTTTGCTCTTAAATGCTTATAATATATGCTTGGCCCTTTTGGTACTTCAAGGTCTTTCTTTAGAATAAAGTTGCTACCATGAAGGTATTCTGCCATCAAATCTCAGTGTTTTACACTTACCTGAAATGTATGGGTGGGATATAATCTTGTGCGATCATCATCATGTACCATCACATCAGTTCTGACTTATGGTGACTCTTTTCAGAGTTTTGCAGGTAGAGAATACTCACAGGAGTGGTTGACCATTCCTTTCTTCTGGGACAGTGCAGCTTGCCCAAAGCCACACAGGATGGCTCTACTCACAGAAGGCACAGCAGGGAAATCAAACTCTAGGTTCTGGCTCCACAGTCAGATACCTCAACCACTGAGCTATTGGGCTGCCTTAATCTGCTACAAGTAGACATCAGTTCTTGCAACATGGCTTCCCCTTTTTTCCCTTCCCTCCATGTATCCTCATGCCGGCCTGCTCCCAACTGTTTCAGATAGTCTTGTCAACCCTTTGGTGGCAGGAGTGCTAGAAAGGATGAGGAATCACTGCTTTCCCCCACCCCAGTGATAGAGCCCATTCTCTCTGTGTATCCAGGCACTTGTCTGCATGAAGACACATAGATCCTACTTGCTTCCCCCCTTTTTCTGTGCAATAAAAGTGTCTTGATGAAATACACAAGTCTGCCTCCATCACGTATCCCTGGGATAAATTTAAAGCTTATAAATAACCAGCTGTCTCAATAAAGCAGATCCATAACCAAGGCAGCTCAAGTGTATTTGCTGCTTTTGACAGATGCCAGCATATGCCTGCATGGATACATAGCTGAGATATATACGCCTGTCTGTTGCCTTTCAAATGTGCACAGTAAACAAATAGGCAATTCTAGAGATTGGGAGTTAAGTCAAATAGCGTGAGCATAATTTACAGTGCCCAACAGAGATAGGGAGGGGGTTTGGTGGGCATTCCCAGGATTTTACTAAGCTCTGTTGTCAATAGCTGCACTACCTGTTTTTCTCCGCTCCCTGCCATCTGATACTCTTGGAAATGTTCATATTTCTTCTGAATGGCAGATATTGTAGTTTATTGCTCCCAGCAATTATCTTTTATTATTTGTATACTGCCAGCAAGACATCCAGGGCTGTGCAGAATTAAATTAAAGTGTTGAAGCTTTGCAATCATCTGCTAAGTTTCCAGCTAATAAATAGAAAGCTTTCCATTTGTCTACCAGCGAGCTTTCTCTTTCCAATAACAGGCACACAGAAACTGGGAAAACATGTGGTTAAAAATTAGCACCAAACAAACCACAGCAATCATCTCAAAAGCTGACTTGGAAAACATCCAATGCGTTACGGTTGCTGGTCACGTAACTTGAGGAAAAAAATCTCCAAAGGTGATGTGTGCTGCTCTTGTTGTTAGATTATCACAGCCTCGGTGGTACTAACACATCCATTAACTAATTAATAGAAGACAGCTGTGTTTATTTGCTCAATTTTGGCAATAAAGAGAGAGGTGTCTTGCTGCAGCCAACTCTCCACCACCACCCAACTAATAATTAAAACAACATGGGTAGAGGAATATCACACTAACAATAGTACACTCATATTATTCATGGGGTAATAGTGTCAACAAATAACTCAAATATCATTATACTACATTATTTTATAATACTACGGGACTTTAGTGTTTATAGGAATAATTTAGGGAAAGGAGATAGTTGATCAACGAGGGCTGATGAGCTGGTTGAGATCTTTTCCTGCCACAAGGGAGTGGCATAAGGAGCCTGTTAAACAGATTGGTTGTTGCTGCAGGTAGATGATTTTTTTGAACCATGGCTACAAAAATACCTGCACACAAACAACCCTCTACTTGCCTTGCTGGCAAGGGGAGTATGGAAACGGCATATTTCCCAAGCTCTGTTCTATGGACACAAATGTGTAGTATGAAAGAGCCTGGTGAATCACACTGTAGGTGCCGTGGACATCTTAGTGTCTAGCACCAATGGAAGAGCATAGAAAAGAAGCAGATTGAAGCTAGTTGATCAGTGAATGATTTGAGTAATTTCACAAAGGTGGCTGTTCATTTGAACTGGCTAGTTCAATTGTGATGTACAAGATGAGACATCCGATTTGGGGAAAGAACCAACTTATGAATGTTCTTCTTTCTGCCTGGAAACCAACAATTATGGCTCCATTGGTGTGATGGATGGGGTGACAAGAGGTATAGGAAAGTCCCAGAAACCCATGGTTTTATCTTTAGTTCTCTTACGAATTGTGCAACAAAGCCAAAACAAGTTATGGATGGCCCAGCTTTGGAGATCAGGACTAGCCCTTGACCCCAATTCTCAAGTAATGATTGACAGCAGAGGGCTATTTTAAAGGAAATCAGCCCTATTTTCTTTTTAATTTGTTGGAATAAAGGTGGCACCACTATATAGTATCAGATCCACAATGGGGGGGGGGGGGTTTCCAGGACCAGGAAGGTGGATGGAAAATAATGCATTAGAAACCGCAGAGGATGAATACTCTGCTGGAGGCCAACAGATGAAGCACAATCCATTCCCAAGAGGAAGAAAAGGCACTGGACTGCCTGAGGACAAGTGTTAGAATCTTCTTTCCAACACTGACAATGTGACAGCTTCCACCACCACACCTGAGTGCCTCACACTGTCTTAGGGAGCGCAGTCAAAGACCCTTCTCTTCAGGCAAGCTTTCCCTATTATGTGTCTTTTATATGAATCCACCATACATGATCAAATAGACTTTATGTTTATAACCATTTATAAACCTGTGTGATTGCACTGACACTATGGTTTCAATGTTAGTTTCCATCACTCAGAACTTTTACATGGAATTTTTACTCTCTTTAACTGCTCACATTCTTTTATAGCTTTAACATTGTCCCTCAATTCCCGGTTCTCAAACTTGAATTTGTTTTAATTGTACTGGACTGTATATTGTCCATCATTACTGTAAGCCACCTTAGGTCCTTTTCCAAGGAGAAAAGTGGGGTAAAAATACTCTAAAGAAATAAAACAATAAATAGGGCAGCCCAGGTGGCTCTATTCTTCACTACTGCTGTTGCTCTTCAACACCTACCTGCTTGCTTCCTGAGGCAACTGTCCCATTCTGGTCTATGGTAAAGATAGTTGTCACAGGAATAAGATGGATGTGGTCTTATTTTCCAGTTAAAAGTAAAAGCCATCCCAGCTCAACAATCACCCTTTGAGAACACAGTCTAATTGTTATTTTAGCATCAAAGGAGCTTGTCCCTTTTTTGTATTATGAAAAAATCATGTTGCTGCCTCATGTATTGCTTCCACGTTTTGGTTCAACCCTTTTATGGTTGGTGGCTTGGGCAAAGTGGATCACTTGGCCCATGAATAGAGCAGCCCTATAGTTTTGTCGATGGCCTTACAGACTGTTTTATAAAGCAATTGTCATGACAAAAAAAAAAAACCCCTCACCTAAGGTGTAATCCTGTTGCTTAGTATAGTAATCAGTGGGGTTTGGTCAACTGCTCCATAGGTCCCATTAGTTCACAAGGGACTAGTCTTGTTTCATCTTACTGCACCAAGCAACAGGATTTTAGCCATAGTTCAGATCTATGCATCATGCTGCAGCATGCAGTACATATTTACGTACAGTATATGATGCAATTTGACATTGATAAAGTATGACACCCCCCACCCCAAGAAATCCAAACCATGGATCTATTAGATTTTGGGAAAAAAGACAAACATATAATGTGTGATAGCAGTCCATACAGCTGTGATTATTGTACTAAAAACTGATGTGCACTATCATTGTGGAGACCTAAAGAAGGCAGGCGATGAGGAGGGAGGGGGAGAATGGCGCATGGTGCCAGTTCTTGCTGCTAGAACTTTGTTCTCCTGCATCTTCCTCCCTTTTCTACAGCTCTCCCCACAAGATGTGGTTCAGTTTTAAAAGGAGCCCAGATCATACAGTTCAAGCTTCCAAGAGGCTGTCCTCTAATTTGTACAGGCCCCTGGATACCTCGTCCTACACAAAGGAAGAGAGGCTACTGGCAACCATTTTTGAATTATGCCCAAGAGAGGACATGGGCCAGTGCAGCAACATCTCATATGGAGGTAATGACACACTGAGCCTGCCAATATTCTCTTGTCTATAACAAAGGAACAGAAATCCTTTGAATCTGTTTCCTCTGTTGAAACCCCCTCCCTTTGTTCTTCCCACTTGTTTCCAAATAGGGTAGCCTTGGGTCCTACCTTACAGAAGTCAGTTCTCTCAGTTTTTATGTGCCCTCTGTTTGAAGAGCTAAGTCCATTTTGAAGGAAGAGAAGACACAAAGAACAGGGGTTTTTCCAGCAATGAGCAGTTGGGTAACAGACTCAGGCTGCAACTATGCTGTGGCTTGATGCACAGACCATTTTATACATTGCTTCAGATTCAGTGATCACACAGAGATCATGGATTGTTTTGGTGCCAGCATCTACACTGGTCTGAGACACAGCCTCCAGCCCCTTTCCTTTGACCCCTGCCATCTACTGATGTCAAGTTCTCCTACAGTTCATTGTAAAACCAGTGGGCTGTTTAAAGTGTTGCCTGGCTTCACAGAAGAGGGCTAGTTTTCCAAAGTAACTCGATAGTACTAATACACACACTGATACTGCAGAAGCATGGTAGTCTGCTATAGAGTGGCCCCTGGGCTAGATGGGTAGTATATAAATCAACTAACTAACTAACTAACTAACTAACTAACTAACTAACTAACTAACTAACTAACTAACTA
>JAHTLZ010000010.1:8338148-8355878 GCA_023846285.1 Phrynocephalus versicolor
CTAACTAACTAACTAACTAACTAACTAACTAACTAACTAACTAACTAGCTAGCTAGCTAGATAGATAGCTAGCTAGCTAGATAGATAGCTAGATAGCTAAGAGTTTGTTTCCATTTCTTGTTTGTCACTATTCTTATTTTAAAAAGAAAAACCTTGCATAGGTGATCTAGTACTGAACTAATAAGGCAGCGATAAGGTGATCTATTGTTCAAGTTGGTATTTTGCTGCTTAATAATAATAATAATAATAATAATAATAATAATAATAATAATAATAATAATAATAATAATAATAATAATAATAATAATAATTTGGGCAAGTAGGGAGAAAGATTGCTGTTGTTGGTGTTCTCACTGTTCAAAACATCACGGCCACCTTAGTATGTCACCAGAATACCACTCACAATCACACCTTGCTGTCGTTTTGGAGAACGAAACTGAGTACATGGAGAAAACACTGTTTTGAATTCCTGTGCCTTAAAAAAATAGAATCCCTCAACGGCAGTGGGAAACCTCAACTTTGGAAGCAAAAAAGGGCCAGGGTGATTTGCCTTGGCCTTTGACTCTTACTCAGCATCAGAAACAAAACAAAACAAAACAAACCCTGAATGCATCCATTTTACTTTGGCAGCAGATCCCATACTAGTGTCAGCCGGAGCAGGAATACATAGAATGATCATTAATCATAGGCTTCACCATGATTGTGAGATGTATACACATACTCCTCCCCTCTCCATGCAAGTTCACCCCACACCCCATGCATCTATCATGACCTAAATGGTTGTGACAAACTTACACTCAGGGATGAAGCATCTTGTGCTCTTGTGCACCTCTTGCGCACGGGGGAGGGGCAGCATTGAGTGCATGCAGGGGGCTTCTTGGGTGTACATGTGCACTGCACACTTTGTGCGCGTGCAACTGGGAGATGAAGCATTGAAGGCCGCTGTTCTACAGCACATGGGGATATATTTCTTTGGTGGCCACAGAGTCCCCAATGCATGTGTGTGTTGTGTCGTTACAGTCGTGACTGACTCTTTGTGACCCCATGTCCATGGAGTTTTCTTGGCAGGAATACTGGAGTGGTTTGCTAGTTCATACTCGAGTCGCCTACAGCACCTGGTATTTGCTGGTGGTCTCCCATCGAAGTACTAACCAGGGCCGACCCTGCTTAGCTTCCGAAATCAGGCGAGATCGGATGTACTTAGGGCATCTAAGCAGCTCTCCCCAATGCATAAGACCTGGAATTCACCTTGCCTTGATGGCTCTCTTCAGAGCTAAGAGAACAGAAGAATCCAGGCAAACATTGGTCTGCTCCCATGGGCTACTGGATCAGATTAGTTTCCAGGAAGCCATCTGGGGGATACTGGCTGACCTGGCTGGTACTCCTGTTGATGCTCTGGTGGATAGCTGGTATGCTGCGGCTACCAAGGCAGCTGACACAATCACTCTTAAATGCCCCCTCCACCTCCAGCTTCCTGGTATAATCAACACGTTGGGGTGATGAAGCTGGGATGTAGGTGACTAGAGAGTAATTGGGGGCAGGTCCCATCAGAAAATGACCTAAAGATCACTTCAAAAATCTATCTAGCTAAAATTAAGGCCTCCAGAAGATTGCCCTGTGAGATCTGGGTCAGCGAATTTTAATATAACATTTTGTGGACATTACATTTGGTGGACGAAATGTTACACTGAAATAAGATGTTATATTTCATGAATGAAATGTTACATTAAAATAAGATGTTACATTTCATAGACGAAACATTACATTAAAATATGAAAGTTAGTCTTTAAGGTGCCAGATGTTTTGTCTTTTGTTTTGTTTTGTTTTTCTTTGACTAACATAGCTACCCTCTCTGAGGCATTTATGCCGGCATTCCCTACAAATTACCCATCAAGCTAACATCTTCTACCTTACTTTGCCCAACTTTATTTTTTTAAAAACAAAATGCTGTTATATTGATTTTAAATGTCTTGCATATAGTTATTTAAGATGTGATGCTCTTATTTTCTGTTTTATTTTTATTTTTTCTGGATGACCTTTGTTTCTAGATAAATTGTATACAAATCTAACAAATAAATAAATAAATAAATAGAGAACACTAATGCACAGAAGTAGGAAATAAGGGATGAGCTCTCTTCTTGACATACATTTTGCACTGTTATGTGCATCATTACTATGTTCAGTCACAGAGTTGTGTTTGTATAGCTGGATGCACAAAGTGTGGGCTGGAGAGGGCACAAGGGCAGCCCCTACAGACATTTTTATGGGGCAAGAGTGCTCCAGTGTCAGACATACAGGTGATTTTGCAATAAAATGCAATCATCATCATTCATCATCATCATTTCTGCTTGTTTTTTAAAACCTTTTTTTTTGTATGAACCCAACTGGGTCCGGGAAAAATAATTGATTTTGACCCTGGAAGCATATATGAGTTAGGATGACCAAGCTGCAATAATCCTAGGCCTTTGTGTTTGCACTTTGACATTCCGTTTTTTTTTTAAATTTAACCAAGATCTTTTTTTAATTTTTTTTTTAACCAAGATGACATTCAGTTTTCAAAGCCAAGAAAAAGTTGCTCCTTTGAACTCAAACAACTCCCCAAATACCCCATCCAGCATGGCTATCTGTGGTTTCATGGAGTCTCTTTCCCTATTTCTGTCCATTTTGTTCTTGGAATAGAAACCTTTGAGACGAAGGCTAACAATACCTGTCACTGAAGAGCAGCAACAGTGCACTCTCTTCCCATCTTTAAAACATTTCTCTCCGCCCCTTTCTTTCCCTCCCCTTCCATTCTGTGAAGAACTAGGTCACACTACACACACACACGTTTGCTTCCTCATTGTTCATGTGAGATGCTCCTGAATTTTTGTATCTGTTACTTTCTCATTACTACACATTTTGAAAGGGTTAACAGTGGTTCTATCCAGATTAGTTTCTAAAAATTCACTGTAATAACCCCTGAACCATGGCCTTATGTTTTTATGGAATACTTAGTGGTAGACTAACTTTATAACTTTGATGGGTCTTTAAAAAAAATCTTTTGTGAATAATTGCCCAAATCAAAATTGCTGTTGAATGAATATTAGTGCCGTTACTGTACTTGATATCATCAGGGTTAAGTAGGCCAAACTTCAATGATTTTCCCCTCCTTCCCAAATAGAAATTTCTGTCAGTTTGGTACATTCGCCGGCATTCCTGTGATCAAAGAATCTGGAGAATGCATCCCTTCGGTTTTGTCTTTCCTCAGCTTGCTGCCTTCCCTGTTGCTTTCCCTTTAGAGCGAGACAGCTGGCGAACGGTGTAGTAAACATTAATACAATATACTTGAAGGCAGCAGAAAGAACCTCAGGGAAGCTGGGAGGAGAGCAGCATGAAAGCAAAATGGGTGACTGTAATTCAGTTTTCCTAGCATGCCCTTCAGCATTCTAAAGCATCTCTGCTGGTAAGTTTTAGTGGCATTTGGAAAGGTTATTTTCGTGGACCATGACTCCCAGACGACTGACATGGCCATACTGGCTGGGGAATGTTTGGAGTAGTAGTCCCAAAACAACATTTCCAAATTCTCCGGATATTCTCCAGTGCCTCATCAAGATGGCAATCGTAGGGTCACCTACCTCCTGGCAGGCTGATTGGCCCACAGCCATGATCCTTGTCTGTCTCGTTTTCCTTCATGAAGATCCGCTTTATACAGATACGCCAGAGCCCAAAATGAGCCACCTCACAGGTCGCATTGTACTCCTCCACTTGCGGGCTCAGCACGGCCCAGTGGTCTGTCACCACGGCTGTAAACATTAAAGCCACGCCCATCAAAATAATGGCAAAAGTCACTCGGACTTTGAAAGCCTTCCCTTCGTCCATGGCTGGAAAGTGTAGGCCAAGAGGCAGCAGCCGACGGCTGGGGCTGGTTCCGAATCAGTCTGCCTGTGGCAAGGAACACAGCGAGTCATCTGAGTTGTCTTCCAAAGTCTTGGCGTAGCTAAGCAATTTCAAATGTCAGCCCTCCAGTGTCAAAGTAGAGTAGGCTGCATGGGGGGGGGGAGCATTTGAGGAAGACGGGCAGCCAGACCCACGTACAGCTGTTGAGATATATCAAATGACTCAAGCTGGGTGTGCACGAGGCTTCTTTTATTGCACAGATTGGGTAAAAGTCACGGAGGGCTGCTCCAGTTACTGTGTCATACCTGCTTTTGGGGATTTGGGCTGGGGATTCCAGAGGCTGTCTTTAAGCAAATGACATCAGCGCCGTGAAGAACTGACACAGGGCTGTGAGCATGTGGACTCTGGTCTCTTCAAATACCTTCACTAGCACAGAGCTCCATGAAATTATGCTGAATTCTGCCACCTGTGCTTATGTTTGGGGCTCTTATCTGTGCCTGGAGGGTGTGGGTTTTTCATTTTGTTTTTGTTTTGCACAATTTAAGGGATTCTGCTCTTCATGGGGCAAGGCACACACACACACACACACACACACACACACACACACATGCTGAGAATGTCTTCTTGCTTAATGAAAGTTGGCCGTTCCCCACACACCTTGTACAACAACAGGAGTGACGGGACAATAGGTCTGAGATAGGAACTATATGTTTGCAATAATCCACAGAATAAGTATTTTTCTTTTTTTCTTTTACTGTGGATTATCTTGAAACAGGCTTGAATTTGCTTCCACCAGCACATCTTCTGTTTTACTATTATTAAAATAGGACATGTTGTTTCAGCTGCCATGCTAGTGCTGGGTGGCTTCCTGGCTACTGACAGCACTGGGAAAGCAAAGTGTTCTACAACAAACAGAATATTTGCCTGCTTAATATGCAGTGGGAATAAAGCCACCAGAGCTGCCCACCCCCAGGAAATAACATGGTCACTGGCCAGACAGTGCTGAGGTAATGGGGACGCCTCCTTTTGCTGGTCGGGTAGGAATGCTGTTCTTGCCTAGGGTGCAGCTACAGCGACTCCAGGTTGACCACATGTTGGTTAGAAGAGGATTCTCCTGCCCCAACTCAGGTGCTGTCCATAGCTGGGGTGTCTCCCACTGGTTGACTGGTGAGGGAAGTCCAAATAGGGTGCATTGGCATTACAGTATGATTTGTGTCATGTACAGCAATAGTTGTCACTGTGAATTTTACCCAGGTTCCCCCACCCCCCCCACCCCCGGCAGTGTGTTGTTTCCACCAGAGTTTCAATCTTTGCACAATAGAGCAAAGTTGGGGTGAGAAAAACACCTATGTCATTTGGGGAAAGAAAGATTCAGCCTTTCTTCACTAATGCTGCAGTTGTGACACCCCCCCCCCCCACTGCTGGTAGTTAGGGATCTGCTTTTTCCATCAGCAGTGGGACCTCTTTCCATATTGCTTTCCATCTGGTCTCAACCCTGCTTCCCATCAATTGCTCCTTAAATACTAAAAATTGGGTACCCATCTCATATTTCGGGACGGATCTAGTCAAAGAGCTTGTCCGCACTGATGTGTTGAATCTGCCATTCTAAGGTTATTGTGGGTTGTTCTGTATAGAGATGGGGTGGAAAAAGACCCATCAGGTAACCTCACTGAATTTTACCCATATGCACACAGTGCAAGAACAGCACAGAACCACACAGTTCTGGGTTCCACCAAAGCAGATGCTGCACTGGAACAAATCAAAACAGTTCTGGACAAAAATAAATAGGAACTATGTCCTCCCCCCATTCTTACTTTGACTCTATTGACACTAGTTTCATCCCCGGATTGTGTAGGTGTTGAAAAACAGTACCAGCATCATGGGTGCATAGAACATTGAGCACATGTCCAGTGTGAGTGCCCTTTGAGGCCCCATTCAAAGTGGCCACTAAAATTAATGAGATTTAAATTAATTAACTTTGAACCCAACCTATTTGGCTCCTAAACATATAGAACATCCAAATAGTATCAGTAATATATATTGCTTCTCAAGGTTCACAGTCACAAAAGAGGAGAGGACACCTTCAAAATGTTGTTGACAGCAACTTGTTTCAGTGATTGGCATTTGGCAGATTGTTTCTTGGTTGGATTAAAAGATAAAACACTCCTAAGGTCAGAAGGGGGAAGTCCAAGACTCAGAAGAAAGCCTGCATGAAGGTATGTTGGTTAGCTCTCTTCTTACCCGCATGGGAGTTTGCAGCACAGGAACTATCCAACTAAATAGTCTACCTCAGAAATTTGCACTAGTGTATGAAAGAGCTTAGTAGTGGCTTGTCCCACACAACCAATCCCTAAACCAAAGCAAAGCCCAGGGAAGATTATGTATGCTCAATTGCAGGCTGAAATTATGTTGTGTAGCTCTGTAGGCATAGCAGTGATGATGTGATCAGCAGTGATAAGTCCCAGCTGATTAAAGGATTTCTGTGAGGAATTTTGGGAAGCATCTTTAAGATGCCCAAAGAATCTTCTTTGTTTGTTTGTTTGTTTGTTTGTTTGTTTGTCTGTCTGTCTGTCTGTTTGTTTGTTGAGGGAGATGACCACCCCTCAGGAAACAGAGAAAGGGCTGTGAAGGAGTGTCCCTTTGCTTGATTTCTGCTTTAAGAAGGTATGAGAATAATCTGATAGCTCACAAACTCCCCCATTAAGGGATGTAGATCCAATTTATAAGAGAGATTGCCTTATCTTTTTATCTTCAATGAGGTTATCTGATTGCATTGTCTTTTATGTCCTGATTGTCAGAAATCCTCACAAAAGTGGCAGTCACACACCTCGTTATATTGCAAAGAGGTACAGCTGGCTGAAAAACCCTTGGTTGTTTCAGGATCAATGATCTAAATCCAATCCCAGCTAGAGCAGGCTCATTAACTCAGGGGATTTACACGAGGATTGAGGTGTCCTTCAATAGTTGATTCAGTGGGTCTCCTTCAGCGGGGACTAGCAATTGACTTATTTATTTATTTTCTTAATCTATCTTTCTTTTATTTTGGGTAAAGAAGGCAGAACACAATATTTATACACAAGAATGGGTGTTACAGTTTCAGCTTCTTACACCCTGGGATTTAACTATTGTTTTTCCTTTTCCTTTTAGCTGAGCTTGTGAAAGGTCCTCTTCAGCTCTTTGCAGCCAGCTCTTTTCCATCTGTTTGGAGTAGGTGAGGTAGAAATCGCCAGGTTTAAAACAACAGCCCAATCATCCTCCCATAACCAGGCTCAAAAGGAGGCCACTGCCTATATGACTCAGCAGTTTCCTTTCAACTCTGTTGTACGTTCCTGTTGTACACACAGGAAAACATGGAAGTATCATCTGAGGTGGCTGTGACTTTAGATAAAAGGGAGAAAAAGGCAGAGAGAAGAGAGAGAGAAATTGAGTTGCAGCAAACAGCTCCCTTCCCCCACCCACCTAATATCATAACTGACAAAAAAAAAGAGAGAGAGACATCTTACAAATAGTGAGCAGATGCCTGGGTGATTCTTAGAGCTTCCCACAAGACTGGAAAATATGTCCCCATTTCGAAACTCAAACCCCTGTGAGTCACAAGATAGCAGCTGCCCTGGGAAAGCATTCTGCCCTATTTAAAATGGGTTCCCATCTCACAGAAGCAAATATGCCCTCTCTTATTAGTCCAGGGTTCACAAATGGCACACAGGAGGCCCCCGAGATATGACAAAATCAATACAGCAACAGAAAATGTTAGCGGAGGAGTGGCGATAGGAAGAACCAACCTGAAAAGCAAAAGAAGGCCAATAAAGGATATACTTGCCATCTCCAAAGCATACCCTTAGCGAGAAGCACTGTTTTACGTTCCTGGAAGTCAGGTAATAAAGTCATGATTACAAATTGTCCATTAACACATTTAGGCAGAGAGCAGGATAATTTCCTGGGGTTATTTATCGTTAAATAAACATAGGTCTACAATCCTGAACTTCTGTCTCCTACTAGGGGTATGAAAATGGAAGGTAAAAATAAAGAGTAAACTGATTTACTTAACAATAATATGCAACTTGTCTCTTAAAATGGCCACAGTGCCAGAGGACTGGAGGATAGTAGATGTCACACCAATTTTTAAAAAAGGAAGGAAGGGGGGGCGGGAAACTACAGGCTGGTTAGCCTTATGTCTGTCCTAGGGAAGATGGTGGAAAGCCTCATCCAAGAGAAAATCTTAAAACACATAGAAGAACAAACCTTGCTGAGAGAAAAATCAGCATGGCTTCTGTAAGGGTAAGTCTTGCCTGACAAACCTTTTATAATTCTTTGAAGAGGTCACCAGGCATGTAGATTTGGGTGAACTGGTGGATATTATCTATCTGGATTTTCAGAAGGCTTTTGACACAGTCCCTCACCAAAGGCTGCTGAGAAAATTGCACAGTCAAGGGATAAGAGGGCAGGTCCTCTTATGGACTGAGAACTGGTTGAGATCCAGGAAACAAAGAGTAGGTGTCAATGGGAAATGTTCACAATGGAGAGAAGTGAAAAGTGATCTGCCCCAGGGATCTGTCCTGGGTCCGGTGCTTTTCAATCTGTTCATTAATGAACTGGACTGGAGACAGGGATAAGCAGTGAGGTGGCCAAGTTTGCAGATGACACAAAACTTTTCCATGTGGTAAAAACCAGACAAGATTGCACAGAGCTCCAGAAGGATCTCTCCAAATTGGGGGAATGGGCTGCAAAATGGCAAATGTGTTTCAATGTAGCAAAATGTAAAGTAATGCATATTGGGATGAAAAATCAAAACTTTATCTATCAACTCATGGGCTCTGAGTTATCCGTGACGGATCAGGAAAGAGATCTTGGTGTATTGGTGGACAGCTCCATGAAGATGTCTCCCCACTGTATGGCAGCGGTGAAGAAGGCCAATTCCATGCTAGGGATTTTTAACAAGGGGATTGAAAATAAAACAGCCAACATTATAATGCCATTGTACAAAATGATAGTAAGGCCGCACCTGGAGTATTGTGTACATTTCTGCTCACCACATCTCAAAAAGGACATAGTGGAACTGGAAAAGGTGCAGAGGAGAGTGACTAAAATGATTACTGGGCTGGGGCACCTCCCTTATGAGGAAAGGCTAAAACATTTGGGACTCTTTAGTTTGGAAAAAAGGTGCCTGAGGAGGGATATGATTGAGACGTACAAAATAATGCAGGGCATGAGTCAAGTGGATAGAGGGACACTCTTCACCCTCTCAGAAAATACCAAAACTAGGGGACATCCACTCAAATTGAGGGTTGGGAGAGTGAGAACAGACAAAAGAATTTTTTTTTACCTAGCGTGTTGTTAGTCTGTGGAACTCCCTGCCACAAGAAGTGGTGATGGCATCTAGCCTGGATGCCTTCAAAAGAGGGTTGGACAGATTCCTGGAGGAGAAGTCCATCACGGGTTACAAACAATGATAGAGATGTGTAATCTCCAGGCTTACAACCAGGGTCCTTCAAGGGCCAGATGCAGGGGAGTGGTTGCAGGAGACAGATATCTAGTCCCATGCGCTCCCAGAGGCATTTGGTGGGGCCACTGTGAGATACAAGAAACTGGACTAGATGGGCCTTTGGCCTGATCCCGCATGGTTCTCTTCTTATGATCTTATGCTCTTATGACAGGGGTGTCCAAACTTTTTGCAAGGAGGGCCAGATTTTGTGAGGTGAAAATGTGTGGGGGTCGACCATTCAGCCACATTTGGCCCACGGGCCGGACTTTGGACAAGTGTCTGTAACATGCAAGGACGAAGGGAGGAAGCTGCAGCAATGGAACCAGGAGGTAGGTAGGCTGGGAAGGTGGCTGGGTGGTGGTGGACAGAGGTAGGGAGGGCAAGCAAAAAATAAAACTGCAAGCTGATGCCTCCATCTGGTATGGGGAGGGGCCAGCTGGCGGGGATGCGTGACAGGCTGAGCCAGTGGGGAGAAGAGACCGCGGGCCACTCAAAATTTGTAAACGGGCCACATTTGGCCCCCAGGCCTGACTTGGGACATGCCTGTCTTATGATTTAAAGGCAACAGTTGCAGTTGACACCGAAACATCAGTTGTGATCTTTGGGCCCAAAGAAGGCTTTTCTTCCATTTGTGGTCTTGATCTTTTCTTTTTCCCCTTTAAGCCACAATGTCCCAATAACGTTTCCTCAGAAAACACTCATTCTTAGGATATGAAAAAATTTAATATCATAAAAGTTCCCTTCAGACCAAATTACAGGGGAGTATTTTGGTATTTTGCCTTTTCCTGCTGAGCACATCCTTCATCTCACTAGCTCGAGGCATTTAGGATGTTTGTTGTGTGGCATATCAGCTCAGTTCCCTAAGGCATGCTACGCGGTGGACGATGGTGACCAAAATAGTGTCAGTCAGAAAAGTTTAAATATAGGGTCTCGTGGGTCACTCCCAGCAAATATTTATCTATTATTTGTTTTATTTGTTTGCCACCTTTTCCCACCATTGGAGGACTCAGTGTGGCTCACAGTCAGTGAAAACAGCATAATTCAAACATAGTAAAAATTTATTATTTAAAACAAATAACAATATCAAAATTATTTTTAATATTAAAAACAAATGTTTAAAAACACATTAAAACATGCCACTTGAGTTCATTAGATACAATACTTCATAAATGGACCCTATTTGTCCCAGTCTTTGCCTTCCTTAAAATACTTCTCTTTGTCTTTCAAAGTCAGTCACATCCTTCTCAGTTGAAGTCTGTGGACATCTGAGTGATTAGCTGGGGAAATATGATAAGGCACTCATGGCCTCCTAAGCAGCAAATTCTCTGTATCCTCTGAAGAGATGAAAGTGACTGCCAATATTTTCCCTATGATAGAATGACACTCAGAATTATCTAGCAATGGTAGGCGTGCAGAACACACCCTGATGATGACTCCTGTTTGTGAAAACCAGTTAACTACGCAGAGCTTGACTCAAGATAACAGAACGAGTTGGCTTGGCTCCAATGACTGATTCCATGGCATCTTGTCCAGGGTTAGCACAAATTTCAATTTGGGGAAACACCCCTTGCACCTCCTGTTGTCCACAAGCTGTTCATGTGTCCGACAAGAGTCCCAGTACTGCTTCTGCTGCCAAGGTGTACTTGCAAAGTCTTTTCATCAATCTTCATTTTCTAGAGATTAAATATTTCACACATTTTTCATTCACTTGGCTGGAATCTGATCATCAGCTTGTCTACTGCTTTGGACAGGTTTGGCCATGACTTTAAGCAGGCTTGTCAGACATAATGAGGTTGGCTTTGTCGAACAACCAGGATTCCTGCCCCTGCCTTCCAAAGGAGCCTAAAATAGGATGCCAGAAGTGACAGAAAATGCATGCACACTGTGGTCTGAATTGAGATTGGTCCTGCACTAAATGGAAGGTTTCTTTCTGTTTCTGGAAGGATGCAAGGGAGTGCCTCCCCATAGACAGGTCCTGACTTCTGACTGTAGCCCCCTCCATTGCCACTCAGGCTGCATCCAAGAGTCATCTAATCCAGTGGTTCTCAATCTTTTTTCGCCGCGGCACCCTTATCAGGCTGGGGAAAAAATGCAGCACAGCTACCTTTAAAGTGGTATGAATACTTAGGAAAAGAAGAAAAAAACAGAGCAAATTTAATGCTCAGCTGTCTTTAATGCAATGAATGAAAGTGTCTGGATGAATTTTTCATTACTTCCTTTATGTTTATGAGAAGTTTAGTTAATTTTACCCTCTAATTATTTGACCCAGAAAGTTTGCTCCTGTATCTGTTTTTTATGTAAGTGTACATTGAGAATGCAGACTCACAGAGAAAAGTTGAAATAAAACGCACAAGTCTTTTCACTGCAGCTTTGCCAACAGCATTGTTTTCTGAATACACCTGCTTCCAGAACTCTTCTTGGTTTTCTTCACGGTATTTCTGTTTCAAACTGCTGTCTTAGCTGATCTCAAGCAGATTTTGATCAATTTCATTCGTCATTCCAGTAGTTTTATGTTTCGGGTTGCATTAAAATGGGCTCATCGTCCAGCTGTAGATGTCATCAGAGCCAATGTCGGGTAAATAATCAACTATGATTCTTTCCAAACCTTGCAAGTGGGCAATAACGATTTGGAGGAAGTTGGTTTGAAGGTTGATCTCATTTGTTTTGACAAATTTTTGCAACCCAGGAAAGTTGGAGATGTCTCTGCTCTCAGCACACACTTTTAAAAATGGAATTATTTTCTGCAAGGCTTTTATTTTCTCTAATTTCCCTTGAAGAGAAGTGGTGGTTTCATTTGTTTTTTTAAGGTTGCCAGAAAGGTATCACCATTTAAGCAGCTAATCGACACCAGTTAATTGTTGGATAAAAGGCTCCTCTGTAAATATGACGACCAGTGCATCTTTTAGTTCAAGCAGTCTGGCTAAAAATAGCCACCGCACTTCTGTGTGCAGCAAGAGGTGGAAGTGATCCATACCCAGATCTTTGGTGGTAAGCTTTAAAAGGCGTGCTTGAAGCGGGCAGCTCTTAACATGGCTAAACATTTTCACAGCACCATCCAATATGATTTTTAAATCTTGCGGCATCATTCTAGTGGCCAGAGAATGCCGATGGACGACACAGTGGCTGCCGGTGGCATTTCCTGCCACTCGCTTCATCCTAGACATGGCTCCTTTTACCTTTGTAACCATTTCAGCAGCTCCATCCCTGCAAATATCCACACACTTGCTCCATTCCAAATCATTTTTCTGTACACATTTGTTGATCGGTTTGAAAATTTTGTCACCAGTGGTGCAAGTTTCAAGCACTTCACTCATCAAAAGTTCTTCTTCTATTTGCATTTTGAATGGATACCTCACAAACACAAGAAGAACAGCAAGTCCCACAATGATGGTACTTAGTTACATCAAGCTGCAAACTAAAAAAATAATCACAAGTTTTCCATCTTCTTATAAATTCATTCTCCATAGACTCTGAAATTATGTAAATTTGCTTGCTTATAGTGCTATTTGTCAGCTACACAGTATCAATCTTCTTGCCCATGTCTGGACCTAACATGCAAATTACAACATCCTTCATGCAAGGTTTAATCTGTGTCTCAGCAATAGTATGGGGCTTCCCAGCTTTTGCTGTGTGCAAACTGACATTAAATGAAGCTTCAGTTGTGTTTTCATTTTCGTTTTTAGAAATTCTCTCCGTCACGGATGACCTTGCTTGAAGAGATAAAGCACAACGTTTAAAGATTTCTTAACCTTTATGTACGAAATCAGAATGATTGCATTCCAGATGTCTTTTCAATTTGGATGGAACCATTAGCAACAATTTTATGACAGTTAACGAATTGTCCTTCAAAGATGCGGATTGTCACTGAATCCATAGCTTCAGAAGCTTCAGTGAGTTCACCTCCTTTCCCATTTAAAGATCCAGTTTTTAGTCAATTGTCCATAATTCTGCAATAGAAGTAGAAATAAATGAAAATTTTGATTCCCCATTACAGGCCTCTCACAAAACAGTATCATGATTATGTGGCTGATTTTGATTACATCTGCAGAGTTAGTACATGTGATGCAATGCAAATTCATCTACCCTGTAACTTAAAAACTAACCTCTTGTCAAAACATTTTTAATTTTATAGAACTATGACGAAAATATAAGCATGTACGCAGTCTCGAGCCAATCCAAAAATGGATTATATTGCTACTTTTCTAAATCTTAGTGAAAATTAAATATTATTGCCGCGCACCCCTGGCATATGGTCGTGTGCCACAGCACCCAGTTTGAGAACCACTGATCTAGGCTTCCACAGTAGAGGGGACTGCAAGGGACATTGGTCCCATGGCCACTCACTTCCCAGTTCTGCTACACATCACCCTCAGTTCAGCTTTTTTATCATGCCTTGGATACAGAAGAAAACTTTTTGAGCTTACTTTTACAAAGAATCATTCTTTTTGCACAAATATGTGTAATTGTGTTAAAAATATTATCTTAAAAAAAACAGTAACAATATTTTTAAATACAGTATAATGGCACATGCAAAATATTGAAGAACATCCAATATTAGTTGATCACTGGACCTTGTTCCAGCATCGCAATTATAAGTGCAAATCCTTGGTGTGCTTTGTAAACAGGATAGGGCTGGCAAAAAGGGGCAGGACAGAAAAAAGCAAGAAGTAAAAGAAACACGATTGCTGCGGCCACAAAGCTGTGGCTGAGCTACAAGACAACGAACCCTGATTGTCTTGCAGCCAGAGGGTACCCGGATAAGATGTTATGATCACATCATTTGCCACAGGACAAAAGGATGATTTGCTATCCATAAACAAAAAAGGTGTTGTGATGCCTATATGGCATACAGCTCAATGTGTATTCTCGGAAACCACCTGTTTCATGTAATGCTTTTCATATCAGTAACATTTCAAATTGAATTAGAATGGTGAAAAGAAAAATGTTTCTTCCGAAGAAAAAAAGGGATGCCACTGCATGACGAGAAATTATGTACTTGCCTAAGCTATTAAAATGGAAAGCTTTCCTGGTTATATAAACTCTTTCTTTCTGTGTTAAAGAATACAGATCGCAATCTTATGTGTATTTACTAGAAAATTGGATCTCATTGAACACAGTGGATGTACTCTGGGTAGGTTCCATATAGAACAGAATTGACAGTCATATAAACACATGCTCTTAAGAAAAATGATCTCTATTCCTTTAATTTCCTCTTCTTGCTTACTGCAATTCTGGTGTACAAATAAGAGCACAAAAAGATATTCTAGTGTGTACTATAATGCCACATTTTTAATTGCTACAGTATTGAGTATTGCAAGACATTTCCTCCCCTCATTGCTCTACTGCTAAACAGATTGCAAGCCCGGTGAATTGCTGCATCTGACTGCAGAGCCCAGGATTGTGCGAGTTTGATTGTGCCTTGTAAGAGAAAGAACCAGCTTGTATGGCCTTGGGCAAGCTGCACTGTTGCAGAAGGAGGGACTGATAAACCATTTCTGAGTACTCTATATACCTAGCAAACCCTGGAAGGGGATGCCACAAGCAGAGGCATAGCTAGGGTTTGGAGTGCCTGGGGACAAAGTCAGTTTTTGTGCCCCCTCCTGCCCCCCAATTGTGTCTCACCCACTGAATAGGGGCTGCCTGATCCTGCGGGAACAGTGGGGGAGGGGAAGAAGGCTCCCTCTTTCTCATGCCCTCTTTGGCGGTCTCTCAGACAAGGCCTTCCTGTGCAAACCACACAGCATGCGGATAGCGCCAAGCAGGCGATGTTTTTTTCCCCAAGCATCACCTCCATAGCACACTTCCCCCTCCTCCTTTCTCCCAGCTAAGGTTTGGCGATCGTTAGCCCGGGGAAAGGAGGAGAGGGAAGCATGCGATGGGATCTTTTTTCCAAGCAGCACCTCTGTTGCACACTTCCCTCTCCTTCTTTGTCCAGGCTAACGATTGCCAAGTCTTAGGGGGGGTGAAGGAAAGGAGGATGGGAGAGCAATCAATGGAGGTGCTGCTTGGGAAAAATAACCTGTTTCCCTCTTCTCCTTTCCACCGACTAAGGATCATCAAGCCTTAGAGGAGCAAAATGAGGACTGCTGGTGGGATGGTGCATGGCTTCCTCCTCTTCCTCCCCCTCCAGGTGCCCCCAGATTGCTGCGCACACTGGGGTAAATGCATCCTACTATTTCTTTCTTCTTCTTCTTCCTATTCTTCTTTTCAGCAACTGCTAACATGCTTCTGAGTGGGGCGTGGTGGCTCAGTGGACTAAGGCACCGAAACTGTAGACTGCAAAGTCGGCAGCTCGGCGGTTCGAATCCCGGGTGCCACACAGAGGAGCGAGCTCCCGCTGATAACCCCAGCTCCTGCCAACCTAGCAGTTCGAAAGCATGTAAATGCAAGTAGATAAATAGGTACCGCCGTAAAAAGCGGGAAGGTAAAACAGTGTTTCCTTGCAGCCATGCCAGCCACATGGCCATGGACTTGCACAACACTGGCTCTTCCGGCTTGAATACGGAGATGAGCACAGCCCCTAGCGTCGGACACGAATAGCATGCATATGCGGGGGGAACCTTTACCTTTACCTCCTTTAACATGCTTCCCAAACTTAAAAAAATTAGTGATTTTTTTGGAAAAAAAAGATATTTTCTCCCTCATAAAATTCTAGGCTTCACCCTTTGGTCTACTCTCATGCACCAGCAATGCTGAGAGAGACATATGAAGTATGATGATAAGACATGATGCGTATAGTCCTGAATCCAATTGTTAAGTTTGTTTAAGGGAGATGGCATAAATCATGGTGCTCACTGCTGCTAATTCAATACATCCCTGTTGCCTTCCTGGTTGCGCCCATGACAGCATAGTTGGGCATGTGCCCAAGAATGAACCAGCCTCTTATTAATCAGCAGGAAACTGCTGCCACAATTTCACTTAGGGCGCTATCTCATAACCTCTTTGATCTGGTTCTTTCTTACTGAAAATGTGTCCCCCCAAATCATGCCCCCATGGTCAGTGGGCATTTTAAGGGGAGGAAAACCCTGGAAACACCTACTTAACTGGATTCTAGCGAGGTTTCCATGACCCAAGGGTGATGGTGGGTATTTTTTGATCTGGTTAGAAATGCACATTTTTACCTGTGGCAGAAGTCTGTAGGGACACATATAAGGGGGTTTTCTCCCGTTTTGTCATCGTGCTGCTGAGTGCTGACCATTGAGCTCTAGGCTTTCTGGAAGCCTTCCTAATCAAACGAACTGAGCCCCAGCCTTTCACACTGTTGGGGCTGTCCCTTTAAAGGCTGAGGTCTGCACACCGGAAAACAGGAGGGGAAGTCCTTTCCTCAGCTGTTTGTGAAACAGCACGGGGAAAGGACGAGAAGGGTGTGTGTGGTGGAGGAGCCCCAGCCTTTCCCACTGCCGGGGCTGTCTGTTTAAATGCTGGGGTCTGCGCACGGGAGAAGGGGAAGGCTCGGCTCTGGAGTGCGTGAAAGCTCCACTGTACATATCTCGTCTCACCTGCCACTCACCCTGGCAAGGCAGAGATACGGCTGGTGCACCAAACCTTCCTCCGCGCCTGCTCAGCCCCCTCTCGCGGCTGCTCCTAGTGGATGAGATTTGAAGCGAGGTATATCCGTGGGAACATTTGAGATGCGGAAAATAATAGATACGTACGTGGGATATCTGAAACTGCATCTTGTAATTACGTGACCAATGCAGAACATAAGCTGGAGTTTCTCAATAACCGCATCTTTCAGGCATGATTGTGCCCTTAGGTGAATCTAAACTGGTCATTGGATTCCAGGCCTAGCCTAGCAAAAACAATGATCACTAGATTAACACCTGTGCGGAGGAAGAGTGGTCAGTTGGTGGCCCTCTCTTTTTTTGTTTGTTTTGAAGGCTGCCTCTAGTCTCAGCCCATTCAAGGGGTGAAGGGGGATGATGGGAACTGCAACTCAGCAGCTTCTATGGGGCTGCAGTTCATTCATTCCTAGTGTAGAAGGGCCAATGATAAGATGATTGTGCCAGCCGGCTTTCCCCAGGCAGCAATGCCGGTTTGAAATGCTGCTTTACATAGGATAAGAATGAGCACCCTGGGCGGCCGCCACAGAGCCGAGGAAATGCCATTTTCTTTCCCTCACCACCACCCTTGTCTCTGGATTGGTTTGGCAGTTCTAGGTTACGTGGCCGTCAGGCAAAAACATGTATTTGCTAGATGTCTTTTGCTTCATTTTGTAAATTAGGACCATCATTTTCTTGTAATCTCTTCACAGGGGTCACATTATCCCTTCACAGATTTCTCATAAGGCTTGGAGAAGAGGTGTGACTAAATTGCTACAATACCTTGTGTTGCATTAGCAGCCTTATCTGAGTCAGCTCTCGGCACAGTAA
>JAHTLZ010000010.1:8355888-8367349 GCA_023846285.1 Phrynocephalus versicolor
TACATTCTAGAGCTAGGCACGTTTTAAGAGGAGCACAGTGTGCCAATGAGACATTAACACTAGATACAAGTCAAGGCTTACATTGAAAGAGACATTCTGTACTTTCTTAATAATATGGAAAGACTGGTCCATGTGCAGCTTCAGTGCAGAAGAGTTGGTTAGATCAGCCTTGCTCATAAACTGTCCATTGCTTTCAGTTAGGTTTTGGCAAAACCAGGGTAGAAGTGTGTAAATGAGAAGCTAAATACATAATTCATCTTCTCACGTAAATGACTGCCGGAGTACTTGGCCGATAAACATTACTTCAGGTGCCAATCAGCACGTTACAATTATACAACTGTCATGCAGATTAGCGAGACTGTCTTTTAACCTGGCAAATTGTAGACAATTCAGCTACACAGGAGCTTTCTGGAGCAACAAGAATGTGATTTGAGGGCCAACTAAACAATCATGGGTAACTAAATGTGTCCTCGTTGTTCAAGATGGGCTGTAAAACAGGTCACTGATGCAGAATTTTCCATTAGGATTTGACATAAATTTCCATTTTCAGAGTCCGCATGAGAAGCAAAATAATATCGTGTTGTGTCTTTATACTTCTCCTCCACTGAATGCAGTGTTGCTGTGTGGGTTGTGTTTTTTGTTTTGCTTTATGAAAACTCGTTGGCTGTTTGGGACTTTCAGAAAACTGCAATTCTGATTTTTTTATTTTTTATTTAAAAAATACACCCTCATCTAGGTGTCCTAATAAGAGGGACCTGGAAAGCTTAAGTCACAGAGGTCATCACCTGCTCTCCAACATGACCCCTAAGATCTGCTGGCCACTTAAATTCGGCCACTTAAAATCTTGGGGGTTTGTCGCTGTTCCTGTGTTCCCACCCCCTCCACACTCCTGGCTGCTGTCTGCGTGAGGGGAGGGAGAAAAAAAGGAAGAAAAGAACGCCGGCTCACCTCCGTTCTGTCGTCTCGCTCTGCTCTCAGCATTCAAGTCTTTTAAGTATCTCTTAAAGGGGCGGGGGCAAAACAACAACAAACAGAAGCGAGGAGAGCCCGGCACTCACTACCTTACATCCGCATCAGGAATTTTTCACCCCCGGAGAGCAGGTACTTGAAAAGTGCGCTGGGGCGCGCTTAGGTGGGCGTGGTCACACTTAATTTTTTGTAAACTCCAGAGCTGGTGGGGAAACAATTTTAAGCTCCGGATCTGGGAGCCATTTGCCGCGGAGTTTAGGGGTTGTGTGAAAAGGCCCAAAGTCTGTAGGTTCAGCCCCTGGCAGATTAAGGGATCTATGTTGCTGGTTCAGAAAAGACCTTTGCCGAAGACATTGTAAGGCCGTTGCTGCTCAATGTGGGCAGGACTATGGTGGGCGGGTCTGTGGTCTCTGTGGCTGAAATCTGTTGGTCAGCATAGTCTGTTGCAGCTAGAGTTAAGCCCATTGAACCAATGGGTATTTGGAGAGTCAGCTCTTCGATTGATTCTTATGGCCCAGCTGTAGTTACAGCAGGATTTCAGCCACCATATTTGTAAGACCTCCACTTATTACGGGCAATGCTTGTGGAACATGAACAACCCAGAAAAATGACTAGTAGGGTTCCTATGGGGGATCCTGGAAGGCAAGGGGAGGAAGTTTAAAATTAGCATCCTCTAGCAAGACTTCCATCAACTGTAACCCTTGGAGTGCCTTACACAGATCCCCTTAAGCATGTGCAATCTGTGTGCCACTCTATGCTTATACACATTTCTGGTGTCTGCTTCTGGTACACACCTGGAAATCATCCATATGACAGCAATTTGCACAATACGATACTTTCTATAAGCAACCTTCTCCATTTTGGTGCCCTCCAGATGTGGAAGAGAGAGAAAATATTAACGGCCACAAAGGGAAGGGAGAATTGCAGAACATCTACCTTGCTCCTGTCGTGAATGAAAGAGGGAGCTGCTGCCCAAGATATGTAAAGATGTGGTCCAGGAAGAGCTTTCAGCTTTAAATGGATTGCAGTCTCTTGGGCTGGAGAAATGGCGTCCAAAGTTATCAAAGGAACTTGATGTAATTTCAGAGACTTTATGTGGATTCTTGGGAGAACAGGTAAAGTCCCTGAAGACTAAAGGTGAGCAGTGTATGCTTGCTAATTGGACTAACGGAGTCCAATTACAAGAGAGGAGATTTTGCCTAAATGTTAGGAAGAACTTCTTGACAGTACGAGTTGATTGACAGAGGAATGGACTGCTTCGGAGGGTGGGGGAGTCTCCTTAATCACTTTTTAAAAACAGAAGTGAGATGGCCACATGTCGAGCAGGCGTTAACTGTGTTTTTCCTGCATTGCCAGGGAGGTTTGAATGGGTGATCCTTAGGATCATTTCTAGTACTATGATTCTATGAATGTAGTTATTGACTGCAACTCCCATTGACCCAAGAACAATGGCTATTGGATGATGGAAGTTGTGGCCCGATACAGCTGGAGGACACCAGGTGGTGGGAAGCTCATGAAACAGGTTGAAGATTACGAATCTGAATTATGAAGGCTAAAGTGCTTTCTGCTGGCAAGCCCTCTGGCCCAAGCCAGGGTAATGCCCCACTTCTAGTGAGCCAAAATCTCTCTCTCTGCCGACTTAAAATGCACAGACTGAGCCTGGCGGTGGAAGGCGAACATGACAGCTGCCAATGCTTGGGAAGGCTTTGGCAAGTAGCAAATCACTGCTTGTGATCTCAGTCCTGCTTCGTATCCCATTGGCAAGTGTGGCTGGACCTGAGAATCAGTATCTCATGAAATATAAACAGACAGTTAATGAGTACCTGTTGGGGACCACGGGGGAGGCATAATTAGTTGAACTTTAGCAGCTGCGTGAGGGGCAGGCAATTATGTTTCTCTCCTGGAATAAATGCTCAATGAGACATCTCCGGCCAAATGATGTCTCTTTCAGTAAATTAACAACCTGTTGTGCATTCTTTGTCAGGGTCTGAAAGTCTTCTTCTCAACAGGTCCCATTCATTAAACAGCTCAAACACGATCTGAAAGAGAAGTGCCTGTCTAAGAGTGTCATTAGCAAGTCACTCATTTTAGAACAGCTCCATTGACTTCAAAAGTGCAAGTAAATAATTTAGAGGCGACAGCACTGGGCTGCTATCCGGTTCACACGTCCTTAGGATTAATCCCATTGAACGCAGTGGGATTTGCTTCAAAGTATGCACAGGGATCCATGTGTGAGTTTAGTGATGCAAATCTATCCCTTATGTGGGTTTTAGGTTCATCAGGTATTTGTTTGAATTATATCCCCCATGCCTTGGCACTTCATTGTCCTGATGGTAACTGCATTGGGGATAAGAAGCTGCAGTTGGGATATAATATGGCAAAGGAGACAGAGAAAAGGTGCACTTTATTCCCATTCCTGTCCAGCCTGTACACAGAGCATGTTACATGGAAGAAGGAATGAAAACTGGTGGGCAGCAATAATTTAATATGTGCAGAAGAAGGTGCCCAAGCAGGATTGTAGTTGAATGTTAAGAAAGCAAAAAAATCATGACTACAGAAGAACTATGCAACTTTAACATTGGCAAGATGAAGAAACGGTGATAGTTTTAAAATGCTGTATACCATGATTCAGTTATCAATCCAAATGGAGACTGTTGGCAAGATATCAGAAGAAGACTAAGACTAGGAAGGGGAGCAATGAAGGAATTAGAAAAGATCATCAGGTGTCCGGATGTGTCTCTCTAGAGACCAAGACCAAGACCAGCAATGCTCCTGTCTTTCCTGATCCCCATGTATGGATGTGAAAGCTGGGCACAGTAAAGAAAGTTGACATGGCGGGCGGCGGTGGTGGGGGAATATTTGTTTGATATTTGGGGCTGGAGGATTGCTTGGCAGTTGCTCTGGACTGCCAGAAAGACAAGCAAAAATGATGACGCTGAAAGAAGCCATAGCTTTGAGTTCAGAAGAGCTGAGCATGGGCTGTGTAGCACAGGACATTTTGGAGCTCTCTTAATCACAGGGTTGCCATATGTCGGAGACATGAATCACCACCACTGCCAGTAAATAAAGAACTATTTTTAATGCATTTTGAATCAGGGCAAATTTCACAAATGGTGGACTGCTCCCCCCCCAAAAAAAAGAGTTCAAGAGTATATATAAGAATTGCAATTTACTCACAGTGAACCTCCCAATACAGCACCCAGATGGTGAGTTCTACGGATTTCTACCAAAGGGTAGTTTGCTGCAGCCATGGTTGAGGAGGAAGGAAAAGAGTTCAGAAATTAAGGCACTTTGGCGTTTCTTACTCAGAGCACATCAATTGTTTTAACAAAAAGTGGTGAAACTCCCAAGGACAGGATGTTTGGGGACTTCTTTCTCCTTCCCACAGCTCTGCCATGCCTGTCTGGATGAAGATCTTAAAGGACTTGAATGCTGTCCTTTTTTGGGGGGGAGGGGGTTCATTGTCCTTAAAGGATACCTCCCCTTCCTGTGGTGGTAGTAAGAGCAAAGATGGAAGGGAGAGTTACAAAACAGATCAGGATTACAACTCTAAAATTCCAGTGAATAGACCAAAGTGAATGCAGAAAATAAACTTTTATAGAAAAACAAGGCTCTCTAGGGAAGCAACAAACTGTGATAGACAGTTTAAAAAGAACAGGGTGCTGTTTTTATTTGCCAAGGGAGCTCCTGTGCTGCTGTTCAACTCTGCTCTGCTCCAGACTCCAGGCTGAAAATAAAAACAGCTACGGCAAAGTATAGTAGTGCAGAGAGTGTGGAGGGGAGCAAGCCTTCTTAATTGTCACAGCCTGACAAGCTGAACTTCAGATTAGTTCTGGGCAGACATTTTGTCTGGAACCAATCAAATCAGTGCAGGTTATTATGCAAGGAAAACCCAGCTCTTTAAATTGACCTTATGGAAACTTACAGGAAAAGTAACCAACCCTTTCTTGCCAGAAATGTTTGGCATGGGGTCGCTAAGCTTCACAACATTTTGGTTATTTAGGCATAGGGCGTTTTCCCACACACAGCCGTACAAGCATGACATTTTAAAGGCTTTTATTTAAAAAAATTAGGACAAGGTACACGTTGTGAGTATTATGGGAAAGAACACATTAATCAACACATCAGATCCTTTGAGAAGACCGCACAGCCTTGAGGGAAGGAATAGATTAGCCCTTGTGGATAAAAGGATAGCAGAGGCATCTCGCACATTATCTGAAGCAAAAGATAAATGCAGACCCGGATGCAATGGACAGTTTCATTCAGCTGCCTGCTTATGACGGCATGCTCCCGGTTCTCTCCGCTCTGCAGCGCAGGTTGAGGGGAAGCATGCTGCCTTCAACAGGGCAAGCACTCTTTGGACTGGCCCCAACCGCATGTTCACACGCACAGCGCAACATTTTGCCCAGCCCAGTGATGCTGCAATGGTTCCCACCAGGTTGCTGTCAGATGTGCTGGGTGAGTGCATGAGAGCTCCACCAATGATCCATGGCTAAATTGGCCCTTAAGGCTGCTTCACATGCAAATGTGTTTCCTCTTACATCAAGTTATCTCTGATTAGGAAAGTGCCCACGTACCAGACGGTTTCAAGATCAGCACATTTCCCTGTAGCAGAACACTTCAAGGATTACAGCAAATATATACACCCCTACATAGAAATCACCTTTTTGCAGAATACATAGTGGGTTGGATTAGGAGTAGGTTGGTAGTAACAATCATATGTGAACAGAACCAATGGGACTTAAGGTAGTCGTGACTTTTTCCAAGTTGCTCAAATCAGTTTGTCGCCTGTCTCCATTTGACCTCTCTTACCAAACTAGCAAGTAGGCTATGTGAAAAGATAGTGACTGGCTCAAAATCAATCAAGTGATCTTTGTGACTCCATGAAGTCTGCGTTTTGGTCTGCCTAAACTTAATCTGATATCCTGACCATAATCAGAGCTTGGGAAAGTTATCTTTTTAATTACAAATCCCAGCATGTTTGTATCTGACAGATTCACAAATTCCCTTCAATTTGACATCTACAACATTAATCTGTCACTGAAAGCCAAATACTGCTCACAAGGAAATCCCAATAGAAGCTGGATGCCTCTTGGGTGTCTATGGGAACACTGAATCCACCAGCGGTTTTAGTCTGAATTGTATAGGACCTTTCCAAGATGTTGAGCCAACAATATGTTCAACACATTGGATACTTTACCTTTGCAATTTGGATTAAAACCTGGAGCAGATTTAATGGCCCACTGTCACCAGAGACACTGATTTCTACTGGGCGATCATCTTGAGACATTCTGATGCTACTCCACTTTAGGAAAGGAAGATGCCAAGGATTTAAAACCGTTTATGTAATTATAAAAGGCAGATTATCTCATGGTTGTCTCCCCTTCTCCTTGGAAACCAAAATCCAGGAACAGTTAATTAAAGAACTAAATGTTTCCCGCCTTTACACAGCACCCCACGGGCTGATGAAGCTGTTTGAATGAGCAGCAAAACGTATCAATCTCTCAAGAAAAAGAAGTCCAGTTGCCATAACTCAACTTCCAGATAAACTCACCCAATGAATGAGAATCTTCACAGACACCCCAGGTTAGCTGCCAAATTCTGTTTAATGGTAGGGTTGGACCTTTTGCCTAGTTTTATATCAACTTCTCGTTGGATTTTATTGGATGTACAGAATTGGTAAGGCTAGAAAATACGTTTTCCTTTTCCTGATTCATACCAGACTTTACATATGAATTAGCATTTAAGTTCTTTTAATACAGTCATGCTTACCAGTTCATTTTCCTTTTGAAAAACCCATGAAACACTTGCTGGACTTGACATGTACGTAACTGCAAACCAAAATTGGTGGAATGGAAAACAGGCAACTACAGTAAATGTGATTTATAGTCGCTTTCACATTTGTGAGATTTGACTAAACCAAAACATTGCAGACTGGTCTGCATGCTTTCCCCATTGTTTTTAGACACAAAGGAAGATCAGCTATAAATATTTGTAGTATTTTATAGAAAAGGGGGATCATTTTGCACAAAATAAAGTTAAGGGAAAAAACCCAACTCCCAAATATTAAATTGTTTTCACAGTATCATATGCCATCATTCCAAATATTTAATTGTCTGTTACTTCATACCCAATTCAAAGCCCCAGGATTCTTTCCAGGGATCAGTAATGAAACTATGAAGTGCAGCACCTTATCCAAACTGCCACGTAGAAGCACAGGTTATCACCGGTTAAAATAACATCCTATAAGACAACTAACTCCCCATAAGACTTCATAATATACTCCAAATACTGGCAGTCTTCTGGTCACAATCAGCTATTCCAGTCCTTCTAGATCATATAACCAGAAGTCCTTCAAACAAGATTCCATGCATACCTCCGTAGACTGTCCTGAGCAGCAGTTTCTCCTTTCAAAATGATGTAGTTGATTCATTTTTGTGAGTCTTGAAGCCAGCTTCCAAATAACCATTTCCCCATTTTTTTTTTAGTTCTAATAGTGATCAAAGTTACACTCTTCTTGGCTATACACCTTTACACTGCACTGGGTTGTTATGATATGTATGCTGGAAAAGATGCTTCCACGTTTAACATTATGCAATAAGATTACTTTTAAGAATAAGCAATTGCTCGTCCTGCTTTAAAGACGGCGACCTTACCAGGAATCAATCAGTAACATTCAGGCTTCTATTAAGAACCCAAAACGCTATCTCATTCTCAACATATCGGAGAAAAGAAAACACATTCTCAAGAGCAAACTTTTCTAAATGACATCATTTTCACATATCTAGCACCAATAAATAATAATTCTGTGCTGTTGAGTCAGTTGTATCTGACTCAGGGTGACCTTTTCTTGGGTTTCCTAGGGTAGAGAATACTCAAGAGGTGGAGTACTATTCTCTCTCTTTTTTTAGGACACCTTGGGACGGCATGGCTTGCCCAAGACCACTTGGACTAGCTGTTTTGGAATACATAGTTGGAGTTTGAACTCTCAACCTCTGTCTTTGTAGCCAGACATCTATATCACTGAGCTAAAGTATCTAGCCAGCATCCCTTATGAATGCAATTTTAGCTGGGGAATTGGCCCCTTATTTAAAGCCCACAATTTTACCATGTTGGTCTTTTCAAATAGCTCTGGTTTAGAGGACTCAATTGGGAATGTGTTGTAGTAAAATCTCATTCGGATCAAACAAAGGGGCTGAAACAAATTTACATGGAAACACGTAAATTCTAGGTTCCTTCCAAAGAGAAAACCACTGTGTATCTATTAAGATGTTTGCCAAATGCGGAACTCTCCTAGACAATCGGAGGGAAAAGTTGCAGCCTGAGTTAGGTCTGTGCAACAGTTTAGGAAACAGCGACAAAAAGCCCACAACTTCCAAACTGACTGGGAGCTCCACACATGTCAAAAGAATCCCAGTTACATTGATTCTGCAGTTTTAAAAAAACTGTTCTATAAATTTTTCATTCACATGATGTATAGGTAAGATTTAGCCAGCCAGTGGGGTTTTCCACCCTCACCAGGAGGATTGTTTTAAAATGTATTAATTATATACCACTTCATTCCTTATTATTTCAGCATGTGTGAACATTGCTGTTGATTTATTTAATTTGCTAAAGTGTCTGGAATTTGGGTGTTGTGGCCTCTTCATGGCCACAGAGCTTGCGTCCTTAAAAAAAGTAGGGGATATCAATAAATCACTTGCAACAGCTGCTACTGCGGGCGAAAATGAATATATTACTCAGAAGGAAACAGCTTCCTCCATCCCTTGTAGGTGTAAGAGAAGATGACTTAAACAGAGAAAGGGACATTTTTGCATTGAATTGTAAAGAAAGGGGCATTGTACTAATGTATCCTCCTTCTCTCTTTTTAAAACCCTGCACGTCATAATACTTTGCAAGTATTTAAAACCTGCTTCCTCCTCCTCCTAATGCTGCTCAAAAGGGGAAAGAAAAATGAACACCAAGAACTGAGAGGGAGAGAGAGCTGCAGGGAAATTAGGGAAAAGGGATGGGTGAGTTAAGGCTGGAAATAAAAAGGGGAGAAGGGAAAGTGGAGAGAGAAGGAAAAACAGGAAGTGGAGAAAGGGATTGGGAAGTGAAAATTAAAAAGGGAAGGAAGGGCTGAAGGTGACATGTATCACCAGGCTGCACATTGACCAAAAGCTGTCAGCAACAAGAAAATAAGTGATATATAACATGCATTTAAAACTTATAAGGCAGCAGGGACACCCAGAAATAAGATGGCAAAGGAATGGATATGAGAAGGCACGTGGAGCCTACAGAACCAGTACAAACAGCAAGAAATATGCTGATCAAACTGATTTATGTCCAAAGTACTTACTAAACTGGATGGAGCATAGATTGCTTCAGTCTCTTTCCTTTTTTAAAAAGCGTAACCTAAAGGTGCCTACCTAGTATGCTCTTCCATGAATCAAATTGGTATACATTTCTCTGGACTGAGTTAGGATGTATCATCAAATCCTAAACGGACCAGCACATCCGATCAGGGGACCCAAGCACAGTCTTCATTTGAACCATCTTTCCCTGTTTAGAGTTTCCTCCTCCTCCTCCTCCTCCTTCTTGTACTTTGAGCTACAGTAGAATGTAACCTGACTGAACCTGGGGCCTTCCAGATGTCCCACACCACTGGGAATAATGGGAGTTATCGTTCCAAACATCTGGAGGACCGCGGGTGGAAGAAGCCATACACAGTGTTCAGGGATAAGGAATTTTAAAACTATGTGCTTGATCTTAGGAGTGCCATCTTATGTGTGACGTGAACACGGCATAAACAGCACTAACATTAAGAAAACCTTTGGGAAAGCAGCGTTGAGAGTCAATTTTTATATCTCAAGTATTTTTTTTAATGTCAAAGCAATGCTCACTCACCTGATAAGTGTTACTGAACTCAACAGTAAGAAAAGCACTGTAATAAGTCCCATGATAGAAAAAGTTTACGCAGTCTTGGGTTCTTTGCATCCTGTATTTGTGCAGAGTTGTGATGATATTAGGAATGGAAACTCTATTAAGATAGTTACCAGCAGAGACAAATAATGTTTTTTGTGGTGTTTTTTTTTTTGAAGTAGTATTATATAAAACAGAATTGCACACTGTACCCCACAGTGGTCAAAATTTTCACAAGACAGACACCACTGGGGTGAAAAACAGTACAAATATGTAAACATGTATGTGTGATCTTGCAACTGTTAACAGAAACATTGCCACTGGAACAATATGGTCTGTATATTTCTTTTCAAAAGTCCAGGAGAATCAATTATCTCACACCATCAGAATTCATTTCAATGCAGAAAATTCTTAGAAAGACAACCCTATGTTGCTGTTTTGCTTTGAGAGGGAACGATATCTATATTTATGGATATTTTATAGCAACTACAAATCAAGACTACATTCTATCGGTTAGCTTGTTAACACAATAAGAAAAACATAACTCAGAGAAATAGCACTTGAAAATACAATGACAAGAAAAGGTATAAATTAGTAAGCACTTAAGTATGACACACTCATGAGACAAACTGCAACTTTATGTACTCTTCTACCCTCTTACTGTAGCTTTATTTTAACTCTTAAGGAAGCCACTTGAAGAAAGAAAGAATCTTCTTCCGTACATTTCTGGAAGCATAAATATGTATACAGGCAGACATTACACAAATCTCTAGCATTTCAAAACAAATCTTGAAATACACTTCTCCTTTCCTGCAAAAAAGACTTAATTTTAGTCATAAAAACAGACAAGGACCAATCAGAAATCAGGAGTGGCCAGCCTGTGTCCTTCCAGAGGTTGCTGGACAGATCTTCCCAGCATCCTTCATCACCATGGCCTACGCTGTTTAGAACTGATGGATGATGTAGTCCAACAACTCCTAGAAATCCACATGTTGTCCCTCTCTGATGAAGCATAATAGCAATGGGGAGTTCATTTTGAAAGGATGTGGTTCCGATCACTAGTCTGGATGGTTTTTTGGAAGGACTAGACCAAATCATGGAGGAGGACATATCTATCACTGTCTCTTACCCATGGTTACTAGGTGGAATCCTCATGTTCAGGAGCAGTGTACCTCTGGTACCCATTCCTGGATAAATAAGGATAAATAAGCATAACTGTGCAAATCGTTCCAAATTGGCCCCTTCTCAGGTCAGCTTACCCTTTGAAACATAAATGGAACTCAGCACAAGCAAATTCAATAGACAAAGACTTAGCCATTGCCAAAGATCTGAAGATGGTTGGAATTGCAAGGATGCTAATATGAATTTAGAATGACACATATTTTTTCTTAACCCGAGCTGCTCTATTCAGGAACAAGGAACATCTAGTCTGAATCCACAAACATGTGGTGTAACCCTGCTCAGCTTCCCAGTGGCAGGCATGGATGATGATGATGATGATGATGATGATGATGATGATGATGATGATGATGATGATGATGATAATAATAATAATAATAATAATAATAATAATAATAATAATAATAAT
>JAHTLZ010000010.1:8367603-8403788 GCA_023846285.1 Phrynocephalus versicolor
TATTATTATTATTATTATTATTATTATTATTATTATTATTATTATTAAAAAAACAGGGCTAAGTGCTGCTGCCAGAGGTTGGGGAAGAACCTCAGTGGCTTCTCCAGCCTTGGTCAAAGGAGCCTCTCCCTCAAAAGAGACTTTGCTTTGAGGACAAATGTGCTTGTGAGGCTTCCAGAATCTCTTGGGGAAATCAAGTGTGCATCTACGCATGGGTGCCTTGGGGGGGGTGAGTCACTGGATAAAATATATGCTACTGGGGGGGGGAAATATCACACAGATCAACTTGGGTCTGGAGGTGGGGAAAATCCATTCATGGCACAAAAATGGATGAAAGGAATACATAATAAGTTGAGTAGAAGGAACACACACACAAGGAAAGCGTACAAAATTTAGCATGAACATCAAGGCCGGTGTGTGTGCGTGTGGGGGGGATTTGGACATTTCAAAATTTAAATCCAGGTGGAATTTGAAGAATCAGAACAAAATCAAGAGGGAGGGATCACAATGCATCTGCCGAGAAAGCATTCCAGGCAGCAGCACGGATTCCATTTGGATCCCCCTTGCTGGATCAGAGGAGGCACTCCTGAGTGAAAGAAGCAAATGCATGTGTATTTTCAACTTCCCTCCATGGCACCGGGTCCCTTGCCAAGTTCTAGAGCGGTCAATGCCCAGCAGCACTATCTTTCATGGGAGGGTGGTATCTGCAATAAAAGCTGTGCACTTATCATGCAAATCAGTTACTAAAATGAACCAAGATTATTCCTGGACCCTAACTGACTTTATCTTCCTGAACTTGGGTCCCCCAAGGATTAGTGGGGCCTCAGCCACTGGAAGTCCCAGGGGTCCAGTAGGTAGAAGCTGTATTCCAAGACCGACTGGGGAGCCAGCTTGTGGATGGAGCTTTTGGAACCTGGTCTGGGAAAGAACTCTGGTCTAGACCCTAAAAAGGGAGACCCCAAGGCCATGATCTAATTCTTTATAAGCAGAATCAACACTCGGCAGGATTCTCATTTTGTTTTCCTATACCTGCTTGAAATCTAAAATGGTGTCAGGGTTTTTCCAGGCTGTCTCTTCTCTCCATTGAGAGGAGGAGGGCTAATTCATCTTAACGTGTGTGTGTGTGTGTGTGTGTGTGTGTGTGTGTGAGAGAGAGAGAGAGAGAGAGAGAGATCTGGCATTTTTAAAAAGAGATTTTTAAAAAAATCTAAAAATAGTATTGAATACTGAAGCGTAGATACTGTACATCAAAATGTTATACAAAATCCAAAAGACATTGATAGGCAGGGAATAGGGAAGAGAGAATGAAGTTCACCTTAACAGGTTAATGAATTAAATCTGATTCAGTCCCTTTCTCTACAAAGATTTTCTACTGAGATAACTAACCGGCATGCTTCCCCACACCTCAACTACACACCAGGTTCAATGGGGAAATCTCCATTCATTTGTTTTCCCACCTTCTTGGCTTCCTGGGGTCATGTCCTGCAAGGTTTTGAGCCATCCAGACTAAAAAATACAAATTATAGTTCCCAGACATTTTGCTTTTCTCCTTAAAGAGTTAACACAAACCACTGGGAAAATAACCACTCATTTGTTTTTGTTTTTCCAGCTCAAAGAAAACAGGAGCACTAGACAGCATTGGTGATTGATTTCAGTTTGTACCAAAGGATAGCGTTATAGAAAAAAGATCCACACTGAAAAGTTAAAAACCTACTATAGCTAAAATGTTTTTCATGTCACAGGTTACACTATACATACTACAAAAGTGCAGGGACAGGAGTTGCTGATTTTAATTTCTTGTGGGTATGTGTTCGTGTGTTGTGACACTGAGGATCTCAATTAAACAAATTTTGAAAGAGCTTATAAAAATCAGCTAGAAACGTACAGTTCTGTATCTTCAGATGATTACAGTATTTCAGTGTTTCAGACTGCAACCTCTTTGTGTGATTCTCTCTTGAGGTATGCAAGACCTTTTTTCCAAAACACACAGACGTTCGTGTATAGAAGATATGGATTTTACTTTGTTTCTTTCATGTTTGTTACTTTCGACAAGGGAGGCCAATCCTTTTCACACTGGCGTTGTTCTCCTGTTGACCATGTTGATATGAAGTCCTTCCTTGAATTCCTTCTGCAGGAAATTGTGGACTTGAAGGAAACTTGCATCTTGTTCCATATTGTAACTTGGAGCAGTGGTGACCTTTAAGGGTTCCCTGGAGAGTGTGTACATGGAGATTTCATTCATAGGAATAGAACCCGCCATTTTCAGGCCCACTGGAGAAACATCCCTAGAGGGAGAAGGCTCTGTTGACCGAGAACTTGATCTGGACCGCCTTCTCCTATATCTATAGCTTGGCATTCTGGCATAAGGGGAAGAGGAAGAAGTTTTAAGGAACTCCCTCCTGGTCTTAAATCTCAGTTCCTTGTTTTTTTCTATATAAATGTTCACTGCTAGAACGCCAACTGTTTCTGCCACAATGAAAGACAAGGCTCCAAAATAAAAAGACCAACCATAATTGTATTGGTTCTTTTTGTCTTCATCACGCTTGTCACTAGGATCACCTGCATTGCTGGATATGTACACAATTATCCCAATTATGTTACTTAAGCCTGGGGGGAAAAAAAGGGAGGGAACAGTTTGATTAGATTCAAAATGCAGTCATCATGATGATAATAATGGATAAGATGTGATTTAACCAGAATCAAGCAATAGCCGTCTGTTGCAAATTAGATACCCCAACTAAGATCAAAGGCTTCTTACTTATACTTGAGGAGAGTTTAACTCCTGCTATTTGCCAAGTTGGCTCTCAAAGGGCTTCGTGGTGCTGCCATCACAGGCGCTCTTTAGGACTGACTCCAGCACTAAAACCAATCAACTCCAACATTATTTATTTGTTGTAAGCATTTATGTGCAGCCTTAGGACAACATTCTCAGGACTGCGTACAAAAACGACACAAGCAAATGAAGTATGCAGGTAATAAAACACATCAACTCTAAAACTGAAACATAAAAACAGCAGCATAAGACAAAGTAGAAAAGTCAAAGCTTCTTACAGAAAATGAAAAGGCCATTGGAAAATAATAGTAACAATGAAGTCTTTTCCTGACATCAATATAACACAAAGGCTCATGCTATATGCGCATCTCCCGTGAAGGTATTCCACAGTGACCAATGAAAAGGGAAAGTTATCTCTATCAAAGGTATGAATCTATCAACATATTCCAGCATCTATTAATTACAACAGGGAAATAAGGGAAAGCTCTCTACTGTTATCAAACTCAGAAATTCTTGAGAAAGCCCTCAACGACCCTTCTGTGACAGCTTTCCAGCAGCCTTCAAATTGATGGAAACGTCTTGTAAGCACTTCAAGCTGTCACTCAACAGTCCTGAATCACAGCCTTGTGATTACCCACACGTAACTTGCGCAGGTTGGCTACACTCACTGTTAGCTTTCAGGATCTCTAAGTGGTGTTCTATCTTCAAACACATCTTGCCACTCGTAGTGTTCTTAAAGATAACTGTTTACCTCAGAGATAAGGAGGTAATTTGTGTAGACATGACAATATTCAATAGAATATCATGAACAGACATTTGCAATCAATTTTCTGTCACTGAGCGCAGATGTCCAGGATGCTGTTGACAGGATGTAACCTATGCCTTTAACTTCTGGTAATCATGAGACTGTAATCAAGATTATTAAGTAGGATATATATTTTAACACCAAAAATTCCAGCCTATCTGATTTGTTAGTGATGGAAGACCTTCTGGGTTTATAGACTTGGCATCCAAACATCTTGTGGCCTGAACCTCTGTTCACTTTGAGATACTCTGTCCTCTGGGCTCCGCAGCTGTTCCCTTGGATACAGCCCACTCCTATTCAGAGCAGCTGAAGGAAGCGGAAGCCAACCTTTGTTGCCATAATACTTAAACTGTTCTGTTTTGCTAAGTCACTCCACTAAATAGATGTTTACAGTGATTAGTTGCCTCCTTCTGGGATCTAGAGCAGAGCTTGGCGTGCAGTGTGATGCTTTTAAAAAAATCCCTGCTGTGTCTCTTGTAAAAGCTGATGGCCAAGTCAAACGGAAGGTCTGAAGTTATAGGCCCTAATTAAATAGAATTAAACACTGTGTGGTGCTGCAATGACATTAAAGTATGCAGCAAGCGAGTCTCACTGAGGCAGCAGCCCCAAAGACAGGGTGGTCCCCCTCTCCTTTCTTTGCTTGAGTAGGTTCCAGAATTTCTCTGCAGGGTGAAAGCAGAGAAATTGATGAGAGAAAGGATTCCTCAAGATAGAATTTTGAAAAAATGATGCTCCAGAAAGTGTTAGCTTGACCAAACAGGCAGCATTTTCTACGCCCTAAATCCTTCAATATTAAGCATTCAATACAAAGACAATGTTGAGTCCATTATGTAGCCAATACAAAGGAAGCCACCAAGGGGGGAGTTTTCATGTCTTTGCATATGGTGCAAAACCAATATCCTAATCACCCTGACTACCGTGAGTGAAGGGCATAGGAAAGACTCTCTAGATTTCTGCCTCCCTAAAGGAGGTTCCACAACAGAGTTTCTGCAAATGGGACTCTTGCGCATTAAAGGCTAGGCAGAAAAGGCAAAATCCATCAGGATATTAGATATTAAGTTGGTCTGATAAACAGGGAGCCATCTGCTCCATTTGGAAATTGTGTCATGGCAAATCACAGAGCAGAAGGCCCAGCCCGGATGCATACAGGCACCTTGTTGGGGATGGCATTTTTTTAAAAAAATGCATTTCAGTAACTGCTGTTGAACAGGCAGGAGTTATGTAATTATCCAGGGAGATTTATCCAGCCCCTGGCAACTGGAGACCGATACTTGTACACCCACACTATGTTTGTAAAATGTCCTGTACTGGGGGGGGGGCAGAATCCACTACTGTGTCCCTAGAATAATATGCACCTTGATATTTAGGGCCTTTTCTAATATGAGTTGGGAATGTTATCCTTTCTAGGCAAGAGTAGACTGAGCAGCTTTGCAGGTCTTCTTGTTGAAACAAAGGGTCTAGTAATTTGGGACCTGTACTCAAATGCCAGTTGCTTTTGCCTCTTGGCTGAAGATGAGCCTTTATTGCAACTAAGCAGAGTGTGTGATTCTATACCCTGGGCTGGAAGTGGGCCTTTCCACAATTCCATGCAAGCATCATTTTAGGGGATGAAATAATAATAATAATCTATGTGCCATGTGTGCCACAGCTAAAGCTAGGCGACAGCAAGCCTTAGCTAGAATGGTGGCAACCATGGAAGGTACTGGGTACACTTTTTGATCTAGCTGGCCAAGAAACACAACAAAAGAGTTGCTCACCTAATTAGGTGGTAGATATTACCCGATTGGCCAGGTTTTAGCCAGTTTCTGGGTCCATTTCACCAAATTCCCCTTGACAATGGAAACCTAATGGAGAAGTGGGACTGTTGAAACTACTTCTTAACTATATCTCAGTTACTTTGGAAGTCATTGTGGCGCAGGGGTTCAAATGTGATGAGTGTGTGTGTTGTGTCATTACAGTCGTGACCGACTCTTCATGACTCCATGCCCATGGAGTTTTCTTGGCAGGAATACTGGAGTGGATTGCCAGTTCCTACTCCAGGCGCCTAAAACACCTGGTATTCCCTGGTGGTCTCCCATCCAAGTGCTAACCAGGGATGACCCTGCTTAGCTTCCGACATCAGGTGAGATTGGGTGTGCTTAGGGCATCTAGGCAGCTTCAAATGTGATACTGCAGCCAAAACTATGCTGCTGACCTGGATTCAGTCCCCGGTGGCTGGCTCAGGATTGACTCAGTCTTCCGTCCTTCCAATAATAAGAAAGCATGTGGCATTTGATAGTGAAATTTGGAAGTCTCACCCAGGGCTTACCAGGTTGTGTTGTTATTTGAATGCCACAATAAATCAGGGCTCATCATGCAACTGGTCACAGTAAATCTCAGGCATGTGTACCCTTCCTCTCTCTTTTAACTAGGGTTTGCTATATTGTAGTCTTCCAAGTACAGACAGCCTAATTTGAACAATATGCCAATTAATTGATGCCTTTTTATACCTCTATGCTTCATCCATGCAAGCATTTATATAGTAAGCACAGATCTAAGCGAGCCTCTTTATATATTTTTCTGTACACCTGAAGGGTCATCCAGTAAAATTTGTGATTTGGCTGGGATTAAGATTAAAACGGCTCATCATGTTCCAAGTGCAGAACTTTAATCATTATATTGTTGGGACCTTTTACAGGTCTCAAGCTTGGATAGGACTGGCACCAAGGCATCCCAGCTGCAAAGAAGATTATCTGTCTCCATTCAGTGTCCTTGCTGCAGGACCCTTTGCCTGACACTCCTGCATGATATCCTTAACCTCCCCAAGGCAAAGGGCTTTTACCCTGTTGCCCACAGCCAGCCTCAGGATGAGTTATGGGCAGGCTCTTGGCAACCAAAGTGTGTGCAGTACTGGGGCAGATTGGGACAGACGTGGGACCAAGTAGCATTGGTTAGACACAGTTAGGGGTGGCCGATGGGCCAACCCCCTTTTTTGTGATGAGAGTACAAATAAAGATTTTCAGTTATTCAGCAGCAACCCTTGGTCCTCTCTTGAAGGGGGCAACTGGGCCCTCTCACATTGTCATGTAGAGGACACCTTGCAGAACCTTACAGTTCCTTTAGAGATGGAATGGGCCAAAGGTCAGTGGCAGAGAACCTGCTTTTCATGGAGATGTCCAAAAGTTCATCCTCACATCTGCTCTGGACGGGCTTAGGAAAGGCCCCTGTTTGAATGGCAGGAGAAATCCTCCCAGTCAAGTTCCAGCAGCTGTATCTGGTATAGCTAGTGCCAAAGAATAACACATACTGCAGTCCATAAGCATCACGGGTGGTCCTTTGCCCAATGGTGATGCAGACCAGAGCTTGGAAAAGTTAATTTTTGGGAACTGTGTGTGTGTGTGTGTGTGTTGTGCCGTTACAGTCGTGACCGACTCTTCGTGACTCCATGTCCATGGAGTTTTCTTGGCAGGAATACTGGAGCGGTTTGCCAGTTCCTACTCCAGGCACCTACAGCACCTGGTATTCCCTGGTGGTCTCCCATCCAAGTACTAATCAGGGCCAACCCTGCTTAGCTTCCGAAAACAGGCGAGATCGGATGTGCTTAGGGCATCTAGGCAGCTATTTTTGGGAACTAAGACTCCCCAATTTCCCTAACTAGTTGGGAAGTAGATTTGATCCACAAAAGCTCACATTAAAATATAACAGTCCTTAAGATGCCACTTTTTAATCTTTTTAATTTTTCGTTTGCTTTTCCTGATAAAAGAAAAATAAATTAAATAAACGGGATCTATGGAACACAAGAGGCATAGATATTCCTTTCTATTATGAAATGAAGCAAAACAAATTGAGGAGCCGTGTAGCCATCACAAAAACCAAATACAAAAGTAGAACAGGTGATACCTTTAGGCTACTAGAAAAAATGTCAAAAAGGTTGCTAATATTTTGAGGGCAAAACCCTCTTCCTCAGAGCTGTACCAACTCCATCTTTTGCAATGTTTTTATCTGTCGGTACAGCTCTGAGGAAGAGGGTTTTGCCCTCGAAATATTAGCAACTTTTTTGGTTATTTTTCTAGTAGCCTAAAGGTAGCACCTGTTCTACTTTCTGTTATGGTGGAACATTTAACTGAAAGTGTAGCTACTACTTCTAGGCTCCATGTTTTACCATGGCCCATTTTAGTATGCCAAAGTACTCAAAAATCGATTGCTTCCATTGTGAAGGACTTTGCTGAGCTAGCCTGCAAACTCTTAGGCCCAATTTTTAAAAATGGATTAGAAATCTTTCGCTCCAAAGCTCCCAGGAAGGCATTCTCTCCCATTTTCATCTTGCAGTTTAAAAACAACAGTGCCTACCTTCTATCCCAGCTTTACTACAATGATGTAGCACATTTTTTACAAAGGTAAATTCTTTGGACAACGACTTCCAGAAATTCCCAGCCAGCACAGTGGGAGGTTAATGCTAGCTAGGAAATTCTGGGAATGGTTAATTACAAAAAGTAATTTAAGTTTTTGCAAAGTAGACATGGTGTAAGAAAGGGGAATCTTGAGTTCAAGGGCCAGTTTGACTATTAAGATTAGGCAAGAAGATGAATGGGGGGGAGGGAAAATAATTCTGGCATTCTTCCCTACACTCCTCTGAGTTGTTTAACATCTTGGATGGTTTATGGAGAAAAGTATTGATCCAAATTTGTTCAAAAACTTAACAGCCATCCAACCTCAGGGACTTGTGATTGGTCTGGAGGATCTTTGTGGGGAAAAATATTGTTTGAAGTTCTGCTCACAGCAAATTCCAATTTTCCCAGTGCTAATCTGGTTGATCTGCATTAGAAGCTAATCTGCATTTCATTTATGATTCACCTACCACATTTGCTTTCTCTCACAAAAATGCAGCTAAAAACTAATACTCCAAACTCTCAATGAACAAACCTTCTGCTTTTTAAAAAAGTAGTAATCAGTAACAGTTGCAGTACACTAAAAAAAAAGGTTACTATTTCACCAGTCACTTTATTATTTCTCAAAAATCTTGTCATGCTGCTATTGATGCAGAAAGAAACAAGTCACCAGTAATGATGTTGCTTATAGTATATTGCTTTCAAGTTCTGTCTGTAATCCGCCAGCATTTAAATCAAGAACCCCAGATGGAGAAAATAAGCTAATATAGAAAGGCTCGCTAAGAAGCTTGGGATAAACTAAGCCACTTTCTGTCTGCGACAGCCAGGATTAAACAAAGGAAATGGAAGAGGCACACACAGCCAGTAGAGCGGAGGGTTTGCGAGTCTGTCTTCCAGAATGGAATCTAACATTGTTGACGTGGAATGGTATTGATACGAAGGGGGGGGGGACGAACAGTTTGTGGGAGAATGAGACTCAAGGTCTTGATGGAAAAGCATCACAGGAAGGGCCACAGGCAGCAGAAAGAAGGAGAGAAAATGATTCCCTTGCCCCCTTCCCTCCATGGAGTCCAACTCTGGATCCACTCATAATGTATATCAGTTTGTAGTCAGGCCCCGGCAACCCTAAAAACAAACAAACAAACAAACAAATGGTTACTGGAAGAAAGATTGGTGGCCTACCTGCGGCAACAAAAAGGATCCCAGCACTGAGGATAATGTTGTTCTTGCTGCTATAAATCCTCCCGGCTCCGATGCAGAGTCCTCCCAGTAGCAGCAATATCGTGCTTAGAATTGGAAATACACTGGAGGCACGGACAATACCTGGCAGAGGAGAGAACAGGAGAGGACAAAACAAGAACCGTGACAGCTGTGTTGCTGGTATACAGAGGTGTGGTTCTGTGACAACCACAAGGGGAATCCCTATGCCAATTGGGTGACAATCTATTTATAATTATATATGATAACCCAAAATATCATGGTTGGAAACAGATAAGAGAAGCTTAGAATAAGATACTAAAAGCATCTCCATATATGTGAGATCCATATCCACAGTTTCACTTATCCGCAGTTCCCTGTAGTACTGCATACAACATACAAGGTGCCTCCTTGAGGCCTTCGCCCTGCCCCTTTTTATGTTGTATATAGGGTCCCCACATCTATGCAGTTTCAGGCATCCATGGTAGATTGTAGAATCAATCCCCCATAGGCACAGGAGTCCTACTCTACATTAAATATGAACTAAAGTAACATATGTGTGTGTGTGCATGCAGGGCCAGCACTAGGTTTTTTTGTGCTCTAAGTGAGGGGTGGGGCGGCGGGGGGGGCGGATGGCGGGGGACAGCAACGGGCGTGGGGGCGGATGGCGACGGGCACGGGGGGCGACGGGCGGACAGCGGCGTGCGGCGGGTGGACGGATGGCCGTGGCCAGTGGCAGGGGGGTGGCGGGGGGTCAGCAGGCTGGCCAGCGCCCTCTGTCCATTTTGGCGCCCTAGTCAACTGCCTAGTTCGCCTTAATGGATGCACTGGCCCTGTGTGTGTGTGTGTTTGTGTGTGTGTATTCTGAGCCATTAAATTGGAACTTACAGTGACAGGATTTTCAAGGTAAGTATGATATTTAAGGAGTGATTTTATCAGTTTCACTCCCCACCCCCACACCCCATTGAGTTTTTACAGCTGAGTTGGGATTCAAACCCTGTTTTCCAGAGTCCTGCTCTGTCAATCTATCTACTACATTACACAGGGGAATCCCAACTGGCTAAATGCCAATTTATCTAATTGTGTGGCTAAATGCTCAGAGTAGAGACAAAGATCCCCAAAACCAGAAAAACAAAGAGAAATCCTACCTAGACAAAAGCAGTATGGCTTCCATTTGCTTTTCTTGTGTGTTTTCCATTTCTGATGGGAAATTGGGGGCTATTACCATAATCAGCTTTCCAAAGCCATTGTGTATGTGGAAACATATTCTGACAAGTTACTCATTGAAGAGGCTATTTAAAAAAACCCCACAAATTAATGCTGGGAAGAGCTATGAAAAATGTATGAGCCGACTGCTGACTATATATTGCCACACAGCCAGTGTTATAAGTAGCCCCTTGATAACATGCGAATTTTGAAAATTAAGCCCACTGACTACATGACAGCTGTCTGGAAGCTGCCCCACCCCACTTTACTCATCTCCTGGGCATAAATAATATATGCAAAGAGACAACACAGGTTTTCAGAGGGGAGATTTTTAGTAACCTGTCATGGTTGTAACGGATTCCATCAACGTAATCCCCTTTCTGAACATTAACTGGTCTCTTTTGTCATTCATTCATTTACTGGGTTCATTTCATGATTCCTCACCAAAAATGTCCTACAGCTGATTTGTGTTTTGAGGGTCAGGATCTTTGCTCCCTCAGTGAATTGAAGTAGCAGGTTCTGAGGACCCTTGTTCTAGGTGAGGGGGAAGCCAAAAGGGCACAAGTGAAAACTGAAGAAAATGGAGGTTGTGACAACCAAAGGAAGAGCTAAGATCATAGATACAGACAAAGGAAATAAAAAGAGAGGACTGTGGATCCTGGAAAGGTTGGCAGACAAAATATAGCCTTTAAAGGAGGAGAGAAAATAAACGCCTCTGCCTAGGAAGTGGACCACAAATAGAGAGAACTATTCTGAGGCTCTTTTTCAGCTTGTTCATAGTTTCTCTGCATTGGATTTTACCACAAGGTATTTGGCATTGTTCAGCCTGGGAGAAACTGCAACTCCATGACTAAATATTCACGGATTTTTAAACAAAGTACCTCAGCCATGGCGTATGGGAAGGTGCCCAACAGCTTCAAGGCTAAGCAGGAGCTCCTCTTTGGCCAACTTTGTGTACAGAAGGCCCAGGGGTTATTTCAAGAATGGTCGAAAATGTCTCTAGGTCAACCTGACTAAGGGACATTTTGACACCTTATTCATTTCTCATTTGCACAAAAAAATATTCAGAGTAAGGCTAGCCATTCAGCTAGCTTAGGTGTGTGCGCTAAGACTGACAGCCGCTCACCAGAGTCTCAGACCTGGAGTCTTTCTTAGCCCTACCAGGAGAGATCAGAGATGGAACCATGGACTTCATCTCTGTGAAGAGGCCCACACAACGTGCCCATGTTTGATTCCAGACTAGAGTGTGAACATGCTGAATCATACACAAGAGTGATTTTCTAGCAGCTCCTCCATCACTAAAGTTCCCACTGGAAATCAATATCAACGTGTTTTCTTGTGACAGATAGGGCAGGTCCCCTGAATGCACAAACTTGACTAAAGATAGACAGGACCTTCCCTTGAAAGGAAGTGGAATTGAATTTGGACTGTGTGAAAGTGTCTAAATGAAAAGAGAACTGCTGGATAGCTCAGTGGTTTAGGTCTCAGGCTGCAGAGGCAGAGGTTGGAAGTTCAATTCCCCACTATGCCTCCTTGAGAAGGGTGGAACATGATGATCCGTAGCTCTGCAGTTCTGAGGTAGTGGTGGTGGTGGTAGTTATATCTGTGAATTTATCTAAGCCCACCTAGCCTACTTGATTAAGTCTGCCATTTCAAATGTTGTAAATATTGTTTGTTTTAATGATAAATTGACTTGTGAAATTAAAATTAGGAAAGGTTTGAGTAAGTCTAATGACTTTAATGGAATATGGGATAAACTCTTGGTATATGTATTTCAGAAAGTTAAAGGGTACACACTAGAGATGGGCACGACTAGGGAAAATGACGTTTTCGAGTTGTCGTGTGTCGGAGGCAGCCCGTTTCGGCTCGTTTCCGTTTTTCACGAAAATTCGTAAAAATTAGTCGGTTCGTTTTTTCATTTTTTTGTTGTCGTTAGTACTGGTTTGGGGGGGGTAGCGGGCTCCTGGAGGCAGCTGCAGGAGTCAGCCAGAGCCACAAGTGACGGACTGGCAGACTCTTTGCACCCGCTGCGTCTCACGTACTTGCATGTAGTGCAATGCAAGTAGATCTGGCTTAGGGTTAAGATGGGTTAGCGCAAGGGCTAGGGTTAGGCTAGTGACGGGTGAGGTTAGGGTGAGTATTGGGGTGCACCTCTGGGTGCCTCTCTGACCCACTTAGAAGGACAGTGTACTGGCGTATGGGTTAGGCTTAGGCTGAGGGTTCGGGTTTGGGCTATGATTAGTGGGCTGTTTATGCCCGATTGGCACATCCCAGAAGTCTCTGTGGTCAACCTGGCCAAGTGGCCATGCGATTGGTGGAAAATTTGCATGGTCCACTCCCATGGGTGAGCCCATCATTGCGAATGCGCAGCTGTAATAAAATAAAATAAAATAAAATAAAATAAAATCAACTGAGACTTTTTTTGCAAGAAAAACCCACTGCTGCTACTGTAAAAATTCAAGCATTTAAAATAGCTAATTTTCGCATGTTTCTGTGGTGCTTTGGTGGGGTTTTGGGCAACGATTTCAAAAAAAATATTGCGGTCGCCATTTTGGATCCCCCAGCACTGCATGGCAAATGGATGCGCCCTCCCAGGCTGGTACAGTCAGCAAAACCTGGCCATGCGATTGGTGGAATGGCTCCAAAAATTTGCATGGTCCACTCCCATGGGCGAGCCCATCATTGCGAATGCGCAGGTGTAAAAAAATAAAATAAAATAAAATAAAATAAAATAAAATAAAATAAAATAAACGGAGACTTTTTTGCAAGAAAGACCCACTGCTGCTACTGTAAAAATTCAAGCATTTAAAATAGCTAATTTTCGCATGTTTCTGTGGTGCTTTGGTGGGGTTTTGGGCAACGATTTCAAAAAAAATATTGCGGTCGCCATTTTGGATCCCCCCGCACTGCATGGCAAATGGATGCGCCCTCCCAGCCTGGTACCAGCAGCGCAGCAGTAGCAATAGCCAAGGAGAGGGGGGCGGGGAACCCCCCCCCAAATAAAACACCCTTCTGGCCTGGTAGGTGCCCTCAGACAGTTTTCGACTGCTTTTAGGGCCGGGAATCGGGGTTTTTTTTAACTTTTAAAAACCTTTTTTCTGTGCCGCTTGGCATCGCGCGATTGCGCGATGCAAGGAACGACCACGACAAATCAGACCAAAATTGTTTGTTCGTCGGTTCGAGCTCGAATTCTGGCGGAGTAATTCCCGTTACCGTTTCCGTAGAGTAACGGATACGAGTAACGGAAACGGAAACGGGATTACCGCTAAGTCGTGCCCATCTCTAGTACACACCCAGAGAAGATTCAATGTATTTCTGGAGGGAAATGGTCTGGTCAATACCATGAGAGCTGTAATTTTGCACGGGGTTTATTTTTGTTATTTTTGTTATGTCTTTGTCATATTGGTGTGTGTTTTGATGATATTTTGTTGTTTTATGTGTTTTTTGTATTGTAGTTTTATAATTCTTAATAAAAATTTAAAAAATATTTTTGTTTTATGAGAACATATTTTATGCTTCATTTTATTTATTTATTTATTTATTTTTCATTGTATTTCAGTCATGTTGGTTTTATATGTTGTAAACTGCCCAGAGTGGCCTTTGACCAGATGGGCAGTATAAAAATGAAACAAAGAAACCTTTAAACCCATACTGGATATCCAAGGAAGACTGGCTGATTAAACACAGGTTCTTAAGATGCTGGGCCATGTCCTACAGGGCAGTCATATATACAGCAGAGTGTGCAACCTTAATGGTACATAGACCAGTGATGGTGAACCTTTTGGAGACTGAGTACCCAAACTGCGATTCAAAACCCACTCATTTTTCGCAAAGTGCCAATACAGCAATTTTAACCTGAATACAGGTGGCTGTGAAGGGGCGATGTTGGGTGCCCACAGAAAGGGCTCCGAGTGGTGCCATCTTTGCCACCCATGCCATAAGTTTGTCAACAGTGGATTAGGCCTAAATTGTCCCTCCCAGCACTTACTAGAAGACTCACTATGCCCAGAATTGCCAAAAATGGCTATCAAAAAGATAACAGTAAAAAACTAAATAACTCTTAAGTGCCCAGACACCCATTTATAGTTTTGATTTTAGAAATTAGTGCCCCTCCTTGTGCAAAGCAACATACATGATATCTGGAAAAGGAAGAGAGGGGTTAAGAAAAGGAAATGGAAAAGGAAGGAAAAACTCTTTTTTAAAATGCTTGGAGGCAGACCTGTTTTCCAAGGCAAGCATCACTTTTCCTAGCCATGCCTTAAAATGAATTAGTGTTAGCCAATGATACTCCAGTGAAGGTATCAAAAATGTTGGCAGTAAACATTTCACACCTGCTGTAAAGTGTGGCAGCTGCCCAATCTGCTCTGCTTCCTTCTAGGCTACAACATAACGGCAACCAGACTGAAAGAGGGTTGTTTTCAACCATTTCCACAAGGCAAGTTACATAGGTCTTTAAGCTAATGATTAGAGATGATGACAGATTTTAACAAATTGTGATTTGTCATGATTTGTGATTCTTTGGGACTGATGAATCAATGATCAATGAATTTCCAGCAACAAATTAACAAATCAACAAATCAGTTTGTATCCCCTTTGCTATAAAAAAGATCCCTCTTGCACCTAAGAGACCTTGAATTTGCAGGGAGGCTTTCTCTGATTCTCCTCCAGAAGCCTTGTAAGTGTGGTGAGAATTGGGGTTCATACCTCTGAGTTATGCATCCTCAAATATCTCCTATGCACCCACAAAGTGCTTCCCAGGCACCTAGAGATTCCAAACACCCGGTGAAGATTGGGATTCAGACATCTGAATTATATACAACAAAATGCCCCCCGCTGAAAATGCCTATTAGCAACTTGATTGAGAAAACAGTCTTCACCAAGGGACTGTAGAGGAGTGTCTGAAAAGCTTCTCTGCAGGTTTGGAGTCTCTAGGTCAGTGGTTCTCAACCTGTGGATCCCCAGATGTTCCTGAACTGCAAGTCCCAGAAATCCTTTCCAGCATAGCAAGTGGTGGAGGCTTCTGGGAGTTGCAGTCCAGGAACATCTGGGGACCCACAGGTTGAGAACCACTGCTCTAGGTGCTTTGGGAGAACTTTCTTATGAGTGGATATTTGGAGGTGCATAATTCAGATATCAAAACTCGAGTTTCTAGCAAACCTTAAAGGAGAGTCAGAGGATGCTTCCCTCCAACTTTGGCATCTCTAGGTGCCTTGGAGGCCAGTTATAGCCCAACATATTAACAAATCAAAATTATTTAAAACTTCTTCAATTTATATTTCTTGGGGTCTCCATTTATGATAAATGTAAATTGACAGATTTTGATGGATTGGCCAAATTCATCAGAAAATCTGATTCCTCTTTCAATTCATCCTCATCTCTACAAACGCTAGTCTTTGATACCTCAGTGTTGTTTTTTAGAATGAACAAATGAATTGAGATTAGAGATGGGCACGACTCAGAAAAAAAGTTTCGTTTTCGTTTTCGTTTTCGGCTAGGGTCTGAGTCGTTTCGTTTCCGTTTTCGTGGGCTAATTTCAAAATTTTTCGTTTTCGTTTCGTTACGTAACGAAAACGAAAAAACGAAAACGAAAACGAAAAATTTTTCGTTTCTCCCCATTTAGCTCAATTGAGTGCTTTTCCAGTAACGAAAAACGAAAATTGGCTCGAAATTAGTCGTTTCGTTTCCGTTTTCGGTCCAGGTTGGTGCCGATTTTCGTTTTCGTTTCGTTTCCGTAACGAAAACGAAAAACGAAAATGAAAACGAAAATACCGCTAAGTCGTGCCCATCTCTAATTGAGATTGCTTCTAGTTGAACTGCACCTGCTGCAAGCCAAAGGAAAAATTGGCCTCCTGTCTCTAATGCCACTCAAGCCACCTCAGTGATGATCACACTGCCATCTAATGAACAGATTTCAGATTGGTAATAAATGGTCTGTGGCTCTTCACACAATCTACGGAAAAGGGAAGTGTGGGGTACACAGGGTGGATTGTTAGTGTGAAGTATGGAATAATGAATAGTTGTGATGTTGCATGGATTTGTATGTTAGTTGCATCTGCTTGTGTTTCACGAAGCTAGATGCACAAAGCAGTTTTGCTTTCTTGGTGTGACTCTCTAACAGTAGATATGGGAGTGTTAAAAAGAAGAAAGCAGCACTGAAATAATGAGAGCAGCAGGGTGGCCCTGCCATTAGACTGGGCGAGACAATTGCCACAGGGGCAGGTTCAAATTATAACTCAAAGTGTAATCAATTAAACAGTGGTTTTATTATGGCATTGTTATTGCCAAAGGGTGGAAAGAGAGGCCTGTGGAATTTTTTGACTCATGAGTTAAAATAACTTCGCTGGTTTGGGCTTAAGTGGATCTCATCTATTCTACCTTGGGCCAGCCCTGTTGGTCAGTGTCTTGGGTTAAATGAGGTTATCAGTGTCCACTTGAATAAAGATGTAGGGGGTGGATCTCTTGCTATTCTTCTACACTGTATACAGTTCAGACATACATGATTCAGTTCAGCCATCCTGGGATGTCTCCACTTCCACACTTTAGCCCTGGTCTGTTGGAAACCTTTAATGGTGCCAACCTCTGTGCTCAAAGCAAATGCCACGGAGAGCAGCTTCCTGACAAAGAGGAAACTCATTCCTTTAAACGGACATGACTGTAAATGAGAATTCCTGGGGAATCTGTGGGCACATTTGTAGGGAATGGTTAGGTTAAATCAGAAGCAGGCTAGAGCAATTGGCAGCAGAAAGGCGTGGCTACTCTGACGCTTCATCTGGGATGCCAAACGGGCAGACACTCAGTGACAACTGTGTGTCAAACACTTCGTCTATGCTGCACAAATACCATTTCAGCTGTAATGGTTCCATCTTGAGGAATTCTGGGATTTGCAGCTTTGTGAGGGACTTCCCATTATCAGCTGCATGTCAAGTAGGTGCCTCGAAGTTCTTAGCAGAAAAGTCCAAGTCCTTCACCAAATTATAAACTGCAGCATTGTGCTGAATGGAACTATGCCTATTAAAATGCTTATCAGGTTGCTACAAGAGCATGCGGTTTAGATGCATCGATAATTTTTTTTAGCTCAATATACTACCATATACTATTATCAAAATTTGATCATTTTATATCAGAATATGCTGCTGTCAGAATTTGGTGGTTTGGTTTTCAGCAGGTTTGTTTGCTCTGCGTTATGAAACAGACAAAAAGCTGGAAGCTTAGCAGGGGTGGTAGCTGTTCTCCTATTGTGTAAACATGATTCTCAAATGGAATGATAACAGAAAGAAGGAACACAGCTATGATCAGGTCTAGTAGCCTACGGCTGAACAAGTTACTGATACATGTGTGATTTGTTACATCAGTGCAATATTATTAATATTGAGACACAGCATGTTATTGACAGCATGTTATTGCCTAACTATACATTGGACCCTCATATAACAAACAGTTTGTATAACATAAAATCTGTACAACATTAAAAAATGCCGGAGATAGGGGAAATTTGCTTAACAGAATCATCTATGGGGCGAATCCGTACAACATAAAATTGTCGTGATTAGAGATTACTCTGTTTTCAATGCATTCCTATGGGAAATTTGTATAAAGGAAAATTTGCTTAACATAATTTCATTTGGAATGAATTAATTCCTTTATACAATTTACCACTGTATATTTAAATATTCATCAGGGTGAAGTGATTTTTGTAATAAAAGAGTTATCTATAATAGAACATAATATTATTAACACTTTACTCTCAGTTTTGCACTCAATAAGACCAGGCAACAACTAACTTTCCAACATTCACATAAAGTCTAGTTGTTCAGAAGAGGCTATGAATTACTGTAAGACTGTGGTTTGGGCATTGAAAAGTCCAGAAGCAGCTCACACTATGCACAACATTGTCTCTTCCTCTTTCTACTGGTTAGTTCTAGTAAATACACATATGTCTGTGTTGTTGTTTTCTAAATTTAATACTTTCAGGCAGTGGAGAAGTGAATCTGTGGATACTGATCAAGCAGATAGGGGAATCCCATTGTATTTATCATACTATAGTCGCAGAAACCGTCTGCAGTTGTCCCAAATTTGATACACAGATAGGGATGTCCTGAACATCTGTCAGTTTTCCTTTCTTATGTTTCTTCTGTTCCAAGTACTGTGCCAAAATTTAAACCCTAAATAGCTTGCAATGTTGCACAGAGTTATGGCTCTCTGATATATAATAAGCCTAAATGGAACTTCAGATGCTATTTGTAATTCTTACCTTCTTTATCACAAAAAAAGTAAAAAGTAAAAACAAAAGTTATATTTTCAGCACTGGAATGCAGTTGTGCTGTAGTTATTTAAAATGGGAATTAGAGATGGGCATGAAACACTTCATGCCAGTTCATCCTAAGTTGTACGCAGAGTACCCCAGTGCGATATAGTCCCTTCCCCCCACCCTCCTCACCAGCTCCCCCACTCATAAACCATCAGGAGTACAGATTCTATTTCTCCATCTCCTCCAGCAGGGGGCACTGGAGGCATCTCTGCCATTCCCCTTCTTCTGAGTGGCCAGCTGTTGGAGGAATCAGAGAAGGGAAGCCTGTGCTCCTATTGGCATTAGACTAGAGAAATCTGACACAGAGAGGGAACAAGCAGCATGTGCCGGCTTGTGAGTGGGGGAGCTGAGGAGGTGTGTGTGTTTGTGTGTGTGTGGGGGGGGGGGAAGAAACACAGAGTATCTGTGGTTCCCCATTTAGGACAACCTGGTGTGAAGTGATTTGTGGTTATCTCTAACAGGAGTTAATTACAAGAAACTAATTTTATGTAACCAATCACTTCCAGTTCTAGATGTATGCAAGGTTTATAGCTCGGGGAACTGAGTCCAAGGGGATCTAGAACCAGGAAACAGACGACAGCAAAGCTAGCTAAGGAAGTAGGAATCTGATGTAAGAAATGAACTTTGGAAAGCAGAGGCCTTAGAAAAAAAGTTGCATAGAGAAATGACAATACAGTACTGGAGGACATGCATGGGAAAAAATCCTAGATAGTCACAACAGATTTGTCTCCCCCTCCAAGTTGTAACAAAGCTTAACTCTGCTTAGCAGCCATATTTAAACAAGATCCAGTGTGTTCCATGTGGTACGGTGATGATGATATGTAATACTTTCTTTAGGTGACCTCCTAAACCAGGCCTGCCCAACAGGTAGACCGTGGGCTACTGGTAGCCCACGAAGGGTTCAAAAGTAGCCTGCAGGCCATCAATTTAAAAAGTGAGGGGATAAGTTCTCCACCCTCCCTCCCCCATCTCAAGGACCGCCACTGCCCCAGCAAAGTTCTGAGTCTGCCAGCCCACTGTTTCAGACGAGCGGGGCAGTTCAAGGGCCATGGTGCATTGAAATCTGTTCCCTCCAGAACATATTAATTGGTTTTCAGTGCATTCCTATGGGAAACCGCTGCTCTACTTACAAAAGTTTTTTTTTCTTTTGAGCATGTGGTCGGAGCAGATAAAATTCATAAGTAGAGGTTTTAGTGTAGTAGCCCTCAGGCACTTTGGGCCGGATAAAGTAGACCTTGGCCTGTTCAAAGTTGCAGCCCTGTCCTAAACCATATTGCCAATTGGTATACATGTAAGGATGTGACCAAAGAAAGCTCACTCTGGTAGACCCACTGCAAAAATCTATGACTTCAAAGTCTTCTCTGCTCTTTTTCTGCATTGTATATGTAAATTAATTTAGATTAATTTAGATTAATTTAGAATTTTGAAGAGCCTCGTGGCACAGTGGTGCAGCACTGCAAGTAGAATGGTGCTCACGGCCTGGGGTTCAATTTCAGGTAGCCATCTCATGGCTGACTCAGCTTTCTATCTTTCTGAGGTCAGTAAAATGAGGACGCAGCTCACTTGGGGAGGAAGGGCAACACGTAGCCAACATAAATAAATTGCAAACTGCCCAGAGAGTGCTTTAATGGGGCGGCATATAAGCGGAAAACTTTGCTTTTGAATGTCACAGTTTTTTTAAAAAAAAAGATCCAAACTATTGATACTAGATAAAAAGTATCAGTTTCTATGTCAAACCCAAGGTTCACATTCAGGCTGAGTAGTTGTGATAAGAAACAAGCCCCAAGCAATTCCTGTCCTTTCTACTAATGTCCACATAAAGATGTTTCTGCTTAGTTCACTTACGGAGAAGGTATTCAGAGCTGTCATGATCATAGTCATTGTCTTCGGGAAAGTGGTTGATTCGGAAACAGTGTCCTTTATATATCCCTGGACAGGAAGAAAAACACCAGTTGAGCAGAGTGAAGGATGCTTAGGAAAATCCACTCCCGAACCCACAACCCCCTTTATTACATTCATAGAATTGATGAGGACTTGTAGTTCTTCAGTTTTTAGAAGAGGGGAACAATCAGTCAAGTCAAAGGCTAAATAAAATAGTGCCTAGGAGCAGGGATGGATGAGGGACATACACAAAGATTTTTTTCTTGCTTATGTTCCTACTCCATAAATCTATGTTTCTTTCTTTTGAGCTGCTGAGAAGGAAAATAGTTAAGTTTCCTCAGTGCTGAGTGAAACGGTAGAGTTTTGAGCAACTTTCTGCATTTTGGGACTTCTTACTGAAAAAAAAATCTATGGAAGCTGTTTGCACAAAAAAATTGTTTTAAAAAATGAAAGGTGCCCCCCATCTCTTTTTTTGTAAAAACACCTCCCCTCCTAAACTGCAAGCACCCCCCCCCAGAAATGGGCCATTCTCTTCTCTGTCTTTCGGGTGTGGAACATTTTGCAGCATGGACATTTTTTCATTGAGAATGAGAAAAACTGTGAGTGTTCATGATGTCCTTACGGTGGGGAACAAAGTAATCATCCAGGTATTCTGACAAGTTCAGTCGTCTCTCACCGCTGTCTATCCTGTCTGGGACTGTAAGAGCTGCACTTTATCAGTATCTAGAGAGCCACACTGATATTGAATTACCCTCTGATGCCACTGTGCTGCTGAGTACTTACTGATTACCTTTTCCAGCATGACTACTTTCATCTTTTAAAGAACCCATTGGTCATAATGGAATGCACAATGAGTCCCCTTTGCAGGATTAAAGAGACAAATCTGTATATCTTTTGGATTGATTGCATCTTAAATCATCCCCTTTAAACCACCAGCTCATTAGGTATTGTCACTTTTTTTTTGAGACAAATCTCCCATGCCACAAGAAAGACATAAAATGAGATACTCTTTGGTGCTTTCCCAGCTTTTGTGCGAGCTGCCTAGATGCCCCAAGCACATCTGATCTCGCCTGCAGACGTGGGCACGACTCGGCAAAATTTCCGTTTCCGTTTCCGTTACGTAACGGAAACGGTAACAATAATTAAGCCATCAGAACTCGAACTTGAACCGAAAAAAGAAAAATTTGGTCGGGTTTTTCGTTTTCGTTTGTGGCATCGTGGCGATCGCGCAATGCGAAGCACAGAAAAAGTTTTTAAAAGTTTTTTTTTTAAAACCCCAACTCCCGACCAAAAAAGCAGGCAAAAATATGCCTGCCTGAGGGGCGGTGTTTTTGGGGTCCCCAGCCTTTCCCCCCCTCTTCTCCTGTCCTGGGCTGCTTTCACCAGGCTGGGGGGGGGGGTCATCCTCGTCGTCTCACCATGCCATGCAGTGGGAGGGGGTCCAAAATGGCGACCACAATTTTTCTTTTGAAATCGTGGTCAAAAAACACACCAAATCACCACAGAAACATGTGAAATTTATTTATTTTAAATGCCTGAATTTTAATAGTAGCAGCAGTGGGTTATTTTAATAGCAATAAAACGTTGTATTGATTTTATTTTATTTTATTTTATTTTTTATTTTTTTAGACCTGCCCATTTGGGCTGGACATGGGATGGGACCATGCAAATTTTTTGAAGCATTCCACCAATGGCATGGCCAGGTTTTGACTGACACTTCTGGATGTGCCAGAGGGCATAAAAAGCCAAGGCACCTTCCAGAAGTTGCAGTCGGGTCTTGGATGTGGAGGGTGGAGGGCTGTGTGGCTGGCTGCTCTGGCTATTCGAATTGAGATTGGAGGGAGGCTGGAGGCTTTAGATTTAAGTTAGGCAGGCAGGGAGGGAATTGAATTTAGAAAATAATTTCTTTGATTCCCTGCAGCTTTGTCTGCTAAAGGGAACAGCAGTTTATTCTTTATTTCTTCTCTGGCAGTTTGTGAGGATTTTTTTCTGATATTGGATAAAGGGGGAGGTTCGACTGGAAGTGGGGTGTGGATTATTTTAAAAATATATTATTTTCTATTTTCCCAACTTCAATTTGCTTGCATGCACACACATTTGGGGTGCAAGCCAAGAACAGAACCTCTATCCTAAGTGATATCCTAACTGCCCACTCGCCCGTCTGCCCATGCCGCCGCCTGCCCACTTGCCCACCCACTTGCCCGCCCATGGCCCCCCACCACCGCCACCTGCCCGCACCACCCCCCGCCGCCCTCCCCCCGCCCCGTCCGCTGCCTAGGGCGCAAAAAGACCTAGCGCCGGCCCTGATTGCGGGACGCCCCTATGCTCTGGGAAGTCAAATCGCGCTAAATCGTGGTGGAAACGACAAACGAAACAACGAAACGACAAATTTTTGAAAAATTTCGCGACAAACAGAAACGACCCGAAACAGACCCGTTCCGACAAACGAAAACTTGAAACGTCATTTTTTCTGGTCGTGCCCATGTCTCCTCACCTGATTTCGGAAGCTAAGCAGGGTCGGCCCTGGTTAGTACTTGGATGGGAGACCACCAGGAAATACCAGGTGCTGTAGGCGCCTGGAGTAGGAACTGGCAAGCCACTCCAGTACTCCTGCCAAGAAAACTCCATGGACATGGAGTCAGAAAGAGCCGGTCACGACTGTAACGACATAACACACACAGCTTTTGTGCAGATTTTACACCTGTTTTAGAAAACTGAAATCAGTCGCTCTAGGTTTGGTTGTTGCCTTTAAAATATGGGCCTCACCCATTCGCTTTTGGCCTTAACCACTACTGGAATGCAGCGTCCAGTAACTTTTCTGATACTGAATCCAGCCCTTGGGAGGGAAGGGAATTCTTTGCACTTGATCAAGAATAGGCCAGCACGAAATCTGAGCGGGCACAGAGACTCAGGAGAAACAGGATAAGGCATGCCGTGGCTGAAATCTACCACCTGCTCTTCAGTATTATGTATGAAGCCCAAATGGGGACGGAGTGTCCAGGCGTGCAACATCTTTCTTTTACAAATTTGTGAAACACATTTTAAGATAACCCTCCTCCAGTTCATCCCATTTCTATGTGTCCTCCAGCAGACTTCAGGCGGCAGCAACACCCAGCTTTTATTCAAAGTGAGCTCATTGTACACGTTCACGTGCTTGGCTTAAGAAAACCTGGAACTCATTCACGGCTCTGACTGCCTTAGAAAGATTCTAGGTACACATGGGCAGGAAAGGACTGTGGATTTACTTGACTGGTAGTAATAATGGTCTGCAAGGGGCTACTAATCCAGGGGATTTCCAGATTCCTTTGTGGCCTTGCTAAACATTGTCCATGACTGACATGCAGCTACTTAAGCAACATGCGATAGGGCTTAAGGACAGAGTTCTTGCAGAGGTGCCCCATCTGCCACAACTGGTGGAAGAAATGTTGGACACAGCACATGGTTTTCCTCACCTCCTTGTATTAATGTTTAGCCTGCTTTGTTTCTCCATAGAATGGAAAAGTAAACGGACTAAATTTGCTAGTCTGACTGCGGAGGAAATACGACAAAAAGAGAATAGGCATTCTCCCTGAATGCCCAGTTTGACTCTTAGTCTGCAGTAACATGAGTCAAAAGCTCCTTAACCCTGCATTATTTTTTCCATATCTGGCTTATGGCCCTTGGAACTTATAGAGCAAAGAATAACCCATTTGCAACCTCTCCTTCAGGAATGTGCCATGATCCAAAATCACAATCTCTACTTGTGCCACTAGGTGTCATCTGTCTGTCTGTCTGTCTGTCTGTCTGTCTGTCTGTCTGTCTGTCTGTCTGTTTGTCTTTTTATCCTGCCCATGTATTGGATGCCATGCATTTTTGCAATGGTAAAGTCTAGACCAGGACTGAGGAGCCTCCAAATTTGGGACTTCTGCAGAGCCAAAAGACTTCCCATTCAAGTCCAGGCGTTATGGTGGAAACATGGCTGTGTTGTCACCTCTTGCTGTAGTTGTGCATTCTTAGAAAGAATCCATCAGAAGAGATCTACAATGCTTTCATTGCACCACCAGCTGACACCAGTTGTCTTCAGAAAGGCTAACTCGCACAGTCTGCATCAAGAAGAGTTGTAGTCACAGGGCGGTCAGCTGTCAAGGAGTGGGTGTTAGAATATATAATTCTGCAAGTATATATGTATATTTAAGAGTGACTGAGATGTGGTACTTACATAATAAAACCTTGTAACCAATTGGATTATTAATGGTCTTAGCCACGAGGTTAGCTGCCAGATAGAAGTGACAGGATGAAGCTTATTTGGCTTGTTCTGTTGGTCTGTTTAGTATGAGGTTTTTCTCTCTCTTGAGATGTAGTGTTTTTCCCCCAGTTGTGCTGTCAGCTATTAGTATGTTATTAAGAAAGCTGGTATGAAACTATTTTAAGTCTGTCAAGCACAAATCTATACTAAATAAAATGTTCAAGTACTGTTATTTTATTTTTCAATGTATTTACAGTAAACATTCTTAACTTTTTTCCATGGCTAAATAAACATTATTTCAAATACTGGCACACATCATTTCATATACCAAGGAAGAACCTATTCATGATCTGTGTGGGTTTTTTTTAATGTCTGTGCTTGATCTGCTCTCTCTGTGTGCAACCTCTCAGAAATTTCAAAAGTGGGGTAAAAGAAGAAAAGAAGAACGGGAGGAGAAGGAAGGTAACATCAGGAGGTAAAACACACACATTGATCCATCTGAGAGGATTTGAAAGCTAAAGGATGCTGAGCAAGCTGGAAAATAAGCCCCTTTCTGGCAAGCTGGAAAAAGGTTTAGAAATTTCCTTTGCACTTTTGTCTGACAGAGAAGCAGGATGAGGAATAGTCCTGGGTGGTCCTCCACCTGCTGCTTCCTGGTTAGCTCATCTCCTAAGATTAACAGTCCGATCAATTGCTTGTGAAGGAAGAGGGCTGGCAGAAATGGGACTTGCATCCTGCAAAGGGTGACGGGAGGTGTAATTGTAGGAACCGTCAGTGGGTGAATTGGCAGTGAAGAGAATGGTAAGCATTTTGGCGTTAAAAACCAGCCTTTATCCTTGCTGGTGGGGCATGGCTTAAATTGTAACGATAGCGCTAAGCATCTCCCTCATTTCTACTGTTAAACGGTATCTCCAAGAAGTACATGCTTCAGGTACACTCCACATTTTGATTGTATAAAGCAGTCTTGTCCAAACTTTGGCCCTCCAGATGTTTTGGACAGCAACTCCCACAGTCCTTCACCATTGGCAATCTAACCTTAGAATTCTGGGAGTTGCGGTCCAAAATATCAGGAGGGCCGAAGTTTGGACATGCTTGGTATAAAGGGATCTACTTTTTGGAAATGTCCCACCCCCCACAACCACTATTTTAACCTCCAGTGAAAACTCTTGACAACCTTTCCTATATTTCAGGGCCAAGTAGCCCACGAACCTTTTGATACTGTTGTGTCATTACAATTGTGACCAACTCTTTGTGACCCCATGTCCATGGGGTTTTCTTGGAAGGAATACTGGAGTGGCTTGCCAGTTCCTACTCCAGATGCCTACAGTGCCTGCCTGGTATTCCCTGGTGGTCTCCCATCCAAGAATCTTGAAACTTGGCCTTATGCTAGGTCTTCCAAGAGCTCATCCTCTACTTTCCTCAGGAATATTGCCTTTTCTTAAACTGCTGGGTTTTTGAAGAACTGAAAAAGATGTTGATAATTTTGTTGAACAAGTTCCTGAAGCTTTCCCACTACTTATGTTTCAGTATTGTTATGTTCTTGTGAAAAATGCCCAGAGCAGTGGCCATTCACTGATTCAGGCAGTATGTGAATGCATGAATGAATGAACAAATGAACAAATGAAGAACAAATGAACAAAGGAATGAATAAATCAATACATAAACAAACAAAATAATAATAACCTTCCCCCCCCCCAAAATAAATAAAATAAAAGCCAATGTGGCAGGCTGAATGGTGGCTGTTAGAAAGGGCAGGGAAGGGGCTATATGTTGATTCCATGGGCTCCACACCCAAAGCCCAGGCGGAAGAGAAAAGCAGGAAAGTGGGGTTTAACCATTCTTCTAGGTCCCCAACCTTTACTCCAATGTTTTCTCCTCACACCAGGACCTCCACTGCAAGCTTACCTGCCTCTGCTGCCTCCTTGCATGCAAGTAAACTGTGTAAGGCTTACTTAATCTCTAATATCAAAAGACCTGCATGGAGCCTTCTCAAACCTCTCCAATGTACAGTAAATGGAGGCATTTTCAGTTCTAGCAAGCAGGAAATGGATACAAACCTTGTGACAGATCCACAGTTATCAAAAGCTGCAAGCAAGGAGAGAACTGTCATCACTGTTAACTCAGCCCAGCCCTTGGAAGCCATCAGTTACACATAAACTCGTGTGTGTGGTGCCATTACAGTCGTGACCGACTCTTCGTGACCCCATGTCCATGGCGTTTTCTTGGCAGGAATACTGGAGTGGCTTGCCAGTTCCTACTCCAGGCGCCTACAGCACCTGGTATTCCCTGGTGGTCTCCCATCCAAGTACTAACCAGGGCAGACCCTGCTTAGCTTCCGAAATCAGGCGAGATCAGATGTGCTTAGGCCATAAACTTACTAAACCGCTGAATCCAACTGGTAGTTCCAACTAGAATGGATGCTTTGAATGACTGGAAATACCATTCATTGAGCTGGTACGCTCTAGTTGATGCTATCAATGGGATTTAGTCCTTTTCATTAGTTCTTCTTCCCAGTAAGTATAATTATGGTATCATGTATTTACTTTCCCAAGCCATTTGCTATAGCTTTTTAAGGCAAAAGAACTTAAATGATTCTAGGTCATCAATAGTCTTGGTCATATATTTTGCATCGTCTGTTCCTTTCCTCACACTCTTAAACTTGCACCCCTAGACATCCTTTTTGAAAAGGATGTAGGAGAGTTTTAGAAGCTCTTGAGAAGTTGACAAGAGTCTTGCTAAAATCATATTAAAATAAATAACAGGATTGTCATGGCTCACAGGCTCCTTTTTAGACTGCAAACCCACTCAGCAATCTTATTACATGTGCTGTGTGTTGAATGGTTACTGTGCAGGAGTCACAGTTTCATGCTCCATATCTCAGAGACTGATCACATGGCATTGCACTGGGTGGAATGCAAAGCCTTGGCAGCAAAGAGCATGAATAAATTTCATTGAAGGTTTTTTTTTTTTTTTTTTTTGGAGATAGAAGGAAGGTTTCAGTGAGACTCAGATTTCTGCACTGCCTGGAAGCATCCCAAGACGACAATGAGTACAAAAATCTAATAGGTCACTCATGAAAGGGACCACTTCATATTTGAAATCGTACATCCTTCACTTAAGAATGTGAAGATGAGCAAAAATATAATAGAATGCTTCTTTGTCCTGTTCAGATGCAAAGAAGTAGTAACAGTTGCAAGAGTGAATTGGTTTGACTGGCAAAAGAAAGCAAAGGCTGCAGCTCCCTGTCCCTGATCTCAGGCTAACTGACAGACACTGTACTTCCAGCCTCCTTATTACATTACTAGAAGAACTGTGGACTGGCAGCCATCCAGTTATCAAGAAAAATCTGTCATTTGCATCTTCAAAAAGTCTCCTCATACTACTGAGGAAGTGTTTCCGAAGGTTCTGAATTGGTGGATTAATCTGTAAGTGTATTGCTTGCATTCCTATCAGGGAGTTTCACAATCTTGTGGTATCCATGCTCTCAGGGTTGACTAGATGAGTGTTTGTCCCATGGTTTGTTCTGGGTTGGGGATTGGGCTGGTTCCCTCCATTTTCCTAGCAATCACATGACACATCTGCCATCGTAAACCGCCTGTCCCCGGATGACGGCCACTTGCACGTTTTTAGATTCCTATCAGGGGCTATTCTTCTTGTATTTGGTGCGGGTAGGATTGTTTCATTTTGGTTTGGTTTCAGCATGCGTGACCACCGGGATCGAACCAAAGCAGATGGCTTAAATTGCTCCTTTGCTTAAGCTCTTCAGTAGTCTTGAGAAATGGAAAACTTCCTTCCCTCTCAATTCTGGAGAGGAAAGGAGAGGAAGTTTCCCATTAAGAAAATCACTAATACATTAGAGAAGCTTTTTTTGGAGGGAAAAAAGTCATTTCAATGCTAGCTTTCTTATTTTCTGGTCTGCTTGCTCTGCATTGCTCCTGTCACAAGCTTTTAATGGATTGTTTGCTCTAAAATACTTTTTTGACTTTTGCAAATAGTAAAAAAGGGAGTTTGTTGAGATTGTTTTTTTAAATTTTCAAGCTGTCTTTGACCTTTTTTCACAATCTTTAATAAAATATGAAATTTCGTCACACAGACCACTACCGCACTTGAGATCTGAAACGCCTTTTCCTTAAAGACAAATCGCCTTAAAAATCACTGTCCGCTTTTCAAATAGCTGTTTCTGAACAGCCCCCTTGGCCACGCCCATTTTTGGCCGCTGTGTTGGTTTTTCTTGAGATGACCACTGGGGGTGGTGTTTTTTAAATCGATTCCTGCACCCCCTTTTAAAGCAATTTGGTTGAATTTGCGGACGTACTACACCACTTTTTTTCGTCCTCCCCCCTGTTTCTGCCGTTTCCCTGTCATAGAACACGCAAAGAAAATGTAAACATGTAAACCGACTGTGGTCACTGAAATTTTCAGTGGTCACTGAAAATTGAAGTATAACGCAGTTCAGCAAAGTGTGGATGGAGAAGCTGATTGCTAAGCACCAGCCGAAGTCTGGACTGCTGAACCGCTGTACCACGGGACTGCGAGAGGAGATAAGGCGATGCAAAATAAAAAGTGGCTGTTCAAGGAAGTGTGGTAGCAGCTAAAGTTGTTTTGCATTTTGGATTAAGAGGGTTTGTGATAGTCAAACCAGGCCTTGCCTTGACCATCTCCTGGGATCCTGTATGTTTTGTGGACGTGGTAGCATTTCCACCTTGCAGGTTGGCAGGAAGGTCAGAGTTTGGCAACTCCTTGGAAGTGCTGCTTAGCTGGGTAAGTCTATGGTGATGAACGGAATATGGATCGCCTGAGCCATTAGTACATTTGGCCCACCTGGTGTTACCAGGCCATGCAGGGTAGTGTGCCTGAAAGGTTCCAGTATGCCTCTTTGAACTGGGTGATCCTTGACCCCGACCATCTCTTATCTTTTATTTTCTCCATTTCCCCATTTTTCAGTCTTGATATTCTGGCCCCAAACTGCCTGATTTGCCTTGTCCATATCTAATTCTGGCATGTTCCCTCCTGAGATCTTTTATTTCCCCAGATCTATCACGTATCTGCAGAGGGTGTGGGAAGGAAGTCTATTCTCATTTTTTTTGAATGAATTGTTCTTAAGAGCTTTTTCTGCAGCCTAGCCTCACTGTTGTCTTTTGCTACATGTCTTTTTTTTTTTTAGCCATATACTTCAAACCCATTTTAACACCTTGCTTGGAGGATTATACAATGCTTGGAGGATTATACACTTCAAGAGGCCTCTTGCTTTGTGTACAGACTATAGTTGACTGTCATTTTCCCCCTTCTTCAATCCCACCCCACCCCCACCCCCAACTGTAAACTGGCTGATGCTAGTAGGGGGCAATCACTTTTGCATTTTTACATCTCCTGTTTTCGCGAGTTGTCTTCTTTGCTAGGGGGCACTTCTCTGTCAGTCTACCTGCTCTGTCTGAACATACTGACCCTCTCTGTTGGCCCTTTCTCTTCCCACAAACATAATTTTGCTGCCTCCGGCCAGAGCCTGCATAACCTGTCTTCCCCTGCGTGAAGACATGTGATTCACCAAGAGGCCACTTGTCACAGCAAACAAACAGTGGTATAGACAGCGCGTTGGCTGTACAAGGGATGAACAAATTGCCTTCCCCCACCCACCGCTTGCCTCAGATCGGCTTTTGGGGAAACACAGAGGCATCTCCCAGAAGCTTGGAAATGCAGTTGTTTGTAGCCCTGGGGAAAGCTCCATGCCACAAGGGGCAAAGGGAATTTTAAGCCTCTTGTGATAGGTCATAGAGGGGCAGGACTCCTTCCTTCCCTCTTTCTGAGACCGGGATGTCCCTGCTGGCTAGGAAGGCATAAAAGGAGCTACTCGGGAAGACTGAAGGAGCTGTTGTGGGCAAATATGGGATCGCTTTTTCTAAATTCTTCTCCTTTTCTTTGAAACAGGCATCATGAACCGCAAAACCACAGAAATGCAAATTACACCGATATTGTAATCATTCACTTATGCAGCAATATATGCATCCATGTTAAAGATCAGGGAAAAGTAGATGGTTTTGTGGGAGACTTCTTCATCACAGGTGACTGAGATAAATCTTACCATTTGGTAATGTCAGAAGCTACATGTAACTGCCAAATGGTAAATGGTCACTGTATTTTTGTTGGACAGTCTTAGAAATGCAATGATGCCACCGTCTCTCTTAAGCACATGAAAGACTGCCCCCAGGTTACATCTTGCCTACTAGGGAAGAATCTTTGGCAGCAGGTGGTTGCAGCTCACAGCTTACAAGCTAAGAAGTTTCCAAAACATAGCAGTGAATTGCTAAAACAAAAGAAAAATAGATACAGTTGTATTTCCAAAACCACTATTTTAGAATGCAGTAAGACTGAACATCATTTTCTCCAAACATTGCATACGGCCTGCTCAGTACATGACTTCCACAGTCAATAAGCAGCAACAGGCTGCAATTCTATGAATACTCACTTTGAAATAAGATCCATTAGCTGTGTTAAGTCCACAGCAGTAAATGCAATGGCAGGAGACAGCACAGGATTTTTGGGAATACTTTTTAAGGTCCCTCAAGCCCTTTCACTGTTTGCACTTGGGAAAACTCCAACTGAAGCAAGCAAGACTTTCTTCTGAGTAAACATACGTGGGATTCAACTGCGTGTCTTTATTTTGTTTTTTGGCTTCAATTTTGCATTCCTAAGGAGCCTTTCCCCTTTCCCTAACATTTTTTTTTCAGCCCTGGGAAGACAGATGGGTGTTCCTTATGGCTTATGACTAGCATCTGATTTGTCACAGGTTATGTTTGTGTGTGAAATGATATTTATAATACATTTGACCATTTGCCAATATCTATTTTCAGATGTACAAAAATATCCCCCAAATATTGCACTGGAAAAGTTGGGACACAATAAGACACAGGTGTCAGTGGCTGAAATCTTGAGGCTTAGCATAGTACGTCACGACTACAGGAGTTCCGTTGAACCAAGGGAATTTACAAAGGAGTTGACTCACCGTATCCCCTTTGAGTCTGTAGGCCTTCTCTAGCTTTGCCTTGCTCTGCTAAACCACATAATTTCAGCTTATATGAAATTACTGAAGCCCATTTTCGTTTACTTGGGCCTTGAGCCTGGCCATTGCAGACGCCAATGAACATTTTCCTGTTAGAACTTCTAGCTATCCATCATTTATATGTAAAATCCAGCTGCATGAAACTTTGTCTGATGTAACTTTCTGAACAAGCAGTGACTCCACTTGATGGAGCTTTCATATGCTCTTAGTGACAATCCATGCTGATTTCTATTTTGTCAAACTTGGTCCCATGTGCACAGAGGCAGACATACCGGAGCTGGCTTTCCCTTCAGGGTTGGACTGTCATCCATTTGGTTTCATATATCCTTGAGACTACCCTCTGTTCACTCATTAATGTGGTGATCACCCATGATTTGATGGGCCTTTCTCTATAGGCTGCATCAAGGCCCATCGTTCCTCCAGGAGAAAAGAAGAATGAATTGACAGATATGTCAATCTAAGTCCTCGTTACTTTATATATTCAGGCAACAGTACCATGGCTTGCCACCTTCTGAGAGGACCCAAACATTCTGCTATTCTCAAGTTTCCTTTCATTTTCAGGAATATTTTAAATAAAACCACCTTTAACCCTTCTGTTCCACTGAACAGCTAAGTGGTAGGACCCCCTTCATGATATGATTGCTTCCAAGGCCCGCTCAGTTTGTGCTGCCTTTCTAACTAGTAGCATGTTCTGAACAGGATCATGTACAAAACTCAGGGTGAATGAGCAAGGAATTGAAAGCAGTGAGTTCTATGGTGTAGGTCCAACAGGCATAAGAACATAAGAACATAAGAACATTAGAACTTAAGAACATAAATCATGCTGGATCAGGCCAAGGTCCCATCTAGTCCAGTTTCCTGTATCTCATAGTAGCATAGTTCCTGTTGGTCCTTGCTCTGGACTAAATATCTAGTTTCCTTTGAGTAACATCACCAAAATCTACATTCCCCAAATCATAATGGTTTGTATCTGCTGACCTGCCTTCTTACAAAATCTTTGACAGATTGTGAATGATAATATCATTTCCAGACTCCCTCGAGCGAGGAACTGATTGGTCCCAGGCATGTGGGCATTTTGCTTTCAAAGCCAGCAATATCACTGCATTTAGTATAGGATGAAGAGACATTGGTTTTAATAAAAGTCAGAGAAAGTCAAGAGCTATTTAATATATTCCTGAAGATGAGGTTTTATGAAATGCATGACTTAGTGAAAGAGCAGATTATAGTCTGTAGTTACAAAGATAGAATCTTCTGGCATAAAAATCAAATATATCTATGCTAGTGGTTCCTAGTATGCTTCAGCAGGTATACTAAATGCAAGGAAATGTAATACAGAAGGACATTCATCATCAGATTAAGAAGGGCATGGATATTCCTGGATCCTTATAAAACACCCCCAGCATCAAACAATCCATCACCAGAAACCAGAAGTTTTTGAAAGGATTATTTCACTTAAGAAGTTAGAAGACATTTAATCATAAATCATTTTAATTGAAAGGGATGCTTTCAATATGCAGTTCAGATTCATAATGCAATGGCCTTGATTGGACACACACACACACACACACACACAGCAAAAAGGCAACAGGACATTAACACTAGGTACTGTGATATCATTTTCCCTTCAATTGGGTCTTAATTGGCTCTACCTAGTGAAACATTTTTTAAATTCTCAAAAACAAAAACAAAAAACCTTTCTTCCCCACCCCCTAGTGGAGAACATGTGTTTTTGCATTAACCTCCTACTTCTAACCCACCTCTGTGGCCAACCAGGACCTCTATGCTTCAAAGAGCCAATAGAGAGGTAATGGCTGTAAGCAAGAGGGAGGTGCCCATACCATGCTGCTCTTTGTTTGAACTGGCCTGTAAAGTCCAGCCCCATCGGACCCCGCTGCTCTGTGCCTTCCAAGAAGAAGCCTGGAATCCATCTTGCCAAGCAAAATTTTAAGAACTTTCTCCTGGCAAATTGCATTCCCTGCCATGTTTGGACTTCTATACCTGCTTTGAAAAAGGGAGCTTGCTCTCGAAACCTCAGCAAAAGATCCCTGTACGGCTGTGTTAACCACAGAAACCAAAGCATGGTAATCTGACAAAGAATCAGGTGTACTTTTCCTTCTTTTTATCTCCTGCTCCTACATCTCACTCCCACTCCCCACCCCCGTGGCCCACCTGCAGATGAGGCATCCTCATGGCTCTTCTGACTTTGGACATGGCAGTCCTATACAACACGGAAACACTTCCCACCTATGAGCTAGACGGATGGTGGAAGAAAACGGCAAGGGGCAGGCGAAAAACAAAAGTAAAAGGCGACAAAAAAATTAGAAACCTAGATAGAGTTTTCCAGTAGCTGTCATGTAAAAAATAAAAAGACCTATCGCAAAAAGTGCAAAGAAACAGAGGAGAAAGCAAAAGGAGAAATGAATGAGCACCAGGGAAGCACATTAAGAGAAGGTGGAGGAAATGTACAGAAGACCTATACAGAAGAGGGAGAAGAAAGAAGAATCCTATGATGAAAAACCTGCCATTCTAGAATGGGAAAAAAAAGCTGCTTTGAAAGCTCTGGAAAGAAATAAGCAACCAGGGGGGTAGGCGGGTTACTGATAGAACAAGTTCAAGCTACAAGGGAAAAAATGAAATTGTTAAAGATTTTGTACATCTTGACTGAACGATCCATCTGGACAGAGGCTGCAGAAGAAGGCTGAGCTTTGGAAAGGCAGCAATGTGGGGGGGGGGGGAGATCAACTAGTGTAAGGATGTGTCACTGGAGACCACGTCCAATATCATTCCTACTCTTGTACAGTACAGTAGACCCTTGTATAACAGTTTGTGTAACATAAAATCTATACAACATAAAACATTCTGGAGATGGGGGGAAATCGCTTAACAGAATCGCCTATGGGGCGAATCCGTACAACATAAACATGGTCGTGATTAGGGATTACCCCATTTTCAATGTGTTCCTATGGGAAATTTGTATAAAGGAAAATTTGCTTAACAGAATTTCGATTGGAACGAATTAATTCCTTTATACAAGGTACCACTGTATTCATGATTACTATATATGGATGTGAGACAGTTAAGAAAGATGATGGGTAAAAAAACAGATTTGTTTGAAATATGGTGCTGGAGGAGAGCTTTGCAGATAACCTGGACAGGTAGGTCCCAGATGAAATCAAGCCTGAACTATCTCTACAGCTCAAACCCCAAATGATGAAACTGAGGCTCTCCTACTTGGGGAACATCACGAGAAGGCAAGATTCTGCGAAAAAGCTAATAATGTTGGGGAAGGTTAAAAGGCAGCAGGAAAAGAGGAAGACCAAATGGCAGATGGATTGACTCCCTAAAGGAAGCCACAGCCCGAGCAGGACCGTTGAGGGCAGGACATCTTGAAGACTGCTCATTCATGAGAAACTTTAAACCTGAGGCAGCTTGATGGCAGGCAACTACACATGACTCTTTCCATTATTCTTAATAATCAGTGCCTGTTATCAACCAAGGAGTCCCACACAAAATGGTGGGACTACTTTCCCCTGAGCACTTCTATGATCATCCCTATCTGTGCTCCTTGTCTCTTAGAACTCCATGAGTCACTAAGTATAAATGGATGCATTGCTTTTCCTATGCTAATTAACTGTCTTCAGCTGAAGCACTTAATTCTCCAAAACTGGCAGTTAAATTAAACCATTAAAGCTAACAAGTGAAACAAGAGTTGACCGCACAATGCCAACAATTCCTCTTTTAAGGAACAATGTGTGTGTGTGTGTGTTCTTGGTCTCTAAACTTGCCTTTTAATAAAAGTACCAATGTTCAAAATATGAACAAAAGACAGAGAAAAAAAAGGCAGTGTATGCCTTTTAGCTTCAATTATTCATTAGAAGTGTTTCCTCCCCACCCCCTGCAAAGATTCAGAGCAGTGCTTTCAAGTGCACTCTTTCTGAGTCTGCACGTCGATTCATACAAACCATCTATGAAACGCAACAATACACAATTATCTAATTTATTTGCAACAGCCTTTGCAATCACGCTTAATGCCTTTGAAATGAGATAATCAGTCTGATTTAGTTGCAAGTAAGCAATGCGTGAAAAGCAAAGTGTAATAATGCACAACAGAGCAGGTGCAAAATAATAGATTGATATGAGTCCTGTTTCCCCCAATCCCCCCCCGTGCCTCCGCCTCAGCATTATTTTTGCACTGGAATTGTTTCAACTCACAAATGCTTTCAAATTGAAGAGAAAAAAGTAACTAGGGTAATATATTATTGATGGAATTTGAATTAAAATTGCAACTTAGAAGCTCTGATCTTCTCTCGCATCTACTTCACACACACACACACACACACACACACACACACACACACACACACAC
>JAHTLZ010000010.1:8413389-8436580 GCA_023846285.1 Phrynocephalus versicolor
TACTTACTTACTTACTTACTTACTTACTTACTTACTTACTTACTTACTTACTTACTTACTTACTTACTTACTTACTTAATACATTGCCTTTCTCTCCAAATGTGGCTTAAAATATTAAAACTGACTATATTTAAAAGCAATACTACGACTACGACTACGACTACTACAACGACGACGACTACTACTACTACTACTACTGATGATGATGATGATGATGATGATTTTTAAGAATCCAAAAACATTAATAATAGTATTAAAAACAACTAAGTCTGTACACAATTAAAACTAGCAGGTAGAAACAGTATGAAAATAATTTAAAACACTGATTAAAATATAAAAATAAAACAGTTGAAAGCTTCCTTCCTTGTTGAAATACTACCAGATTTCAGTTTTTGTGTGGAGGCATACCACATAATTTTGATGAGGCTGTTAAACTCTCCACAGGGAGAGGACAATTTGTGGATAAATTTCATCCCAAAATATGGCTGCTGCTAGACTGGTTCTCCCAGCTTCTGCCAAAATGATGGAAATCCCGCAAAAAGGGATGCAAATCAGACTCTGGAGAACCTATCATGTCCTCCTGTTTATCATTAGACACCTTCTGGTTTTCTTGAAAATACAAATATAATCCTGTTTACATTGAGAAGAACAGAGGGCTGTCTTTAACTTCTCAAATCATTGATGTGAAGGTGGCTGCTACAGGGGCAAAAAAGACAACAGGATTTCTGCTTGAATTTGTCACTCTTGAAACTACTTCCCTGAAGGAGTATATAAAAGGAATAAGTCTCTGCATTGGAACAGAAGGGGGGCAATGAACTGAAATGTTGCATAATTTTTCTATCTACAGGCTTTGCTTCACAGATACTGTACTGTTATATGACATCCCAAAAATGATTCTGTAGACCCCATTATTTATACAATCATAGAATCAAAGAATAAGGGAATTGGAAGGGGGCAATATAATAACTTCAAACATAATACCCCGCTCAATGCAGGAAGAAAAAATGAAAGCATTTGTGACAGATGGTTGTCTAATTTACTCTTGAAAGCCTCCAGCATCGGAGCACTCATCGTCACCTCCCGAGGTAATTGCTTCCTTTCATTGTAGTGCTCTAACAGGGTGTTTTTCCTGAGATTCAACCAAAATCTGGTCTTCTGAATCTTGAGCTGATTTTAACATGTTCTGCATTCTGAAATGACTGAGAACAAATGCCATCACTCCTCCCTATGACAACCTTTCAAGTTTTTGAAGAGTATGATCTTATCTCCCTTTGGTTTTCTCTTCTCAAGGCTAAACATGCCCAGCTATATCAGTCTTTCCTAATTCTCTCATCATCCTTGTTCTCCTCCTCTGAACTTGTTCCAGTTTGTGAGCATCCTTCTTAAAGTGCAACCCTCGATGTAACCAGTGCTGAATAGAATGTTGTGTCATTCACAAGTTTGATAGACATTCCCTCTACCTCCTCATTCAAGCCATTAATAAAAATATAGAAGAACACCAGGTTTAGGACTGAGGCTTATGGTCTCCCTCCTCCACCCTGTTCCATCTTCCCAGTTTGAGAAGGAGCAAATTGATAAACCTCTCTTAACACTACAGTATTCTGGAACCATCAGTGTATCCATCTGCTAGTTCTTCTGTCCAGCCCCATACCCAGTTAACTTGCCTGGTTTCTAAGTCTTTTTATGAAGATTGCTATTGGGCCCTATTAGAGCTGCTTGTTCTGTTCTTCTTATTGTGCAGATGTCTTCATTTGTCTTTGCCTTTAAGTTTACATCTCTTCTCCCCTTCCGATTCCAAGTGTCATTTGTTCCCCCATAGATGAGAAGAATCTGTGGCTTTGATGAGTGAAGGCAATCCTCCCATCACAACCCTGATCCTCCCTGCATGGGACATGTGGTTGTGGTATCACAGATATTCCTGGCAAATTTCTGGAAGCAGGGAGTCTTCCACAATATCCACTCCTTTTTATTATTTTTATTTTTTGGTAGGACATGGGCTCAGAGACTCTTCTTGGCTAAGCTTCAGCCTCTCTCATGCTGGGTCTCATGGATGTCTTCCTCTATCTGCCTAATTCCACTTCAAGATGATGACAGTGGTTCTGCAGTTCTGCTGGTGGAGAGTGTCTTCTCCTTCTTTTGTTTCCTTTTCTGTGGCATGTTGTCTTCTCAGCGTTCTCTTCCCCTGCTCTGTCTTGCTGTTTCACATCCTCCAGTGCCTCCCTTGGAAGCTGCTACTTACGAGTTCTGTTGATGGACTCTTTGTCTTTTCTGGCAGCCTTAAGCATGGCTTGCTGCTTCAATTCTCTTATCTCCCCCTCCTAATAGTGCAACTAGTTTGGATTTGCTACATATGAATGCTGTGTTGTTCTCAGGCATGGATACAAACCTTGCTCACACCCTGCAGATCATCACCACCACAGATGTGCCTCTTCCTCATATTCCCTGTTACCTTTTAACTTCCTTCTACTTGAATATAACTGGTCTTAGTTTTGCCAGCTTTGATGGATGATAGGACAGTCCACTAATATATGACTATATCCACAAACCATTGTCCCCCTTATGGGCCTTCTCCTTAGCCTCCTTTCCCCAACTTTCCTGTCAAACTCGTGTCCTGTTTGCTCACTCTGGTCACTTGTTCTTGTAGGTCTGTATCAGTTTTGTTTATTTATTTAACATATGTAACCCCACCTTTCTCCTTTAAAAGGACCCAAGGCAGCTTACATCGTCAAAAGACAGCACTTAACATTAACAATGGGACACATACAGATACATAAGGAAGAAGCAAATGCCATGTAAAAGAAATTAACCACACCAAAACACATTCAAGGCAGTAAGGGACAACAATCCATTTAAATCCCCACTCAGGCAGGCAGTTATTAAAGAGACACTTGCCTGAGGAGAAAGGTCTTGGCCTGCTTGCAGAAGAGCAGCAAAGACAGGGTCAGACTCCTGTAGGAGAGAGTTCCAAAGTCTGTGAGCAGCAATAGAGAAGGCCTTCTTCTGTGACCCCATCTAATGTCCCTGTGAATGTGGTGGGAATGAGAGAAATGCCTCGCCTGATGATCTTAACACTCAAGCAGGCTCATAAAAAAGATGAGGTCCTTGAGATGGCTTGCAATTTAGGGGTTAATTGGAGTAGAATCGTAACCTTGAATTCTGGCCAGAAACAGTTGAATCAGTGGAACTGGTGTAACGGGGGATTATAGGATCCCTGCAACCAGCCCCATTTGGTAATCTGGCTGCTACATTTTGGACCTGCTGAAATTTTCTGACCTTTTCCACAGGTGGCCAAACATAAAGCAGGCGAAAGTAATCCATCTGGGAAGTAACTAGGGCATGTGTCAATGGACAGATCAGACCTCTCAGTAGAGAAGCACTGCCCGAAACGTTGTGCATTAAGAAAGAAGGATTGCAGATCACCAGGACCAGATGGCATCCATCCATGAGTTTTCAAGGAACTTAAAGATGGAATTGCTGAGGTCCTAGCCAAAATATATAATCTTTCCCTCAAATCAGGCTTTGTGCCTGATGACTGGAAGGTAGTGAATCGAACACCAATCTTCAAAAAAGGATCCGGAGGTAATCCAGGAAATTACCGACTAGTCAGTTTGACACGTGTCCCAGGTAAAGTGATGGAAACCATCCTAAAAGATAAAATTAATAGGCACATAGAATAGAAGGCACTGCTGAAGGAGAGCCAACATGGCTTTTGTAAGGGCAAATCATGCCTCACTAATCTATTGGAATTCTTTGAGAGCGTCAGCAAGCATGTAGATAAGGGAGATCCAGTTGACATTGTTTATCTGGACTTCCAGAAGGCTTTCGACAAGGTCCCACACCAAAGGCTTTTCAATAAACTTGCCAGTCATGGAATAAAGGTACAGGTCTTGTCCTGGATCAGCAACTGGCTAAGCAACAAGAAACAGTGAGTAGCGCTAAACAGATACTTGTCCAAGTGGAGGGAGGTAAAGAGTGGGATCTCCCAAGGTGCAGTATTGGGACCCCTGCTTTTCAACCTTTTCATAAATGATCTAGAAGTAGGAGTAAATAGCAAGGTAGCCAAATTTGCCGATGACACTAAATTATACAGGGTAGTAAAAACTGACAGAGATTGTGAGTAGCTCCAGAGGTATCTCTTGACACTGGGGGAGTGGGCAAACCAGTGGCAAATGAGCTTCAATATTAGGAAGTGCAGAGTGATGCACATTGGAGCAAAAACCCCCAATTACATTTATAAACTGATGGGGTTTGAACTCTGTGCAGCAAACCAGGAAAGGGACCTTGAGGTCCTGGTGGACAGCTCAAGGAAGGTATCAACACTAGAGATGGGCACGACTCAGTGAAATTTTCGTTTCCGTTTCCGTTTTTTCATTTTTGTTAGGTAACGAAATGAAAACGAAAATGTTTCAAAAACAAAACGGAAACAGAAACGAAACGAAAATTTTTGCCGTGTTTTTCGTTTTCGTTGCGGCAAACACATTGAACTGAAAAGAATGCTAATGAAACAGAAATTTTTCGTTTTCGTTTTCATTTTTCGGTTTTGTTAGGTAACGAAACGAAAATGAAAAAATTTGTGGAAAAACCCAACGAAAATGAAAATGAACCAAAACGGACCCCTAAACGACCAAACGAAAAACGAAAAACAATTTTTTTGAGTCGTGCCCATCTCTAATCAACACAGTGTGCAGCGGCAGTGAAAAAAGCAAACTCAATGGTAGGGATCATTAGGAAGGGTATAGAAAATAAGTCAGCAAATGTCATTTTACCTCTTTATAAATCTATGGTGAGGCCCCATCTGGAGAATTGTATACAGTTCTGGTCACCATGCCTCCAGAAGGATATTATGGAAATGGAAAAAGTGCAGAGGACAGCAACCAGAATGATTAGGGGATTTGAACACCTTCCTTACCATCTCGGGCTGCAACGGCTGGTGCTCTTCACTCTTGAACGACGGCGCCGAAGAGGTGACCTGATTTAAGTTTATAAAATCATACACAGTATGGACAAAGTAGTTAAGGAAAAACTGTTTTCCCTATCACACAATACTAGAACTAGGGGGGACTCCATGAATCTTTGGATGCTTGATCTCAAATAAGAGAAAGTACTTTTTCACCCAGAGGATCACTGGTTTGTGGAACTCCCTGCCAGAAGAAGTGGTGACAGCTGTCAGCCTTGACAGCTTTAAGAAAGGATTGGACAAGTTCACGGATAACAAGGGTATCAACGGCTAGCATTATGGATGCCTAAGGACAACCTCCAGGTTGGATTGATAAGCAGGACATCTTTCAATGCCATTTGCAGGGAATTGTAAGCAGATGACAACATCTGCTTGGGAATACCCTGAAGCAAATGGTGAGCTGTTGTGTGAGACAGAATGCTGGATTGGATGAGCTGTGGCCTGTTCCAGCAAGGCTGTTCTTATGTTCATATGCTGATACTTTTTGACTTCAGTAAATGATACTGGGTCTTTTCATGGACATGGAGCTTCCTAAAGTGGATAGTGGGTCACTCTTCTCCCTCTCACAAATAACAGAACTAGGGGACATCCACTCAAGTTGAGGCTTGGGATAGAGAGAACAGACAAAAGAAAATACTTGTTTACCCAGGGTGTGGTTAGTCTGTGAAACTCCCTGCCAGAGGATGTGTTGATGGCATCTGGCCTGGATGCCTTCAAAAGGAGATTGGACAGATTCCTGGAGGAAAAGTCCATCACAGGTTACAAGCCATGATAGGAATGGGTAATCTCCAGGCTTAAAACCGGAGTACTTCAAGGTCCAGATGCAGGGGAGTGGTATCAGGAGACAGATATATAGTCTCATGCACTCCCAGACACATTTGGTGAAGCCACTGTGAGATATAGGAAGCTGGACTAGATGGGCCTTTGGCCTGATCCAGCATGGCTGTTCTTATGTTTCTAAACTGATATTTTCCCCGGCAGTTCAGCTTTCAACAGATTCTCTAATTGTCCTCAGGAATGGTTCCTTATTATTCTCTTCTTCGGAATGATGGTAACATTTTTGAAAGGTGTTCAACATCAGGAAGCTCCTTTAGAAGAAATTACATGCCAAATTCTGATTCGAAATAGGGAGGGATTGTTTGTTTCTTATTTTCATAAGGCAAGCATTTCTGTTCTCAGGTTCCTACCTGGTCAGTGCTAACTTTTGGTCTGCCAGAGAGATACCTGCCTACCCTCTGTTTCGTTCAGGGGTGTCTCCTCTGAGAAATTCTCTAGATGAGAAGTTACTGCCTCCCTGTATATATTTATCTTCTGCTGCACTTGGTTAGGAGTCAACAAATAGATGTCCCTCCCAGCATTTAACACCTGCTACTTGCTACTCTCAGAAGTACACACCCCTTGCACCCAAGCTGAGCACTTTGTACTTCTGAATAGGACACTGCCTGGGGTTATTCCAGGTCAATTCCCAATGTTAACCTAGGTCATCTGCCTCTCTGACTTTGACCCCTTGTCTTTGTCATGTGCCAAGTCACCCCAATTTATAGTAACTCCATGAAGGAACAATCTCCAAAATGTCTCACCCTCAGTAGCCCTACTTAGCTCTTGCAATGCAAACTCAAGCCTATGGCTTCTTTTAGCACATCAGTCCATCTCGTATTTAGTCTTTTTCTTATCCTGTTGCCTTCAACCTTTCTGAGCATTATTGTCTTTTCTAGAGAATCCTGTCTTCTTATGATGTTCCCAAAGTAGGACATCTGTTTCATCATTTTTGCCTCCAGAGATAGTTCAGGCTTTGTTGGTTCTAGTACCCACATGCCCATCTTTTGGGCAGTGCAGAGTATTTGAAAAGCTCTTCTGAGCATCACAAATGAATCATTTTACCCCAACACAGTTTTTACCTTGGTTTTCTTTTCTCTTTTGTCTGTCCTTCTACTGGGCCCTTTCTTTACCATGCCTCCCTGCCAAACTCCTGCTAGCTCTTACCTGTGGCCTCACTCTAGTACACCTCAACTTTGCAACTGAAAAAAAGTATGCCTTTAAAGTCTATCCAATTTCATTTCTTCACAATTTCTTTTCTTAGTCATCATGAATATATCAGCAGTTAGGTTTTGTTTAGGACAAATGCAGACATTCACATTTTATTTATTCACCTACATTAAGAAGAATCAAGAAACACCTCTGTAAAATGTTATATTTTTCTCATCAACCCTGCTTCTCAGGAATAATACCCTGCTTATTAAACCAGGGTAAAGAACAATTTACCAAAGCAAGGTTGTATTTTCGCAGAAACAGGTGTGTGTGTGGGGGGGGGGCGTCAAAAACAAAGCATCAAGTAGCTGCTGCCTCCTGCCTCCTAACCTATCTCTGAATTAGCTCATTTTATGGGCTTAATGCAACAATAATCCTACCCAGAGATCAATTTAAATGCATTGGCTCTTTTTGGTCACAAACAACTTAATAAGTACTATTGATTTAAGTGGTTTTGCTTTAAGTAAGTCTAAAGATGGATTTAGCTCTATATGGTTGGAACCTTCAGTTCTTACTCTGAAAATAGTACTAACTAACTATGTGTATATCCTCTTCCTATACAAAGAGCTCACTTGTCTCCCATCTAGCTAGTAGTCCACACACATATATGCTGGGTTTCAATATATTTACTGCAAGCTAGTGTTCTCAGAATTTTCACTGTGGCTAAAAAGCCTTCCGTTCACTGGAAGGACAGATTTTGAAGCTGAGGCTCCAGTACTTTGGCCACCTTATGAGGAGAGAGGACTCCTTGGAAAAGTCCCTGATGTTGGGAAAGACAACAACAACAAAAAGACTTCCATTCGAAACGTCTGACCCAATTTATTCAGCTCATTGGTTCTCAACCTTGGGTCCTCCGATGGGACTACAATTCCCAGAAATCATGCTCATTACAGCTAGTGGTGAAGGCAACTAGGAGTTTAAGCCTCAGAACATTTGAGGACCCAAGACTAGGAACCACAGATCAAGCTGATGCAGAAGAGAAACTTTTCTCACTGTACACTCACAGTCACATCCATTTTTATTATGCGTTATGCTGCCAGTGCAGCAGATCTTAGCTCTGTGTCATAAGAATGCAAGCAAAATGATGACCCGCCTTAAGTGAGTTCAAAATACTTTGATCTACGTTCTCTTTTTCACCTTCAACAGCTGTCTTGTATCCATCCACAGTACACAGTACAGGTAGCTAGGAATTGGGTCTCTGCAAATTTGTCCCTTGGTACAAAATCACTGAAGCCATAGCCACAATGACAGTATTCCAGTTGGCATGCCACTTATATATCAAGCCTGACGAGGTTACTGCAAGGTGGGTTAATATGTTTTGATGAGAAGTGGAGTTGTTGTCTCCTTGCATTAGACTCCAGATTTGTCAGACTCCAAAAAAAATAATAATAATCAAATTGACAGTATTGGTTCTGAACCCCTAAATAGCAATAGCTGAAATACTGTCTGTCAATATTATTCGAAGTGATAGTCTCCGTCCTCAAAATCCCCAAATATAAAGGACCTACTGTGCATTAATATTCATTCATATCCATCACTGAACACTACACATTGCTGAAATTGCCATCTTCCTATCCCATGCAGTTGGCTAGGTTTCTATCTAGTTTTTGTATTTTACGTTTACTAGGCCAGAAGACTAAGATAAATGCAACCATTTAAGGCTCAAAACAGTAAACACATATATGCTTAGGATAGTTTCCAAAGGAATTCCAACCTGTTTGAATCAAGAATGTGTAAGTGGATGAGTGGATAGAAACACACAACACAATGAAATAAATTCAAGAAGTTTGAAAGTTGACCCAAGGTTAATTTTTAAGAAGTAAACATTGTAAACTGATATGCTAAAAGAAATTCTTTTTTGGGGGGATGGGGGCCATTATCCTTTTCCTTGCACAAACTGAGCTCACATAGTTTAAAAGGTTGGTGGTGGTGGGGAGAAGGAACTTGCAGCTTAAGCCTGGTGGTGCAGAAAGAGAAGGAACAAAGCACAGAAATGATAAATAAATAACAGTATTCCAGGTTGCTGTTCTGGTTCCCTGGTCTTTATCTTGCAATTTTGACAAGTCATATGTTTTTTATTTTTGTTTACAATTGCATGTGTAAGAAAATAAAGTAGGGTACAGCCTTTTAATAAGGCATATAAGTCTAGTCTGCCTCAAACCAGCTAGTCTATATTTGTACTGGCAGTAAAGGGCACAGTCTGTTCTCCCTGCTGTGCTATATTCTGTTTCCATCTTACACACTTGAGCCTTTTATGAATTTATATTGGAAAAAATAAAACATATCTCTCTGGACTACATTTCAAAATTCCTCAAGTGAACAAATTCCATGGACACAACCAGACAGAGGCAATACTTCAGAATTCTACCAATTTTATGGGCAATGGTCCAGAATAAGGTCACAAGGCTAGGACTGGTTGGTAGGGATGGGCACCTTATGAAAAATGACACTCTGTTTCATAGTTTTATAAGCTCATGACACCTTAAAAATGAAACAAAACAGAAAACACGTGTTGTCCATAAACAAAATGAAACACCATTTGTTTCACAAATGAAATGATTCATCCTAGTGGCAAGAGGCCTCTTGATCCAGCCGTCTTGAGAACAGAAGGTTTATTTTTAAACTGATTGATTTGTTTTCCTTCCTTCCTGTGCCTCAGGTGTTGAGATAGCTTATCTCTGATCTTGATCTGCCTGCAGCTAGCCAGGAGCTGAGCTATTCTGTTCACTGGCTGTGTCTGCAAGTTGATTTAAATTGATTGTTTTCCTTTCCTGGTTAAGTAGGACTGTAGAGGCTTTAAAAATATATTTTCCTTCCTTCCCCACAGCACCACCGATCAGCTGTTGAGCTTATCTCTCTGATCTTCTTGATCTGAGGTGTGGCAGCTAGCCGTTAGGTTTCTTGCTTGTTTACAGAGGGTTATTTGCTTGAAAGCAAATTGATCGGAAGGTTTAAGCAGGGCCTTTGATTTCGGGCAATGGGCTCCCTGTTAAATTTTTAAAAAAGGAAAGCTCCCCATTATTTATAGCCTTATGAAGTGTTTCATTTCATTTTGTTTCATGATGAAAATTCTTTTAAAAATCCATTAATAATGAAACAAAACAAAATGAAGACTGAAATGAAATTAAATGGAATGAAATGCTCTATTTCTGTTTCGTGCCCATCTCTATGGGTTGGCCTCATAATATTATATTGATGCTTAGTTGTCTTGGACCCAAGCTTGTGAGAAAGGTGTGATTCAATTAAAATGAGTGAATGCTGTCCATTACACTGGCTTCCGATTTGTTTCCAGGATCTCTTTAAAGTGCTGGATTTAATCTTTGAGGCAAAAAGAAAAGTGAAACTAGATTACTGTAAACATAAAATCTTACCCTAAAGCTCTGGACATTGAAAATATCAAGGGAGAAGGCTATTACAATAGTGGCACCCTTTTTATGGACAAGACCTTAATATCAAAGGGGTTTGCTGTGTTAACTCTTTTTTGTCTTGTGCATTTTTAAAGGCCCTTTAAATATCATGTTTCAGTCCTCTTACATGGAAGTAAGTATTATTTTCGGTTTCAGTTACTTTATCTATTTTATGAGATGTATAGTGTTTATAGAGATAAATAACACAACATAATATAAGAGAATTAAGAATGTGCGTAATACTCCTATAAGAAAGGCTAGATGTCCACAGGTAAGAAGGAAAGTAGTGTCAGTCTGAATTCCCAAGTGAAGAACTTCTCAGTACCGTTGGCAGTGGAAAACACATACTAGTGTACTCTTTGAATGGAGAAACTATTACAGATTTAGACCTTTTCACTGGATTATTCTTGCTGCATTGTACTGATTTCATATTTATTGAAGGTTTCAATAACACAAACACTCCTGGAAATATTTTTCCTAATAAAACTTAATACAGTAAAATCTTGGTTTAAGAATAACTTGGTTTAAGAGGCAAGTGGTTTAAGAGGCATGGAGGCAAGTGGTTGTCTCAGTGGCTAAAGACATTTAAAACCACTTGCCACTTCTCTCCCCCCCAACGCGCCTGGTGGGGGGGGGGAAAGCTGTGTGTAGTTTAAGGCAGTTTCCCATAGGAATGCATTGAAACCCATCCCTCCGGAATGGATTAAATGACTTTTAATGCATCCCTATGGGAAATTGCTCCCTGACTTACGAGCTAACGAACTTACGAGCATGCGCTTGGAACAGGTTAATCTCTTAAGTCGGGGTTCCACTGTATTAGAATTGGAACTTTGGAAGCCAAGCCATGAGCAAGTGTAGTGCTACTGCATCTTGGCTTCTGATCCCAATTAGAAATATTTTTCCTAGGTGCACACCCTTTGGAGCTTCAGCCCCCTGAATCCCAAACCTTCCCAATTTTGGGGTGCTTACCTAGAATCATATGTTTTGCCACTTTGGTGACAAAACATGTACGGGATTAATATTTTTGAGTGCATATTTTAAAAATATGCTGCACTTACCCATGGTTTGGCTTCTGAAGTTCCAATTTGAATTAGAAAGATTTTCCCCCAGGGGTACCTCCTTTTGAGCTTAATAACTCAACCCCCTGACCCCCAAACCCTTCCAAATTTGGGGGGCTTACAGGGGAAGAGCTTGAGGAAGCTCTCCTGCCATTTCTTCTAGGACAAATTGTTTCATTCTAGAGGAAAAATTGTGTTTCATTACAAAACAAAACACGTCCTATGTGGGAGTCTGATAGTTGGGGTTCAGCCTAGGAGGCATGTCCATTTCATGAGTGGGAAAGCCCACCTCATGGTAATCCTCTGGTCTAAATCCACATGCTCCAGACTCCAGACCTTGGAATCTAACCCAGCCTGGGTTAGCTATTATTTGCCTTTAATTTAGTCAGCATGCTTATTCCTGACTTGGCGCTGCCTGCCCATCTCCTTCCTACAGGAATTCCATGACCTAGCAGCGATACAAGCTTTTGCCAACCTAAATAATAACTAGAGATGGGCACGAATAAAAAAAATGGCATTTCGTTTGTCGTTTGTCATTTGGAGGGTCCGTTTTGGTTCGTTTCCGTTTTTCGTGAATTTTTGCAAAAAATTCATTTTTGTTTTCGTTCATTTCCTTACCATTTCGTTACCATTTATTTCATTTTTTGTGTTTTTTTTAGGATTTTAAGCAATTCACTTGTATTGCAGTAACGGAAACGAAACGCACGACAAAATTTCCAGTGTTTCTGTTTGTTTCGTTTCATTTTAGAGACAAAATTCGTTTGTCATTTCGTTGCGTAACGAAACGAAAAAATGAAAATGGAAACGAAAAATTGTTCATTTCGTGCCCATCTCTAATAATAACAACCAGCAGATTACCCAGGACATGCTTTGTGGGGAGGGACAGTTTGCTGCACTTAATCTCCAAGTGGCAATGCCAGAGGCAGCCTTGCAGCAAATATCTGAGATAGTCAAACAGGCTTGGATAAGGATGCCTGAATTAGGGATGCCTATAGGTCACTTTGGAGCTATTCATCAGGGGAAACCCGAAAGTAGGTGGGGGGCCAGCCCAGGCACAAACTGGCTCCCAGAATTGCCAAAGCAAATGCCTGATTCACCAGAACTAAGCCCTTGGCCAAATCAAAAGGCACAGGAGCTGCAAACAGTCACCCATGGGAATGCAAGGCATGATTTAGTTTCAGCAGGGGAGGTGGACTTCAAGCTCCCTCCTCAAGCTTATGCCGTGTCCACTACCACAAGAGGGCCCCCTCCAGAGGGAATGTCTGGCCTGAAATTTCCCAGACCCAATGCCCACAAAGCAGGACCATTCATTGCACCCGGAGTCATAGATGGGGACCACACAGGAGGCATAAAAGCTCAGATCTGGTCTAATATACCACAAACTCTCTCAGACGGGGAGTCTGTAGCCCAGTTACTTTTCCTACCTCTGACTAACAGCAATTGGGAGAGCCCTGGGGGCTTTGGCTCCACAAGAATCTTTACACTATGGAGGAGAGACTTGCTTGAAAAACTGACTCCACAGCAGCCTGGAACAGCGCTACCACTTAAGTGACTAGAGAAGGGACTCCAGTCTGGGTAGACTAGTGGCCCCCCTTGAGTAGAAAGCTCCAAGCTGCAGGAGCAGTTAGATAGTGGACAAATTTGCTATTCCACTAACTCATGGAATACATCAATTTTCTCCCCCCTCCCAAGCTACCCACAGAAGTTATTTTTCAACCTCAGTCTAACACTGCAGTTTCTAATTCTATTGCTGAATGGTATTATCTCCCTAACACACACCCCAAAATGCTTGCACTTATTCTACTGACATAGCATCACTAAGGCGCAGATGAGCTATTCATTTCCCTACTGCCTTGAACAAACAAGAACAGTTAATTGCTAACTCTTTGTCGTATGCAATTGCCTTTACAGATTTTGTAGGAGACCTGAAGTTTAGTGCACCTAAGGACCCTCGTCTCTGCTTAACTTGTGATGTCCCATGCATTTTCTCCTCCTTTCATCCCCCAGCCTCAATCTCTAATGCTATTAATGTTTTCACAGAAGCCTTCCCGAGGAGTGCCTGCCTATCAGTCATCAGTTACTATGGTTTGTACCTCTGTACAGAGAGCAGAACTTGCAGCTGTGATTTTGGCCTTTCAAATCTTCTCACATCAACCTTTCAATCTCATTGTTGTAACATACCCAATATGGCTATTGTCTCTTGTTTTCTTTACACAGCATATCTATAAGTTTAAGTTTAATGATGCTATTAATATGTCCTTACATTATATATTGCAACATCTTGAATCTCCAAAATCTTATGCAAGGGTTCTTTTTGTTGATTTCAGTGCTGCATTTAACACTATTATTCCGTATATCCTTATGACTAAATTAAAACAGCTGGCTGTACCTGATCACATTTGTAAATGGAAATGCCTCCTAGGCTGAACCCCAACTATCAGACTCCCACAGTCCTACTGTTTCGTTAAGTAATGAAGTGTTTAGTTTAGTAACAAAGTTTTGTTACTTAACAAAATGACAAAACAGTTTTTCATTTTACATTTTGTGCCCATCTCTAGATTCAGCCTTTTGCCAATTTGAAATGTCAAACCACAACAAAGCAAACAAACCTTACTTTGGATCCTTTGAATATTACTTGATTCATGAAGTTGTTAGCTAAAGCTAGGAGCATTTTCCCTTTATTAAAAAGTGTAGTAGCTAGTATTCTAAAACATCTGGCTTGAAGTAAAATAGAAAATATGAACTTTGGAAGATGTGACATTATTTGTTCATTCTAATGCAGATAAAAGACCCTAAATTTTTAGATAGCAATTTCATCACAGACTCTTATTCTGTGGGGAAGGAAAGGGTGTTTTTGTGTGTTTTCCCCATGTAGGAGGAAGAGATTGACATGAGATCAACAACTTAGTCCTTCAGAACACCAGACATCCTAAAGGCAGCACATCTGAGAGTTACGTGTGCTGGAGTACTATCACAAGTATTATTTATTTATTATTTATTTATTTATACAGCTTATATACCGCCCGTCTTCCTGGAAGGAACTCCGGGCGGTTTACAGTGAATGTACAAAACAACAAATTATAAAACAACAACTAAAATAAATAATAACTAAACTAATAAGCTAGGAAAAAAAATTACAGACAAAACAGCAGCAGCGGATGGCGGGATTAGGGGAAGGGGAAAAAAAAACCATGAGCCTAACAACAAGCAACACAGTGTTCAGAGTATCCGACTCTCTGCTGATTATTTGGCCATCCTGAACAACTATGTTTCCTGAATGGTCGAAGGTGAGTTAACACTCAAAGTCAGAGAAGAATAGAAGGGAATAATGGTCAAGCAGCAATCCACAAAGCCAAGCATTGGAAACATTTACACTCTGAACCACAAAATAGGGTATTTTCCAAGCATCCACTTTTAAAGAGAACAAAATATAAATTCTTACAAGCCATCAGTTTTAACATCTGATGAGACTGTGTGGCTAAACTTGCAGTAATGCCTGTACTGCAGCTAAAAAAACCTGTGCTCACGACCTGGGGTTCAATCCCAGGTGGACGGCTCATAGTTGTGCTCAGCCCTCCATCCTTCCAAGGTCAGTAAAATGAGTACCCAGCTTGCTGGGGGTGGGTGGGAATGCGTGGCCTGCATAATTAAATTGTAAACTGCCCAGAGAGTGCTTGAAGTGCTATGGGGTGGTATATAAGCAGAACACTTCGCTTTTAAAGCAAGCCAGCACTTGAAAACACATACAACGGCATCTACCCCACAGTTGCCTCATATGGCAATTTACATGCAAGACGGGACAACGGAATGCAGTCTCCCATGCCTTACCAAATGTCATGCAGATGGAGCTATTCCCCCTCTGAATCCAGACCTCCACACCACTCTCACCCCTGCTGGGCTCCCCTTTTCAAGGCAGGAAGCCAAGACCAGGGCTGCCCAAAGGAGCCCTCTCCATGATGGCGAGGAGTCCTTTGTGGCCTCCTGGCCACCTGCGCATCCCCAGCTGGCCAAGATCATCCCCTCCGGTGGCCAGGTGGTGACCAATGTTGCCTGGCAGAGTCAAGGCCACCTGGTCTGGTGCCTTGTCTGCCGCAACGACCTAGCAACCCTGGCCCCGCTTCGCCAAGGGACACCACAGGAGCTCAGCCCGAGACGGAGCTCCATGCAGTTCGCCGCCACCCCCATAATGCTTGAGAGGCACCCTCCGCTCAGTCACTCCTGAGGAAAAGGACTGGCTTGAAGTCTCTTGGAGGGTGGGGGGCTCTCAGGTTTCCTGGATGCTGCCGAGCCAGTGGGAGCATCTTCACCATGCGAGAGAAGAGGCTCGCCATGGGTAGGTCCTGGAGCTGAGGTGCTAAAAGGCACAGATGAGCCCCAGGCAAGAGCGGGTGGCGGGGGGGGGGGTTGGTAGGCAATTTAGCACCCACTAATTGCTGTGCCCAGGGCGCCCCACCCCTTTGCCCTCCCCACGCCCCTGCCTCTCAGCACTTGCCTCAAGGACAGTTCTGGCTAGCTCTAGCTTCCCTGCCTGTTGACCCCCACCTGCATTGTCAGTAACTGGGAAGCCTCTCAGCACAGGCTGCCCAGCAAAAGAAGCTGTGATGTCATTTAAAAATGGCCTCCAATGCCCCCTTTTAAAATCTGCTCCAAGGCTTGCAACATGCAGGATAAATTCACTTCACAAGATCTGGTATATGTAGTTGCAGCCAAATACCAGTTCTGGAGCTCCTGGGCCACTTAGATACAGAACAGTGGTATCCCAAACAGTTGGGCTGAGTACAACCTGTGCAAGCAACCTATTTTATGAGTTCACTGTGAGGAAAATAAAGGAAAACACTGCCTTATCATGACAAAATGATTCTCTTAGAATAGATGCTGGCATTCAGAGAAGCCCCGAAACGGTTTTCTCCTAAACTGTGCCATTCTCCATTATGATAATGAAAACAAACACAACAAAATTATCTTGGAGCTAATGTCCTACTATTTCTCTCATAACCCAAGGAGAAAATAAGACTTCCCCTTTTTGTAGGATAGTCAGAAAACAGGATGCATTCTATATTTGTTAGTGCCACAGACCTAGTTCTAAGGAACTGAAGTTGAATTCATCAGATTAAGAGAAGCAACTGATAGGGAAAATGTAAAGTATACAAACAAGAAAAAAGAGCTACAAGTGGAATGCCCCTCTATCTGGTTTACTACAGAACTATTCCATGACTCTGTGCAATATCAGACACATACAGCTGCCGGGCCTTGTAAGTCTCATATACATGGTCAGGAAAAAAGGCATTCGGTACTCTGGCCGCATCTGATTGTGGCCATACTGATGGCCACAGGAAGGGACGATAGATGGCAATTTCTTAAGTTACAAGCTCAAGGCAAATTTCAGCTGTCTGGAAGAATTTGCACTGTGATGCGAATTGAGCTTTTCTCAAGCAAGGCTTCCTACATGTTTCTCAAAGGGCAAGAAAAGATGTTGGCTGGAATCATTCACTTCATAGCAGTTTTGACAAGAAAATGAAAATGCTTGTAGCTTAATCCTTTCTGAGCCTAGTCACATGTAACACAAAACTTTGATTTAGCATGATATGCATAAGGAGAGCCTATTTTGAATCAGTAGAAGCTGTTGACGCTGATATTACAGGGCACGGAATGTGCCTTCTGTTCAAGTCCAAACTTTATAAGAACTATCCAAGGTGCTGAATCTCGGTAGCCCTCTAAAGTTCAAACAAGAATCCAACATGGATTCACTGCCCTGTGAAATTGGAGTCAATAACTGTCTACAGTTTTAAACCACAGATCTTGCTTTATATGTAACAGCAATCCTAGAAACAGGGAAAGCGAATTTCTCCTTCCAGACAGAGCAAGAGGAGAACAGAGTGCCCTTTTGTTTAGATGAAAGGAAGTGATTGAGTCTCTAAGGCTTCATGCGTGCTTCAAGAAACCTGGGCATATAACACTCTATCATGATTTAGTGCTATGTTTGAAGCGGGCCAGAAAGGTGCTATATTGGTGTCTTGGCTTTACGGTATAAAATCATTGATGAAAAATCACATGAACGACTGCTCTTCCACACTCCAGACCCCAAAGTTTTAAAAATAAATAAATCCCAGTAGTAGAAAACTGTCAGGGGAAAGATGGGATGGAACACTCCCATGGTATTTATTTCTTTTATTCACATACAGTAATCTCCTGCCTATAGTGGGGGTTAGGGACCCAACCCAACCTCCAATAATGGAAAATCCATGCTATGCAGATGCTGGGTCAGCTTAGGACCGGGTGGCTACATCTGGGGCCTCTTACACTTAACTGAGATGTGGCGCTGCCCTGAATGGGCCTCCGACAGGCTTCCTGGGACTGTCGGAGGCCCCACAAGTGGTTTCCAGTTTTGTGGAAGTCACTTCCAGTTCACCGGAAACCACTTCTGGGGCCTCCGACAGGCCCGGGAAGCCCATCAGAGGCCTGTTTGGGGCAGCGCCAGGCCTGGGGTAAGTGCAGGAGGCCTCAAACAGGCCCACACAGCTTGCCCCAGGAGCCTTTGCCTTCATATACTGCAGTCCCACAATATACTGGGACCGCAGTATATAAAACGCAAAATGGCGGGGGACAACTGTAATGTCATTTTCTTCATCTGTATGAAGAATCCTCAGGCAATTTTGAGCTTTTACCTTGCTGAGGTTTACTGGGCAGAAATTTGCCTTACATTTAGCAATAACTGCCAAGCTATTGCTCCTTCTTTGCACAGATGGCAAGGGAACCCACCATCAGTTTGTTGCTTTCTAGAACAAAAATGAAGTCTTTCTCATTGAAACTGCATGTGCAACACAGATGGCAAATTGTGCTTCTGTAGAGAGACAACTGCTCATCATCGTTCCCCACCCCCCAGTGATGGCATTAGTTGATGATGAGTCTAGTACAAACACACACAAAACAGATTCTGCTAAATATATACAGTGGACCCTTGTATAACAAACAGCTTGTATAACATAAAATCTGTACAACATAAAAATCTGGAGATAGGGGAAATTTGCTTAACATAATTGCCTATGAGGAAAATCTGTACAACATAAAAATGGGATTACTCTGTTTTCAATGCATTCCTATGGGAATTTGTATAAAGGAAAATTTGCTTAACATAGTTTTAATGGGAACAAATTAATTCCTTTATACAAGGTACCACTGTACTAACATCAACAGGACACTAATTCTAAGGATGATTGGACAGTTGTTTGTGGATTTTTTTAAAAAAAAATCTTAACATAGATGACAACCAAGCAAGACTTGTGTCATTCAGGTGGCTACTAGAGATGTGCACAAGGTCCGTCTATGTTCATTAAGACGACAGCACAGGTTCAGCTGTGATAAGGAGCCTCATGGCACAGTGGTTATGAACTGAGAGGTTCTGGTTCATGTCATTCTCTAATGGCTACTACTGAAAAAAAGGCCAAGTCCTCTGTCCTGTTCTGTTCTGTTCTGTTCTGTTCTGTTCTGTTCTGTTCTGTTCTGTTCTGTTCTGACACTATTGAAGCTAATCTTCTGGATCTGGTGATCTCTAGATGTGAGGGACAACTCCCATCATCCCCTAAAGCATGGCACTTCAGCAGAGCCAGCACTGTTAATGAAAGGACTTTTGGGTGAATTCATTGCCATATGTCAGAAGCGACTTGACACCATATAACAAAACAAACAAGCAAACCAAACAAAAAACCCAAAACTATTACTTGCTGTTGTGATTCCACTGTCCAAGCCTGAAGCCTGTGGTAGGTCGATAATAAAAATAAAAATCACTTCAGTGCAGAGGCAGAATGGAGTGTGCTTGGGTGTGGGGAGGCATGAAAGAACTGGTCAGGCTCCTTCTGTGATTGAGGTGGTACTGAAGAGAATGGAGTCTCACATCATGCACAGCGTAGTAAGTGGCTGGGCTGGTCCTGGGGGAAGGGATTTTGGCCACGGTGGCACCTGTGGTCCTGCGTTTCGTATTCATATCCATGGGGATATGAATCATCAGTTCTGACCGGGATATTAGGGCCAGATAGGGCTAAATGAGTAATTGTATGCCCTAAGCACATCCGATCTCGCCTGATTTTGGAAGCTAAGCAGGGTTGGCCCTGGTTAGTACTTGGATGGGAGACCACCAGGAAATACCAGGTGCTGCAGTCGCCTGGAGTAGGAACTGGCAAACCATTCCAGTATTCCTGCCAAGAAAACTCCATAGACATGGAGTCACGAAGAGTCGGTCACAACTGTAACGACACAACACACACACACATGAGAGTTTGTTGTTTATTAGAGAAACTATGTCTGATTTTAAAGATGATAATATAGTGGTACCTTAGTTCATGAGCATAATCTGTTCTGGAAGCATGCTCATAAACCAAAATATTCATATATCGAAGCAAATTTCCCAATAGGATATAGTGGAAACTTACCTGATTCGTTCTTGGGTCCCAGTTTCCATTATTTCCTATGGAGAAATTTGCTTTGGCTTGGAGCTGCAGCGGACTTCAGAGCTTCCCTCGGGCCCAGAGCTGCCTGAGGCGCTCCGTGAAGGCCACGGATGAGCAGTGCCGGGCTTGGGGTGTGCCACAGAGGGTGCGGATAGGCGGCACTGGGCTAGGTGCAAGCTCCAGAGGCAGTGGACAGGTGGCGCCGGGCCCAAGGCAAGCTCCGGAAGTGATGTCCAGTTCTCCTAAGGTCACTTCTGGTCACTGTAGCACCTGACATGGGCCCACTGTATGCCCTGCAGGGCCGTTCCTGGCATTGCTGGGCCCGTGCCAAGCCCTGGAGGCCACGTCCAGTCAGGCGGTGGAGGAGGAAGAGCTGAGCCAGGCCGTGATTGCAAAAGGAGCACTTCTGGTGCTTGTTTTGCAAGACATTGCTTGCAAAGCGAAGCAAAATGTTATTAAAAATTTTGCTTGTTTTGCGAAACACTTGCAAACCAAGGTACTCATAAACCGAGGTATCACTGTATAACATAACAAAGAGAAGTGTAAGTACATCTATAACAAATACCAATATGTCTAAGCCAGGCCTCCCCAAAGTCCGCCCCGGGGGGGGGGCAAATCCGGCCCGTCAAGCCATTCTGAGTGGCCCGCGGCTGGCTGGCCCACCCCTCCCTCTTCTTCACCCACACATTCCCCTGCGGTGGCCATGGCTCCCTGTGCTTCCTTTGGTCCCCACCTTCCTTCCTTCTTCCCTCCCTTGGTCCCAACCTCCCTCCCTCCCTCCCTTCCTTGTTCCCCACCTTCCTTCCTTCTTCTCTTGGTTTCCACCTTCCTGCCTCCCTCCCTTGTTCCCCGCCTTCCTTCCTGCAGGTGGGGTTGCAAGGGGTCAGAGGGTGGGGCTTATAGGTCAGTGGGTGGGGCTTGTATTGGGGTGCCAGGGTCAGGGAGCAACCGGCCCCTGACACATTCTCAGCCACCAAATCTGGCCCTCCTTACAAAAAGTTTGGGCACCCCTGGTCTAAGCATTATGAGTTTTATTCTACATATGGTTTTAAACAGTAAGTTATTTCATGTTTTTAACAAAGACCAAGTAATTATTTACTATCAACTGCTGGCATTCAAACACACACAAGGGCAAATAAGTTTTACTCTGTGAGTGATTTTTTAAAAATCAATACATGAGATAAGGACAAACTGGCAAAATTTGCCTAAGGTAAAGTGGCCTACCTTTATTAGGGATGGTAACAGTGGCTTATCATTGTCCTCAATGCAGCTGTTGCTGCTTTCTCAGATAAGGGCAACCCAATTTTCCATAGGGCCTATGGGGAAGTGGATGTCCATCTTTTCCAAGATGGCAGCCATGGCAGTGACATTGGCCCAGATGTCTTGGGCTGATTCAGTTAAGATAGGGACACAACATGCCATTTTGGAGGCACTGAAGGGGCTCTTTTTTCTTTTCTTTTCTTTTCTTTTCTTTTTACAGCCATGAGCTGTCAAAAACAACAACAACAACAATGAAGGGACGAATACAAAAGGGAAATATCCATCCCTTTGTATTCGCTAGAGTCTCCAGACCCAACAGATATGAAGGGATAAATATCAAACAAATCAGTGATATTCATTTAATATCATAATTCATTTTTTATTTATCCCCATTTCTAATCAATATACTTGAATCTGCTGAATGTCACATTTTGTAGATTATTTTTAATAGTGGTGGCGAACCTTTGGCACTCCAGATGTTTTGGACCACAACTCCTACAGCCCTTTGTCATTGGCAATCTAGGCTCAGAATTCTGGGAGTTGTGGTCCAAAACATCTGGGGTGCTGAAGGTTCGTTGCCACTGGACCAGGTCAACAGGATCAGCATCCAACACAGAAAACTGTGCTGAGGTTTATTTTGTGAAATTGGATCAAATTTAGTGCAGAAACTCAGTATTTAATCAAAGACGCATTTCCCATTTTTATTAAGCAATATTTTGTAAATAATAGTAAGTCAATAGATGATGAACTGATGCTACACAGGTCTAATCCAAACTCATCTACCAACCAACCTACCAGAACAAGCACTATATGAGTGCCTCAGATTTACGTTTAAATGATTTACATACACCACAAAATTGTCATGAATAACACCGCATACAGATATTGCAATTTGGTTTGTATGCTCCATGTATTATATTCAGAATAAAATAAACACACATTGTGTAGGTAGCTCTGTCTTATGCTTGAATGAATTTTAATGGTTTTCAGATTTGCAGCTGAGCCTATGGAGTAGTAAGTGTTCTGCATCAGAAATCAGGATAATTTATATTAATTCATTTCTATTACAGCTTTCCTTCAAGAAATACAGGATAGCTCATGTGGATTTTCCTGCTTTGTTCTCACATCAGCTCTATAACATATGCAAGCTGTTTATCTTTTAACCCTTTCTTCCTCTTTATTTGGCTCTTGTTATTGGAAATAGGATGTGATAATTTTAAAAAGCTACTTAAGAAAGCAGTAGGCACCTTACAGCTGATTGGAAAATGGACAAAGAACCTCACTAACACCATCTGAGTAACAGCTGCAAGTTTTCTTTTTTATAAGTAGGTGGGTACAGAAAGGTTAGGTTAGGATTGAAACACAGATAAACAATTCCCTCTGGATCAAATTAATCTAAGCTAAGGTTTACAGACTTTAATGATTTCTATACTTACAGTGAGTTCTGAGCGATGAAAGAAAACCCTGGCACATCTTACAAAACTCAGCCCTTCAAATGCAAATGAGTCTGTAAACAGCTGCATGTACCCACACTGGAGAATTTTCAGAAAGAACTCTTTTAACGTCTGCAGGGAAAGCTCAGTTAAGGTTCCAGTTCTTTGTTTATTCTGAATTAGGTATGAGATCGCTCTTGAACAGGAAGACATCCACTATGTCTGATAGATCTAGAGGAGACCCAGGACATCGGCAGAGAGTGTATGCTGCTTATATACTCCTCCTTAAAGCATTAAGCTTCTCTGGGCAGTTTACAATTTAATTATGCAGGCTACATATTGCACTGACACACCAGTGACCAACTCCAGAAGGTTGGAAGGGTGAGTCCCATTGAGGTCTAACAGAGGTTGCAGGCAGAGTCTTGTCTGCAATGCAGTAATACCTTGGTTTACAACTACCTTGGTTTATGAGTGTTTTGCAAGACGAACAAACATTTCCAATCAATTCTGCCTTGATCAAGGAACAATGTCTTGCAATATGAGCACAGAAGCAGGTAACATAATCACAAATGAGCCAATGGTGTGTGTGTGTGTGTGTGTGTGT
>JAHTLZ010000010.1:8449644-8460203 GCA_023846285.1 Phrynocephalus versicolor
AGAAAAAGAAGTCCAGTTGCCATGACTCAACTTCCAGAAGAACCCCTATAGACATCCTGACTATGTTGTTGTTTATTCTCTTTCTTTTATGTTGTTTGTTATGATCAGTAGGGCATCCCGAAACAATATAATTGTGCCATTTGTTCTGGTACCTTCATCATAGCCATTTCGAATAGGAGGCAGTTCTGGATGGAGAGCACTTCTGACACACCACCCAGTCTCAAACTATATTCACCAGTACACAGAGCTCTGTTTTGTACTTTCAGAGTTCTGACTTGACAAATGTTTGGTAACCCTAGAATACACACTTCCACTCTTGTAGCTGGCACTGTCTTTTCAAATACAGTTAAGGATCAAACAAAAAAAAAGGATGCCCTACACAGGCACCATTAAGCCCTGTGTTGCTATTGGGGACTGAAAATCTTTTGCTGACAAGTGTGGGTCAACACAGCCATCACAGGGGCAGCTGCTGTTGTGATGACACATGCACTAGAAGTGCTCAAAGCATACTAAAAAGCAGGGATCATACATTAATGGGTATGGTGTGTATGGTGTTGTGTATTGATCTGTAATTGCTGGTTGAGTAACTGCCTCCCTGTTCAAAAGGGAACAGGCCTATTGGTTGATTATAGTTGCTGCATTTGGATCTTCAATCCTATTGGTTCCCGCCAAAAGGCAGCCTTGTGATTGGTTGTAATTGTTCCCTCCAAAATGTATCTTTTCCTAGCCAGTCCTGGCCGCTATAAATGTAACCTCCTCTCCCCAGTCCCCAGTCTTGTCTCTCCCTGATTAAAGAGCTGTTCACTAGAAGCTGTTTCCAGCCTGCTTTGTCTCAGAGCTGAAATCACTGCTGAATCACTAACCCCACGCTACAATACTGGCGACGAAGGTGGGATCCGGAATGCTGAGTAGCAGAGGCTCATCACGCTGACTCAGAGTCCGGATTGCAGCAGAGACAAGACTCACCTGCTGGCTAGAAGACGACCCTGCCCGCCTGGAGAATGGAAAGTCCACGGGTCTTGGAGCCCTTCCAGCTGTCCGAGCCTCACACTTGGGAGGATTATGTTGAGCGTTTTGAGTTCTTCGCGGTGGCTCAAGGAATCACAGATGCCAGCAAAAGAAGGGCCACGTTCCTGAGTTGCTGTGGGCGAGAGACCTTCATGTTGGCTAAGGCACTGCTCGCCCCAGCAAAGCTGAGTGAGACAGCACTCACAGACATTTTCGCCCGGCTGACAAGCCACTTGGCACCAACCAGAACCCAGATGGCCTGGCGGATGGAGTTCCAGAAAAGGCAGCAGCAAGCCGAAGAATCTGTGGCTGCATTCCTGGCAGGACTCCGGGAGCTTGCTCAGCACTGTGGCTTCCCAGATCTTGAAGACACGCTCTTGAATCAATTTGTTGGGGGGCTCTGCAGCAAAAAAGCCCGAAGGCACATTGTGGCAAAGGAAGATGTTACCCTTGCCTCCGCCTTGAAAGAGGCCTCTGCCACAGAGAATTATGAGCAGGAAGAGCTCAATGCCAGTGGCAAGACCACGAATCTGCGAGTAGAGGCTGCCCATGCCATGGATGAGCCAGAGGCTAGTCCAAGCCAGAGCCCAGTCCGGGGTGTCGAGTTGGTGCGTCAGGTGGATGCACGGCCCAAAGATCGCCGAGGTGCTTGCACAGGCTGTGGCGGACACCATGAGTGGAAGAACTGCCGTTTTCGTGATGCTATGTGCAGGGCTTGCGGTAAGACAGGACACATCGGCCAGGTCTGTCGGTCAGTGGCAGCTGCAACAACGGAATCACCTAGATGAACGCGTCGCAGATCATCCACCACGACTCATCTCCTGGACGACTGCAATTATCTCACAGAGATCAATGGAGAGATCGTGCAGTTTCTGGCGCAGGGCAAACCATCCATCAGAGTGAAGATCGAAGGTCGACCGTGCGACATGGAGGTGGATTCCGGATCTGAATTCACCATTGTCTCAGACCAGACTGCAAGGGGGCTCTTTCCTGGGGGTAAGTTCCCCTCTCTGGAACCATTCCCAGCAACCTTGCAATCATACACGGTGGGCCGCACCCACATTCTAGGAATGTGTGCTGTGAGGGTACAATTCCGGGAGAAAGAGGCCGTGCTTAAATTGGTGATTGCACAGGGGAGTCGCCCCAGTCTTTTGGGTACTGACTGGTTTCCTGCCTTGGGGCTGAGTATATCAGGGCTCAACTCAGTCCAAACTTCCCCAGAGTTGGGTGAGGTATTAGGCCAAGAATTTGCTGAACTCTTCAATGGAAAGCTGGGTTGTTATAAAGGGCCTCCAATTGACTTTGAGCTGGACCCCAGGGTGGCTCCAATCCGACTCAAGCCAAGGCGAGTGCCTTTTGCGCTGCAACCCAAAATTGAGGCGGAACTGGACAAATTGGTCAAACAGGGAGTTCTTTCACCTGTGGACTCTTCGAAGTGGGAGACTCCTATCGTCACACCCCTTAAGGCGAATGGGGAAGTGAGGATTTGTGCAGACTACAAATGTACTATCAACAAGGCACTCAAGGGAAATTCATACCCCATTCCAGTCGTCTCACAGCTGTTGGCAAAATTGGCTGGGGGAAAACTTTTCGCCAAACTTGATCTGGCTCAAGCTTACCAACAGCTGCCAGTGACTCCGCAATCTGCGGAAGTACAAACGATCGTAACGCACAAAGGGGCTTTCAGAGTGAACAGATTACAGTTTGGAATTTGTGTGGCTCCAGGAATTTTTCAAGGGCTAATGGAGCGCCTGTTAAGGGGTCTGCCAGGGGTCTTGCCATTTTTGATGATGTTCTGATTGCTGGGAAGGACCCCCAGGAACTAGTGGGGCGTATCCGTGCTGTGTTACTCAAATTTAAGGAGGTGGGGCTGCAGCTAAAAAAGGAAAAATGCAGTTTTGGGGTGCCATCTGTGGATTTTTTGGGGTTTAAAATTGATGCAACGGGCATCCACCCCACTGACTCTAAAATTAAAGCCATTACTGAGGCACCACGCCCACAGAACAAGACGGAGTTACAGTCATTCCTGGGACTTATTAACTTTTACCATTCATTCCTACCTCAGAAAGCTTCAATAGCGGAACCGTTGCATAAACTATTGAAGAAAAAGAGTGTGTGGCGTTGGGCTCAGACACAGCAGAAGGCTTTTGACACCTTGTGGGGCATGCTGACTAGCAGGAGCGTCCTTGCTCATGACGAGTCGAAACCTCTTGTTCTGGCATGTGATGCTTCTCAGTATGGGCTGGGAGCAGTGCTGAGCCATAGGGAAGCGGATCGGTCAGCAAAGCCCATCTCGTTCTATTCTCGTACGTTGTCGCCAACGGAGCGCAACTATGCACAAATTGACAAGGAAGCCCTGGCAATAGTGGCAGGGATTAAAAAGTTTCATGACTATTTATACGGTCGCCACTTCTTCCTTGAAACTGACCACAAGCCTCTATTAGGATTGTTCCACCCGAACAAACAGACGCCGCAGATTCTCTCCCCCAGAATGCTGCAATGGTCTATATTCCTGAATGGGTTCCAGTACACCCTGACCCATGTTCCAGGGAAAATGTTGTGCCACGCTGATGCACTAAGTTGCTTGCCCCTTCCTGGTGTGTGCGATGCAGATCTTGCCCCAGCTGAACGAGTGATGATGCTGGAAAAACTTCCGGGGGGCCCTGTAACTGCCACTGAAATCGCTGAGAGAACAAGGAAAGATCCCGCTCTCTCCCGTGTGCTCACTTGGGTGGGGAGGGGATGGCCAGGTGGCCCGCATGAGGAAAAATTTAGATCGTACGCAACAAGGCAACATGAGCTATCCCTGCATAAGGGCTGTCTCCTATGGGGAGACAGGGTCATCATCCCAGCACCACTGAGAAACAGGGTTCTGGATACACTGCACTTGGGGCATCCGGGAATGGTCAGGATGAAGTCACTGGCCCGGTGCTATGTATGGTGGCCTGGGATGGACCAAGAGGTTGAACGATGGGTACGGACATGCAAGGCATGTCAGGAAGTACGCCCAGAAGTGGCCAGAGCACCAGTCCACTGGTGGGAGCAGACCTGGACTCCCTGGAGTCGGCTGCACTTAGATTTTGCTGGGCCATTCCAAGGAAAGGGTTTTTTTTGTTATCATTGACGCGTATTCTAAATGGTTAGAAGTGGCTATGGTTCCCAGCATGTCGTCAGCTGCAGTCATCAAGGTGCTGAGACAGCTGTTTGCAACCCATGGGTTGCCCAAGACCATTGTCTCAGACAATGGAGCAGCCTTTGTATCCCAAGAATTCAGGGCATTTCTGGCTGATAATTTCATAAGAGGGGTCACCTCAGCTCCTTTTCATCCCTCATCCAATGGGCAGGCTGAGCGCATGGTGCAGACAGCCAAAGGATCCCTTGCACGCTTGATGGAGGGTGACTGGTCAACACACATTGCCCAAATGTTGTTCTTGCAGCATGCGACGCCGTGTACTACTACGGGCAAGTCACCAGCAGAGCTGCTTCTAGGTAGAAGACTGGTGACGGTGCTGGACTATGTCCACCCAGACAAAATGCCAAACCGCAAGGCTAGAGCACCTCCACAGGCAGAGAGTGACTCTACAAGGTATTTTGCGCCTGAAGATTTGGTCTGGGTGAGGAATTATGCCAGAGGTCCCCTGTGGGTGCCAGGGGTGATTACCAGAGCGTCTGGGCCAGTCTTGTATTACGTGACCCTTGAAGATGGCAGGGTCTGTCGTAGGCACGTGGACCAACTGAGGCGCAGAGCGCCCAGTAGAGTTGGTACCGGTATGGGTGAATTGCAGCCTGAGAGTGACACTACCCCCATTAATGAGTCCCAGCTGCAAGACCAGAGCGGAGATGCCCCAGGAATGCAGGTACCAGTGGCGTCGGCAAATGAATCTACTCCTGCAGGTCCTCATGGCGCCGAGGAACAGATCAGGGACACTGAGCTGTCTGAAACCCCCTCTGTGTCAGACAAAACGATTACAGTAGACTCTCCACCACAGACACTGCCTGCTGAAGCCCCTGCAACACCTGTAGTCAGGAGATCAACTAGAAGTCGCAGGGCCCCACAATATCTAAAGGATTACGTGTGCTGTGCCCACCGGGGGGGAGGGGTGTTGTGTATTGATCTGTAATTGCTGGTTGAGTAAATGCCTCCCTGTTCAAAAGGGAACAGGCCTATTGGTTGATTATAGTTGCTGCATTTGGATCTTCAATCCTATTGGTTCCTGCCAAAAGGCAGCCTTGTGATTGGTTGTAATTGTTCCCTCCAAAATGTATCTTTTCCTAGCCAGTCCTGGCCGCTATAAATGTAACCTCCTCTCCCCAGTCCCCAGTCTTGTCTCTCCCTGATTAAAGAGCTGTTCACTAGAAGCTGTTTCCAGCCTGTTTTGTCTCAGAGCTGAAATCACTGCTGAATCACTAACCCCACGCCACAATATATGGTATGTCATGGTATGTGTATATATGTAAACCTGAGGGTTTACTACTCTCAAGTGGAATTGACCAATGATGCAAGAGGAGTTACAGTGCATGAGCACTGACCTAGACCAGTGATTCCCAAACTTGGTTCCCCAGATGTTCTTGCATCAAAACTCCCAGAAGCCTTCACCACTGGCTGGGTTTGTTAAGATTTCTGGAGATTGTAGCCCAAGATCATTTGGGGATCCATGGTTTGGAACCACTATTCTAGACCATATATCATCCAGCTATTGATTCAATTAATCTCTTCTAGCTGGAAGTACCATTTTTTTAAAATGTTAAACAGCTTTATACATTTCCCTACAGGCTGTTTGCAATGACGGAGGGTGCTTAATGGTCACAACCTTAAGTACACACAGGTAGCCAAAAGAATCTTATTGCCGAAGAGGACAGAATGACAGGAATTGTGTCAGCCTGGAGCAATGAGAGTAAACACAAAACTGGTTTATTTATGCTGTTTACTGGACTAAGGGAAATTAGGAGCACATTACATTATAGAAAATTTATCATGTGCAATTTCATTTACTCAATTTAATTTCATCCAGAAACATATTATAGCCGGCAAGAGAACAACCAATGGCCATATATAGAAGAAACAACGCATTTCTATTCATAGAATCCCAGATCCGGAGTAGACCAACAACAATCACTTGATATAATTCAGAATGAAATTTTATAATACAATACAGACTATAGCCATCTGCTTGCTTTTTATTCTTTTGTCAAGCAGAAAGAAACAGGTGTATTTTGGGAAAGCAGGACAAAATACAGGCCAACATATGTGGTAGCAAAAGAGACCTGGGGAATAAAAACACAGAACTGTGCAAGTTAATGTCTGGACAGATCAAAATACACATTAAACACAAACAAACAGCCTTAAAGAAAGGGTGAAGCTTTAGGATTTGGTGAGAAACAGGCATGTACTAACTCAGAATGAATAAGTAGAATGGCTAGTGGACCAATCCTGTGCTGAAGGAACAGGATTATATGCTTGTCTTTGAAAGTGACCCAAAGCCATGGAAAAAAAGACTATGAGGTCCCGTCTATTTATTCACCATGGCCAAGCAATCAGGAAAAAACAGTGTGTGATGTGGGAGTCATTTACAGACATAGACGTAATGATGCTGATAAGGTATGAGCAGATAATATTCCTGGCCACCACAGACTGAGAGAGATATCTGCATGACACCATCATTCATGCCCTGCCATCATTTGTGAGTGCCTCTGAGCGGGCAGTAATTGTACACACATCCTGCCTTGTAAGCTGACCTCTTCCTTTCATGGGTTCTGCGCTTTGCCAGCTGTCAGTTCAGCCACACAAGAGTTCTGTTCAGACACAGCCTGTGCTAACAATGAGGATGAGTTAGGAAGGCATCCACCCTGTCAGCAGCTGACTGCCACATGTTGGGTGTTCATTTGTGAACACACTCCGGCAATTGGATGTGGGAAAAATGGACTTGCTGTCCTTTGTATTGCCCTGCATCCAATAAGCACCGTGCCTGACCCTCTGACTTTGTTCCAGTGCCATACTCACTAGGATTTGTATTATCCCCTGGATCTAATGATTAGTCCATCTGCCACCACAACCACATGCCAGGCCTGTTTTAGGAAGGGATGGACAGAGATGGACCAGTGGCCAAAGGACATTCTTATACATGAAAACTACTGCACAGAGAAATCTATGGGGAATTTATTCATAGTAGTCAGCAGAATAAAAGAGGTTTCAAATCATGAAAACTATCTTTAAATATGCCTTATGAATTTCTCCCAGATGAAATATATTTTATTTATCTCCATTTTAATCTATACACATGTCATACCACTCCAGACCATTTATTTGGAAGGAAGGGCACTGAGAAAAAAAAATACCTGATGGGGTCCCAGAAGCCCCCAAACTTCTGGAGCAACTTTTGTTGCTGTTCTGACTTGATGTCTGAATTCCTCTTCTGGCCATTAAAGTCTTTGGAATGGGAACAGTTGGTATGTGATGTGGTTTCTCTTGCCCCTCAACTTCTGCACTCCATGCTTCCTATCTTCCTTGCTCCATTAGAGGAAGCATGATCTCAGAGCTGCTTGCTATTGATGGCCAGAACCTCAGAACATTATTGGAATACTCTTAACAGAGCCCAAGGTAGCAACTTTCCCCGGCTTTGCTTCTGATATAGAAGGTGCTTGGTTGAATGCCTTTCTACAGAACTGGGTTAGGAAACACTACTCAGTCTCACATAATGAGTAGGGGGTTCAGGTAGTTAATTGAGAGAGTGTGTATGCCATGCACCAGCAATATAGGGGTTAATTTTACCAGCAGCTTAACTCCTATTAATCCCTAAATGGCTGGCGCATGGCATACACACTCTAGCAATTAGCTATGGGAACCCACTTTGGAGATTAATAACTCAGCCCCCTGAGCCCAAACCTCTCCAAATGTGAGGGGTTAACAGGGAAGAGTCCAAACTTGCCGCCCAGCAATTTTGGTGCCAAAACATGCATGCAATACATATTTTTGAGTACATAAAATGTACTCAAAAATTGGTATCGCAGCAGCCATGTATCGGCACCAAGATTTCTGGGCTGCAGGTTTGGACTCTTCCCTGTTAACCCCCCAAATATGGAAAGGTTTAGGACTCAGGGGGCTGAGTTATTAAGCTCTGAAGGAAGTGTCACTAGGAAAAAAATCTTTCTAATTGGATTTGGAAGCCAAGTCACAGTGCTGCAATTAGCGACTTCTTGTTCAATTAGAAATGATTTTTTTCCTAGGGTCACCTCCTTTGGAGATTAATAACTCAGCCCCCTGTACCCAAAAACCTTTCCAAATTTCAGGGCCTTACAGGGAAGAGATTGAGGAAGCTGCCCTACCATTTCCTCTAGGAGGAATCGATTTGTTCTAGAGGGGGGGAAATGACATTTCATTACGAAATGAAACAAAATGCGTCCTACTGTTTCGGTAGGTAGCAAAGTAATTCACTACGTAACGAAATGACAAAACAGTGTTTCATTTTTCATGTTATGCCCATCTCTAACCACTTCATCCTGTGACTTATGACTGTTAGACAGCTCTCGTGCTGGGAGGTTGCCACCCACCCATTGTCAAATAGGCAAGGTATTTTGAGAACTGGACACCACTGACTTTGGATCCTCAGAATGACCCTGTCAGCACAATGCATCAAAATTCTGACCCCCGCCTCCTGCATCAGATCTAGGTTCTATATTTTAAAGGTGACCTGCTAGGCAAGAAAGGGAAACACCCTCTCCTCCTATGTTCACAATGATTATTGCCGTGATGATCTAGTCATCAAGTGTCCTCCTCTTGGCAGGCTCCATTTGCAGTGATATTGCAATTATTTCAATTATCAAACTTTTGAGATTTTCTGGCCTGCAGGTTTTGCAGTTTGCTTTGTTTTGTTCTTAATTATGTCAAACTGTTTTAACTCGTTTAAATGTCCTTTGTGAGGGTTGCTATTATTGTCTTTCTTTGCCATGTCCTGTGAATGTTGGAGGTGAGCCAGGATAGAAATATTTTAATAAACTGTCAAACAGCCATTAATAAAGGCATTCTTTAAAACAAAACAAACAAAATCCAACCAAACAAGGGAGGAAAAACAACAGCATACCCTAGTACAGAGGCAAAACCATGTTCATGATCATATAGGCTTGGCTTTAGAAGGGTGCACAGTGCTGTCAACCTCTAACAAAATTACACAGAGCTTTACAAAGGGGTAAATCACTGATGGCAGAAGTCAGACCCTTTTTCTTTAATGAGTAGGCCAGTACAGTGTACAAAAGGGAATACAAGATGTCTTACTGGGTTAGCATGGAACCAATACCTATAAGCTCTAAAATAATGAGAAAAAATATTCTTAAATGTTATTGCCATGCAAACATCGAACATGAAACATTGTTACTTGCCCAAAGCCATGTCTTTTAGAAGCTGGTTGCAAAGATTAAAATGGACAATGTTGCTACTTAAAGCTCCCTTCATAAGTTGACTTGCCCCACAACTTGACTTGACTTTGTTGCACAAAGCAGGTTTTGTGATGAAGTTTTCAAACTATGTGCATCAATCATTTCTCTGTTGGCAGTAAAAAGTCATCTGCCAGATAAAATGTTTTGCAGTGATTTCGAGCAATTACAGAATAATAGCATGCAATGCAGGCCAGGTTTATAATGCATATGGTACGCAACCACCGTCCCTATTGAAGTATTATCATTTATTACATATTATTCACCATATCCCAGTGTTTCACTGGCACAGTGCAATTGCACCACCTGCTTCCTGATTCAGTGCAGAGCATGGGAAGGAATACACGTTGCCCAACTCAGTGTTACGGCCATCAGTCCAACATCTTCTGCAGACAATTTGCTTTTTAAACATTTATTTCAGGAAATGCCAGGATTTGGTGCCCTGGCTGATTTTTCTTCTTGATTCCAGCTAAAAATTTCTTCTTGAAAAACTGGGTTCACTGGGATCTGGATAATCATTAATAAAAACTCTCCATAACATGGAGAAGGGTATCTGGAAGTTGATTCATGGCAACTGGACCTCTTTTTCTTGAGAGATTGAAATGTTTCACTGCTCATCCAAACAGCTTTGTCACTCTGAAGGGGATAGAATATGCTCCTTCATGTCGCTCAATGGCAGAATATTTCTCAGTTTTTCAACTTCATCCTCTATATAAACTCAAATAAAAGGCTCAAGAGCTGGAAAACTACAAGCTGGTGCGCTCCTGATCTTTTGAAATCAGGTCCCATGGTGACCCATAAATCATTGGACACGTCACTCAGGAAGGTCCCAGGCTGGAAAAGGCTGACCTAAAGTAATGACATTTTTAAGATGGGTTGGGGGGTGTTAATCTGTTTGTTTCTTTAGAGCAGGAAGCCACACAGAGGCACTTGACTTTTAGATGTAATATTTTGTTACATCAAGATTTTCCTCATGATAAATAGTTCAGAGTCAGACTAGCACATACAGTGCAATCAGTACTGTGTTTTCCAAGGAATCTCCTCTGAGCTTCTCTATAGTTAATATGCATGCAGATCCGTTGAAGAAGAAGAAGAAGAAGAAGAAGAAGAAGAAGAAGAAGAAG
>JAHTLZ010000010.1:8460213-8484362 GCA_023846285.1 Phrynocephalus versicolor
AACAAATGCAGTAGGACCTGCATGAAAGATATACTCTGTTGCCTGCCAGTCTTCTCACAAGTACTTTCAAGTAGAATAATCTCTAGGTCCTGTGGAGTTCATTTTGCAAACCACTCTCCATTGGGGACAAGTATATGTCACCAGGAATATTTGGCAAGGTCCTTAGTGCCACATCTATAAAATGGAATCCATACCTGTTTAGAAAAGAGAGTCTAGGATGACTATTCACACTATAGCTGCTTTGAGTTCTTAAAGAAAAGTGAGGCACCAAATGTCTGCAAAAATAAAAATAAATCATTCAGAAGAAATAATAAGATTTTAGAAATAATTATTTTAGTTGAGGTTAATATTTTCAAGAAAGGACATTTCAACTTCTTCTTACTGTAAAACTGACTTAGTTATTCAGAGCTTTTCCTGAAACATCTTGAAAGATCTCAGGCTTCGTACCAGCAAATCTGCTGGGGGAAAGTAGCAAAGATGAGACCAGCAGGAAGAACTGATAGCAAAACTATTCGAGGCCTTGCCTGAAATTGTGCACTGATCTTATAATGGGCCTTTAAAAGACTACTTGAGTCTGTTATAAGCCATCCCACTGTGAAATCTGGATACTGTACTGTTTCTCAGTGATCATCACTAACAATGGGCCTTTGTTTAAAGTGCTGTAGGACCAAAGTTTAACAATGGATGATTGAAGTCCATTTGCTTAACAACATCAAAATCACTAATAATTTAATGGAAAATATGTTTCTTGTACAAAGTAGGTCTGAGTCCTGCTAACCTTTCTGCTTCTGTGGCTCATCCCTTTTTCATTTTTTGATCCATGAAATCACAACATGAATGATCATACTCAACAGGATTTACTGTAACTTGAATGGGGGAATAATTCAACAGACAAACAACAACTTAGTGTGAGTCCTTGGCCCTAGTTATATTTATTAGTCTATTATTGATTGATTGATTGATTGATTGATTGATTGATTGATTGATTGATTGATTTGATTTGATTTGATTTGTATACTGCACCATTTGACCAGTGGTCACTCTACAGTAGACATGGTCATGAACTTAACCATGGTCATGAACTGGAATGAAGGGCCACCCACCCACACACACTTCATTTTTTTCAGAAAAAGGCGATGTTCACCCATCCCTGTCCCAAAGCTCTTGTTACCTTCCTACCTTGGCTTCAAGCTGCTGCTGCCACCACCTCCTCCTCCTCTGCTGCCACCATCTTGACAAACAGTACGCCTGGGTCTGCTGCATGTGCACATTTACCCATCACTCAGCCGACAGGTGGGTGCATGCACACATGCAGCAAGCCCAGATCCTGATTTCACCTCTCTCCCTTAGGAGCCCCTGAGCAGAACCAGTCAAGAGGTCTCCCTTATAAAAGTAGTCCAATTCCTTTGGGGTTCTGGTTCCCCCAGGCTCCTTCGCAGAAGGCTTTCTCTTTTCCCCCAGTGGGCTCTGGTTCCTTTTCCCTGTGTTCCTCCACTGTGCCCTCCACTATTACCCCAGGGCCTCTTCTTGCTCTTTCTTCTTGTTGGACATCTGGCTTCTTCTCTAGTTGGCTTTCGTGGGTTTCTGCCTCCAAAGTCAGCAAGGTGGCTTTTATAGCTGGCATCTAGCAGGGAAGACTGTTTTTCTCTTTCCCCTTTGTGTGTGTGTGTGTGTGTGTGTGTGTGTGTGTTGCATGCTTAAGACAGAGACAAGAGGAACAGGAGAGAGAAGGCGTGAGATAACGGTTGGAGGAAATGCTCCGATTGGACAAAGGAAAAAAGGCGGGAAAGGATGAGAGGTAATCCCCAGAGTGGGAACAGGTTTGGATGGAGAACCCTGACGTGTCCAAATGGGATAAGATGATGATGCTTCAGAAAGAGTCTGAGAGTTATAGGAAAGTACGGGGAAAAGCGGAAAGAAATAAGATACCAGCTGGAGGTGGAGAGACAAGATGTGGAGTGGGTCAAAAACACCCTATTTGGAGGGGTGCTAAAGCAAGTCCTCCACCAGTCCATGGGTCGAGGAGATGGTGCGACTGTGGGACCCAGACCCCAGAGGGGAGTGGGACAATCGAAACAAGCCCCCCAGAGAGAATGGAGAAGGACTAGTAAGTCAAACCCTGGAAAAGGGGTTGTTGTGGGGAGAAACCCTTCCTGAGTTGAGTTTGGGGTATAAGTCATTGTTTAGTACCCCTTCTTTGAAATCTATGAATAATCCTTTTGTTGATCATGTTACCATGTTGGAACATGAAGATTTAAAGGTTGATACCCCCATTTTTGTGAATGAAATAAATAAAACAGCCGTTAAAGGAGAATGTTGTATGCCTTTGTTGAATCCAGCGAAGGAGGTGGAAAAGGGAAAGAACCCCACACTATGTTTCCAAAATGTATCCGGTTAAACAAACCTACAACCTTGCTTTGATGGCATCACCTTCAGTGCTAATTCCGTATCATTAACTCATCACAGGCATTTGTTGAAGCAATTACTTTTCGTTAACTAGAGCATCTGCGAAAGGAAAATGTTGTGCCAATACTTTCTTTGATCCCTTACAGCGATAATCAGTCATAAGCAAATAAGAACCACTTCACACCCCATCAAACCAAAGCTAAAACTGTGCCAATGTTATGCCTCAAACTGGGGAAATTACCAGGTCCACGCCTGAGATAATAAGTTACAGAGGTTTATGGAGATTTTGCAACATTTCACAATCATTCTAGTCGCACCTGCTGAAAATCCAAACACATCACAATTCTCTTTAAATGAATTTATTTACACTGCTTTAGAGCAACATAAACAAATCACAGAGGGAAAGACAACAGAAAGATTTCTGAGTTAAAGGCAGCTGTTCTGCTTCCACAATCAAAGAGCTACGAGTCCGACTGATTTTTCATCACAGAATGGATGGCTTGGTTAAATTATCCTTTAACCCTAGGTGCAGGTTGTTTCCAACAACTGTTTCCATTTTGCAGCTGAGAATAAATGCAGACAAACCTGTGGCCATATCTGGCTGATTTTTTTTTTTGGACACTTGTTTCTTCTTCCATCCTGTAATCTCATCTAGTGTGATGTTCTGAAGAACACAATGGCCGTAATCCTGTTCCTTTGTGCATCAAGTTGCACTAGTAACATAGGCATATTGAATCAGTGGGGATTTAGTGATTCAGCTGCTCTGTATGTTACATTAATTCAAACGGACCCACTTTATTGCAATGTACTATGCTAAAGTAAGCCCATTTGAATCAATGGAACCTATGGAGGAGTTGACTAATCAAATCCCCAGTGATTCAATGGGCTTACTCTAGTGCAATTTATTACACTATGCAAAAATATTTGGACAGCGTGCATGCATGTTTGTAGCATTTCACTTGGACCTAGCAAAAGCAAAGCAAAAGCAAACTGTGCAGGTTATATACCACTCCATAGTGATTAAAGCACTCTCTAGATGGTTTGCAAGTTAATTATGCAGGCTACACATTGCTGTCCCTCCCCTCATTGATCTGGGCACTCAGTTTATCATGTTCAGAATGGTGAATGGCTGAGTCAACCTCTAACCACATCCCTGAATCCAGCAGGATTGAGCTCGGGTTGTGAGCAAAGTCTTGACTGCAGTATGGCAGTTTAATCACTGTGCCATGGGACTCCTGCAAAACTCTGGATTTTATTTGTACTCACAGGCTACCATATCCACTTTTGCATGTTTGTTGTTGTTTGTTGTTCTTTTAAATAGAGCCATAAGTAGGTTGCAGTGACGGCGGCTTTGCCTAGGGCACCAACATTTCATGAACGCATAACATTCACATCCTAGCACAAGCCATAGATTACAGCATCCTTCCCCTAGTAGTGGTGGCGGCCACAGTGATGGGGAAACTGTGGCGTGTTGTGGATTGTCTAGCCCTCCCATTTCCCCTCCATGCTCAGCTCCTCCCACCTGTCCCCCTGCATTTCCCCAGTAAACAGCAATTGCCAGGTGAGTGCCTTTCAAAGCTAGGTTCCTTCAAAGGACTGGACCATACCTCATGAGATCATCACCAGCCTTGGTTCTTCTCCCTTCTCCTATACCTCCCCTCTTCTATCCCACTCCAACTTGATCCCCTTGAACTCCACTTATTTCTCAGCCAGGCAGTCCTCCCCATGATGGCCCAGCCAGGCAGAATGTGCTGTTTCCCCTTATTTCTCTCTTGTTTTTCACTTGTTGTTTAGGTGCATCTGCTTTCTGCAAGCAAATAAAAAGTGGCAGGAGGCATCCCGTAGATCACTTCCACTTCTGTCCTTTCCACCATTCTGCCCCTGACTTTTTCATTGCTCCTGCCCAGACCGTTTTATATGCCATCTCTCTGTGAAAGAAGCCTCCGTCTCCCCCCCCCCGCCCCTTGCACCCTTGGCATCCTCCTTTGTGACTGTTCAAGCTTCACTCAGCCATTTTAGTAGAGGGAGGCCACGTGGGATTTTCTTGGCACCCCTGAAACATCTTTTCTTCTCCATCCTTGCATAAAAAGAGAGCTTAAAGGAAGGATCACTCTGTTTATTGTCAGTGGCTTAGAGGCTCAGGAACAGAGTCCTGGAGGGAACTCTGGATTAATTTGGGAAACTCAGTTCTACAATCCTGGGTAGCCTCAGGACAGCTCTGATGGACTTCACAAGCAAATATACATTTCTCTTGCTACAAGGCAGTATCCTTGCTATCTGAATTAAAAGCATGTGTAAGTACTAGCTAATGCATGTTATCAAGATGCAATATAATGCAAACCCTAAAATACAAACAGATTTCCCTGGCCCATACCTTAACAGGGATGAAGACAATAAACACTTCTAAGCCCTGTATTTATTGTGTGTTTCTGCACACGTGTGTGAGTGAGCTAAAACAAAGGAAGGAGGTGGAGAACACCCACCCACCCACCCAAACAAATTTGTTTTGCAGTGCCATTAATAATGCTGCTTTCCGCATTTATCTTGAAACTACTTGGATTGGAGAGTCTTTAGAGGAGAATGGAGAGACTGGGGCTCAGCGTGGAGCCCATATTGACCATGTGCAGTCTGACCCAGATGTTCCTCTCTGATCTGCTGATTATTTTGTTCTACTCCCAGTGTTTTCTTTTTCTTTTTCTTCTTGGTTCATTTTATGCATTCGATTCAATGTTGTGCATTTATAAAAGGAAACTGAATGTGTAACTGATAAGGTTTTATTTTAATTACGCCTTGTTAATCACTTCAGAGTTGATGCACAAGCATATTTCATGCTGCTTGCTCTGGGTGCCAACACTGCTTGATGAAACAATCCTGTGTTACCAATGAATGATTTGCACTAGCATTCACATATCAGATCATCTTGTCAAGGGACAATCCAATTAAAGAATAATAACAGTACCATGAGATTCAAAACAAGCATTCAAAAAGCTAACTGTGATAAACAAACATTACAGAACATTTTTAAATGTTTGTTTGTCGTCTGCAGCATGCTTGTTTGATTTCCCATATGTATCTCCAAGTCTTCACCGTTGGTACTTTGCCCTTTTCTTCTACAGATAATGCAGTGATGGTACCGAGGTGAACAATATGCTGTATCATGCAAAGCATTTACAATCTGTCTATACTAGGTCAGCATGAATTCCATTATTACTTAGTACAGGCACTCCTCACTTAATAACGGAGTTCTGTTCCTATGACTAGGTTATTAAGTGAATGAGTTGTTAAGTGAGGAGCTTATGGTGGATTTCATGTGGTGTGTTGAAGCTGCCCTCCTTGCAGGCAGGCCAGAGCAGGGAAGCTCTCCAAGAGGCCACAGGAGAAGCAGAACAACAAGGAGGGGGGAAATAGAGATGGAGGTGGTCCATGCTGTGCCCCCACTCAGGTTATAGTAGAGGCACTGAGGCACTTGCAGCAATACCCATCCCATGGAAACAGAGGAGGAGGAGGAGGAGGGGCCACTGTGGCCCTGCCTCCCCCCCCCCCCCGAGCTGCTGACAAAGTTGGTGCAATGCCTTAAGAGGCTTTGGCCCAGGCCCTGTGGGCTGGACCAGTGGGTTCTTCCTGAGGCAGCAATTAGGCAGTGGGGGCTGCTTTGGCCACCACCGGTTGTTTTACGTCTGAGCGGTCATTAAACAGGTAGGTTGTTAAGTGAGGAATGGCTGTACAATGCATCAGGACCAAATCCTGTGTTACTTTTCTTAGTAACACAAACTCAAGCACATCATCCTCAGTATAGACTGGGGTCACAATGGGGAAAAAGAACTGAAACACCCCTCTATCACCACAATAGGTTTCCATTCCAGTTTGGCCAACCCCGCACTGCCCAAATATGAAAACAAGAACTTCCAGGCCACAACTGGGCACATCTTTGGCAATAGACTGCCACAGACAACAGCTCCTACAGAAGTGCTGTACTTTTATATTGCTGTACTGTTTCTGGGTGTCCAGTATAGTGCAGTGGATTAGTGATGGACTAGGACTTGAATTCCCACTTGCCCATGGAAGCGCACTGGCGGAGTTGGGATGGGAAAGCCACTTTCTAAATATCTCACTTACTTTGAAAGCCTTGTTAGGGCCACTATAAGCCAGTTGTCTCTTGATGGCACATAACCAACTATTCTATTTCTAATGTCTAAATTGTATTATCTGAGAGGTTTAAATGTTTTTAACTGCATTTTGTTTTTAATATGAAAACTGATTGAATTATATTTGAATGCTGACAACATATTGCTTTTTAATTGGACTTGTTTTTTCATTATACTGTAAGCTACCTTGCAATCCAGTCATGTGTTTTTAACACAAGATAAAAATCAAATGAATAAATAATGTGACAATGTATGTTTTAGCCTGTAGATTTGTGCCAATGCAGAAGCTTATGTCACCTATGGGGCGAATCCGTACAACTGAAAAACAGTCGCGATTAGGAATTAATCTGTTTTCAATGCATTCCTATGGGAATTTGTACAAAGGAAAATTTGCTTAACAGAATTTCATTTGGAACAAATTAATTCCTTTATACAAAATGGCCAACGCCTGCTGGAGTTTTGCTGCTATTATGGTCTCTGTGTCAGCAATACATTCTTTAACACAAAGCCCCAGCACAAAGTCTCTTGGAGACATCCAAGATCGAAGCACTGGCATCAGCTCAACCTGATTCTCGTCAGGCGCTCCAGCATTTCTAGCGTTACAATCACACGCAGTTATCAGAGTACCGACTCTGACACAGAACACTCCCTGGTGTATAGCAAAGTAAATCTGAAAACAAAGAGATTGCACCACCTGAAGAAGGAAAGAATAAAAAATGGATACCAGTAACACCTATAACCAAGGAAAAGTGGAGGAATTCTCCCATGTACTCAAGGAAGCTCTTCCTGGCCCTGCTGAAGATGCTGATGCCAGCTATTGAGGAAAAGAGGAGAGCCTTGACTGCATATAAAGCTTGTCCCAGAGAGCACAACCTATAGGCCCTGCGAGCTGTTTGTAACAAAGTCTAGCAGACTGCCAGGAAATGTGCTAACAATTACTGGCTGCAACTGTGTTCTCGGATTCAGATGGCAGCTGATACAGGTAACATCAAGGGGATGTATGACGGAATTAAACAGGCCTTAGGGGCAATACATAAGAAAACTGCACCATTAAAGACTGTTTCAGGTGAGATCATCTAGGATCGTGAGCAGCAGATGGCACGCTGGGTGCAGCACTACTCTGAACTATATTCCAGAGAAAACACAATAACCGAAGAAATCTTAAATAATATTGAGTGCTTGTCTGTCTTGGAGGAGCTTGACAATGAACCAACACTAAAAGAACTAAATAGAGATGGGCATGAAATGAACAATTTTTCATTTCCGTTTTTGTTTTTTCGTTTCATTATGCAATGAAATGACAAATGAATTTTGTCTCTAAAATGAAACGAAACAAACAGAAACACCGGAAATTTTGTTGTGCGTTTCGTTTTCGTTACGGCAATACAAGTGAACTGCTTTAAATGCTAAAAAAATCACAAAAAATTGAAATAAATGGTAACAAAATGGTAACGAAACGAACGAAAACAAAAACAAATTTTTTGCAAAAATTCACAAAAAAGGAAATGAACCGAAATGGACCCCCTAAACAACAAACAACAAACGAAATGCCATTTTTTTTATTCGTGCCCATCTCTAGAACTAAATGTAGCTCTGGATTCACTTGCCTCTGGCAAGGCACCTGGAAAAGATAACATCCCTGCTGAAGTTCTGAAGTGCTGCAAAGAGATCATTGCCACTGAATTGTACGAAATCCTCTGCCTTTGCTGGAGGGAAGGGGGAGTACCACAGGATATGAAGGACGCTAATATTGTTACGCTTTATAAGAACAAAGGTGACAGGAGCGACTGTAACAACTATCGTGGTATCTCTCTTAGTGTTGTCGGGAAGCTGTTTGCACGTGTTATACTGAAGAGGCTCCAGATACTTGCAGAGAGAGTCTACCCAGAATCACAGTGTGGCTTTCAAAACAACAGGTCCACTACTGATATGGTATTTTCCCTCAGGCAGTTGCAGGAGAAATGCAGGGAACAAGGACAGCCACTTTTTGTAGCCTTCATAGATCTTACGAAGGCATTTGATATGGTTAGTAGGGATGGACTCTTTAAAATACTCCTCCGGGTTGGATGCCCACCCAAGCTCCTTAACATGATTACGTCTTTTCATGAGGCTATGAAGGGCAATGTAGTTTTGATGGCCTGGTGTCAGATCCAAAGCGGCGTGAAGCAGGGCTGTGTCCTTGCGCCAACCTTGTTTGGGATCTTCTTTGCTACCATGCTGAAGTATGCTTTTGGAACTTCAACAGAGGGTATCTATCTCAGGACCAGATCAGATGGAAAATTCTTCAACCTCTCTAGATTGAGAGCAAAGTCTAAGTTACAGGTGAAGTGTTTGCGGGATCTCCTCTTCGCTGATGATGCCGCCATTACTGCTCACTCTGCCGAAGATCTCCAACAACTCATGGACCATTTTAGTAAAGCCTGCAAAGATTTTGGGCTAGAAATCAGCCTGAAAAAAACACAAATAATGGGCCAGAATGTGGACTCTCCTCCTCGTATTACAATTTCTGAAAAAGAAGTGGAAGTTGTCCATGACTTTGTGTATCTTGGCTCAACTATCTCAGATACACTCTCACTAGAGTCTGAGCTGAATAAACGTATAGGTAAAGCAGCAACTATGTTTTCCAGACTAACAAAGAGAGTATGGCTCAATAAGAAGCTGACAGAACATACAAAGATACAGGTCTATAAAGCTTGCGTACTGAGCACACTTTTGTATTGCAGCGAGTCTTGGACCATCCATGCTCGACAGGAAAGAAAGCTTAATACCTTCCATATGCGCTGTCTTAGGCAAATATTCAATATTACCTGGCACGACAAAGTTCCAAATAGCATAGTCCTGAATCGAGCTGGAATCCCTAGCATGTACACTTTATTGAAACAGCAACGCCTACGCTGGCTTGGACACGTTGTGAGAATGGATGACGGTTGGATCCCAAAAGATCTTCTATATGGAGAATTAATGCAAGGAAAGCGCCCCAGAGGGAGACCACAGCTGCGGTATAAGGATATCTGTAAGAGGGACCTGAAGGCCTTGGGAATGGACCTCAACAGTTGGGAAACCCTGACCTCCGATCGCACTGTCTGGAGGCAAGAGATACAGCATGGTCTACATAAATTTAAAGAGGCATTTGTCCAACAGGCAGAGGAAAAGAGGCAGGCACGGAAAGAATGAAACTCGAGGACCGGGCAAGAAGCACAATACATCTGCCCCCATTATAGACTGCCATTCCCGAATTGGTCTATTTAGTCACACTAGGTGTTGTTTTTAGGATCTCTACTCCAGGCAGGATACCATAGTCTTTCGAGACTGAAGGATGCCAATGATGAATGATGACTGTGTGTGTGTGTGTGTGTGTGTGTGTGTGTGTGTGTGTGTGTGCTTTCCCTGTTTATTGCTAAGCCAGATGGCTGTTTGAAACTTACTCCCACTAAAAAGGCTATTATTTAGCTGGCATTGACCCCCAGGAAGTATGCTGAGAAGTGCTGGTAAATCCTAAATGGCATATGGTAATACAGCATCAAACACATTCACTTTCATTTACAGCAGCCCCCTAAATAAAGGGGGGTCCTTAACTTTTTAACTTTGTTTTATCACCCCCCCCCGCACTATGTAAGATACCATAAAATGGTCATTTGGGGCACCAATTGAAGAACAGTGTGGATTCTGGAGCACTGTGTACGTTTGACACCAGCCAAACAGTACTGCATGCTGAGGAAAGCATCCACAAGGTAAAACTACCCATATGGCTGTAATTTGGCTAAACCCGGTTGTTCTGTGGTGATTGAACTAAATTTTAATCCCTACTCTGAAGAAGGCTCGCCATCTTTTTGTGTTACATTGTTTTCCTTAGCTAAAGAAGAAAGTCTTTGAATTTCTGAGAGAAGGTGAAGGGTGAGAGAGATGAAGGGAACACAGAGGGCTTGGTGGCTTTTTTTGTTAAAGAGCTGGGTGATTGATTCCAAATGGCTGGCTCAGGAGGAGTTTGAAACCACACCCTCTCCTCACAAGCCTTTTGCAGACTCTTTCCATATCCATCTAGAAAATGAACTTGGTCCCCCAAACAGCCATGAGACTTGGGGATTTGAATAAAAGTATGTAATTTTTCTGAACTGCTGAGGAGAACTTGGTGCACAGCCCGAAGAAGATGAATTATCATTGAAAATCAGCTGTCTGTTATTTCCTTGATTTTTTATAGGCCTTAAAAAAAGGTACCACCCACTTTTGCATGTGTATGGCTTTGAAGATCGCACACCCCTTTTCTGATTTTTTAAAAATATACATCCATTATTTTAATTTGTGTAGGGCTCTGATGCCAATAAAGAAAAGAAGCCAAGCCAGCCTATTTACCTCAGCTGGTTTTTGCGCCATGCCAGAGAGAGAGCCACAGCTGTGTTGGGGTCAGAATCTTAGTCTGGAATGAGAGAGAGACTCAAAATTCCCACTCCCCTCATCCACAAAGTTTTCAGCGTGGTCTTCAGCTTAGAGCATAAAATGGGCTGGAAGGGGGGAAAAACCCTATATTTTGATCAGTTGCTTCTATCTTCTCCCAAAACCACTTTCAAAAAGAGGAGTTTGTTCTGTTGACCGACAAAATATATGATTATTTAAGGAGCAAGGATGCACAGCATGATTTGTATGACATTTATTGCATTAATAGAAGCAGCACTGATTTGGTTATCAAGCACATGTTCCAGTATTTCTCTGCTCTGGTGGTCGCGTTTTGGTAGTTTGTAGCAGGATGGAGTTTCTGATGAGATGTCAAGCAGAATCTTTTTTGTTTTGGAACACATTTCCTCCCAGGGGAATTCACGTGAAATTCATTCTTAAGAGAAATGTCTGTGAAGATTCTCAGTCATCCAGCCAAGTTTATCTGGAAGTTGAGTCTGACTGACAAAGCTGTTTAGACGAGCAGCAAAACATTTCAGTCTCACAAGAAAAGAAGTCCAGTTGCCATGACTCAACTTCCAGATTCGAAAGAGAAACATCGCTCTTTAATTATAGATAAAAATGGTTTCCCCATGAAATAATTGGATCTTTTTCTTTTTGTAGGATCCTCAACCTCACCAAACATTTGAAGTAGAAAGCAGGCTACTGATGCTTCAATTTATGGCACTAAGTGGAGCCAGGACAGTAATCCAACCCAAAGAGAAAGACGATAGACACAATGTCAGACTAATTTAACTGTTCATGTCAGAAAGTTGATTATCACAAAACAGAGTTAAATTTCTGTAATTGCACTATAACGTTTCTTTGAAATTCCTTTTTAATTCTCTGCAACAGTTTCCAAACCAATATTTTATACATGAGTATAAGAAGCACTCAAACAGAGTATGTCAGCTGGCCTGAAATGAACTTGCCTTCCCTGCTGGTATTCAGGTCAATATTCATTTAACATGCAGTTCAAGAAATTCTCAGCCTTTAAATGGTATTTTTATCTTTCAGATGGATCTTTATCTTAAAAACGGTTCAGTCCTAAATGTACATAGGAGCAAGTCCCATTACTGGCTTCTATGTAACTTCTGAGTAAACATGGATCAAGTTGTAAGAGTGATAACTTTGTAGAGAGAAAAATTAATGGACTTGCAGTGCACAACTGTCAAATCCATAATTTTAGAAAACCATCTAGTGTCTGTATTCCAAGGTGGAGTTTTCGGCGGGGGTGGGGAGTGGGGAGTGAGAATTTGAAGAATATTTTTCTTACATTTGAACATAATGTTTAACTTGTATAATTGCTTCCAAGCTAACAGATGAGAAGAATCCATGGGTTCTAAACAAAACCCCACACCATTTAAACCACAAAACATCCTGGGAGAAAGCTGACAGGAGCTGGGCAGCACCCAGTTTGGGAAAGTATCTACTTGAGTAGTGAGGAGGATGCAAAAATTACTGAGCAGAGCCAGGAGCTAGTCACCAGCACTCCAGCAGAAGGATGCAAGAGGCAGCATCAGAAAAGCATCTACAAATGCTTGTATGCAAATGCCAGAAGCTTCCTGAACAAAACAGGGGAGCTGGAATACTTAGCAATAGATAAAAATGTTGATTTTATTGGCATCACTGAAACCTGGTGGGCAGATGATAACCAATGGGATACAGTTATCCCAGGCTATAAACTGTACAGGAAGGACAGGAAGGGGCAAACGGGAGGTGGTGTAGCCTTGTATGTCAAAGAAGTGATAAAATCATATGAATTGGAATGTCTAGGTGATTTGGAGTCACCATTAGAAACTCTGTGGGTAAGAGTAGAAGGCCACAAGGACAGTCTAACAGTAGGCATATGCTATCAGACTCCAACCCAAGCCCCTGAGGGAGACTGGCAGTTGGAGAATGTTGTAAAGGAGACATCCAAGAAGCCTGGTTATAATGGGGGACTTCAATCACCCTCACATAGACTGGGTGAACTGTTGTTCAGCACATGATAAAGAGATAAAGTTCCTAGATATGCTAAATGATTGTTCCCTGGAACAGATGGCTGAAGACCCAACTAGAGGTGCAAGAATCCTTGACTTGATCCTGAGTAATACACAGGATCTATTGCAAAATGTTAATGCAACTGATCCAATAGGGAACCATGACCACAACTATTACTTTTAACTTAATCATAGACTGCAAATCACAGATAAAATCTAACACAGAGACCTTAAATTTTCAAAAAGGAAATTTCCCAAAGATGAGGAAACTAATAAAAATGAGCTGAAAGGGAAAATTGAGAGAGTCCAAACACTCCAAAAGGCATGGAGGGTGTTCACAAAATCAGTAACAGAGACCCAATTGGAATGCATACCCAAAAGGAAAAGGGGCACTGCCAGGTCCAAGAGGACTCCAGTGTGGCTTACAGGAGCTGTTTGGGAAGTGATCAAAAGCAAGAAAAGCTCATTTAGAAGATGGAAGGCTTGTCCAAAGGAGAACAGGCAGAAGCAAAAATTCTGGCAGAACAAATGCAGGGCAACAATCAGGAAAGCAAAGCAAGACTTTGAGGAGTGTATAGCTAAAAACAAAGTAATAACAAGGGGTTCTTTAAGTGTATTGGAAGTAAGAACCCAACTAGGAAGGTCATTGGACCATTAGATAACAATGGACAGCAAGGGATTATTAAAGAGGAGACAGAGATTGCAGAGAAACTCAATGAATTCTTTGCTTCAGTATTCCCTGAAGAAGACAGAGACCACATGCCCCAAACAGAGCCTATCTTCATAGGGAGGGCAACCAAAGAATTAAGGCTGCTTTTACACAACCCCTAAAATCCACTGGCAGATCCTCCCAATGTGGTTTTTGTTCTGCTTCTTGTATCCCCACCTCCCACACTCTGATTCTATTGCTTTTGTCTGTGGTGAGGGGAGAGAGAAAAAAAATGCAGGCTCACTTCTGCTTGCCCTCACCAGCAGCTAATTGTTCCAGCCCGTTAGGATTTCTGTCTGTTAAAAGGGGAGGGGCGCAACAAAAACAAACAAAAAGCAGAGGAGGGCCAGGCATGCAATGCTTTAAAAACAGCAACAAGGAACAGCAACAAGGATTTTACCTCCTCCAGACCAGGTACTTGTAAAATGCACTGGGACACTCTTAAGTGGGCGTGGTCGTACTTTATTTTTTTTTAAAAGTCCACTGCTGATGGGAAAACAATTTTATGCTCTGCATCTGCGAGCATTTTGCAGCAGATTTTAGGGGTCATGCAAAAGCAGCCTAAGACAGATAGAAATAACCAGGGAGGAGGTTGTTGCATGTCTTGTTAAACTAAATGCTAACAAATCTCCAGGACCAGACGGCATCCATCCATGAGTTCTCAAGGAACTTAAAGATGAAACTGCTGATGTCCTAGCCAAAATATATAATCTTTCCCTCAAATCAGGTATTGTGCCTGAGGACTGCAAGGTAGCGAATGCAATACCAATCTTCAAAAAAGGATGCAGAGGTGATATAGGAAATTACCAAATGGTCAATTTGCCATGTGTCCCAGTAAAGTGATGGAAACCATCCTAAAAGATAAAATTAATAGGCACATAGAAGAGAAGGTGCTGCTGAAGGAGAGCCAACATGGCTTTTGCAAGGGCAAATCATGCCTTACTAATGTGTTGGAGTTTTTTGAAAGTGTCAACAAGCATGTGGATAAGGGAGATCCAGTTGATGTTGTTTAGCTGGACTTTCAGAAGGCTTTTGACAAAGTCCCACACCAAAGGCTCTTGAATAAACTTGCCAGTCATGGAATCAAGGGACAGGTCTTGTCCTGGATCAGCAACTGGCTAAGGGAAAGGAAACAGAGGGTAGCACTAAATGGACACTTCTCCAAGTAGAGGGACGTAAAGAGTTGGGTCCCCAAAGGTTCAGTACTGGGACCCCTGCTTTTCAATCTCTTCATAAATGATCTAGAAGTAGGAGTAAATACCAAGGTAGCCAAATTTGCCAACAACACTAAATTATACAGGATAGTAAAAACTGAGAGATATTGTAAGGAGCTCCAGAGGGATCTCTTGTCACTGGGGGAGTGGGCAAACTGGTGGCAAATGAGCTTCAACATTAGCGCAGCCGCAGAGTGATGCATGTTGGGGCAAAAAAAACCCAATTACGTTTATAAATTGATGGGGTCTGAACTCTGTGCAACAAACCAGGAAAAGGACCTTGTTGTCCTGGTGGACAGATCAATGAAGGTGTCAACCCTGTGTGCTGCAGCAATGAAAAAAGCAAACTCAATGTTAGGAATCATTAGGAAGGGTATAGAAAATAGGTTAGCAGGTGTCATTTTACCTCTTTATAAATCTATGGTGAGGCCCCATCTGGAGTATTGTGTACAGTTCTGGTCACCATACCTCCAGAAGGATATTATGGAAATGGAAAAAGTGCAGAGGAGGGCAACCAGAATGATTAGCGGACTGGAATGCCTTCCTTACCATCTGAGGCTGCAACAGCTAGGGCTCTTCACTCTTGAACAACGGCTCCTAAGAGGTGACCTGACTGAAGTTTATAAAATCATACATAGTGTGGACAAAGTAGTTAAGGAAAAACTGTTTTCCCTATCATACAACACTAGAACTAGGGGGCACTCCATGAAACAAATAAGAGAAAATACTTTTTCACCCAAAGGATCACTGGTCTCTAGAACTCCCTGCCAGAAGAAGTGGTAAGAGCTGTCAGCCTTGAGAGCTTTAAGAAAGAATTAGACAAGTTCATGGAGGACAAGGGTATCAATGGTTATCGATTCATTATTGTCAAGGAATATAGTTTTGACAAAATATCTGTAATATATATTTAACAGATTACAAAATGGATTCTGTATAAAATGCCATGTCATATACTAGACAAGGATGTGTATGAGGTCTAGGTGACAGGTGCAAGGAATAATTAACATTGTAAGGTCAGGATGATTAGGACAGGTGGTATAGCATGATCACCTCACCTCTTGTAATATGTGATTGGTCCATACCATGTTGCTTTATGTGTAAAAATTTCAGCAAACCAATGTTTAATTGGGACTGCCAAAGGTGAGAGGCAGCTTTCCCCACTCTGTTATTTTCTCTTTGTGTATATGCTATGCTTTGTGTGTTGTTACTGCTTTTTCTCTTGCCACGTGTACATATGTAAAATACAGTATTATACTAAGTTCTATTGTCTTATTTGTCTCCTAGCTCCATAATTACTGTATTGGCACTTTCCAAAAAGAAAAGTGGGTTTTGAATTGCAGTTTGGGCACTCGGTCTCTAAAAGGTTCACCATCACCGGCATAGGCTATGGCCTGTTCCAGCAAGGCTGTTCTTATTTCTCTTTATATTTAATTAGCTGAAATGATCGTATATTCAGTGTCAGTTGTTCACAAAGTTCTGTCTTCAAATGTTTGACAAGTGCTTTAATCTTGGGAGCAGAATTCAGAACCATAGTGGCAATCAGTTTCAGAGCTCTGCTTATCATTAAAAAGGCATGAGTGTGAGATATTTAGGATCAAAAGACTGAAATCTGAAAGCACCTGGCCTGACCTCCAAGCCCCTGTCAGCAAGCAACTTCCCAAATACCGTGAATTAAGACTCTCATGGGCTTTTAGCATCCTCAAATCGGTTGGCTGTTGCTTATGAGAAACAACTCCCCTGCTTCCAAAGCTTCTCCAGAGAATAAAGTAAGAAGTTAGGACCTCTGAAAGACTGGGTCAGATTTATTACCAATCAAGGGCGTTTATACACGACCCCTAAGCTCCGCTGCAAATGGCTCCCAGCTCCGGAGCTTAAAAATGTTTCCCCACCAGCTCCGGAGCTAACAGAAAATTAAGTGCGACCCCACCCACCTAAGCGCGACCCAGCGCACCTTTCAAGTACCTGCTCTGGGAGAGTGAAAAATTTTGATGCGGAGAGTGCCGGGCTCTCCTCGCTTCTTTTTGTTGTTGTTTTGCCTCCCGCCCCTTTAAGAGGAACCAGGAAGTAACGGGGGGGTCGGAACAACTTCCACCGGCACTCCGGAGGTAAGAGTGCATTCTTTTCTCCCTTTTTTTCTCCCTCCCTTCACGCAGACAGAACAAGGAAGTGCGGAGGGCATGGGAATGCAGGGAGAGCGACAAACCCTCAAGATCTCTGGTCCGAATTTAAGGGACCAGCGGATCTTAGGGGTCGTGTAAAAAGGCCCCAAGTTGCTCATTTCTCTCTTGAGGGACTGGAGTTGCTGCTGCCCATTGGCCCTGATTTGCTGTTCAGGTTGGGTCTGTTCTTTGGGCCTAAGTGTGTACGATAGTGACAAGGGCTGTACTTGAGAAAGCAGAGAAAATGGCTGGGGAGGTTCCAGTTGGGGAGAAAGGAAATGGAAGATGGGTGGACAGGTTGGGTCAATGACCCTCTCCTTTGCCTGTGCCCTCCACTCTTTCCCAGCTCTCCACAGGGACCTAAAATTGGAAGTTAGTCACCATAGGGGAAATTGCAAGGGAGAAGATGGTGGTGACGGGAATGCCTTAAGGAGCGTAAAAGGTCCACACCCCTCTGCTTTTATTCTTCAATGCTATGAGAATTCAGCTACCATGAGAGAAAGTGTGAGGCCATGGGCCAAATCCCACCCACCCCAATGCTGCTGGCAGAACCAGTTCCATCTGCAGAATGACACCAAGGGATCCACCCCCTGGTATTTATTTCTCTTTTTATAATGGTATCTATAGCACTTTGTCTTCACATGCAAATGAAAGATAATTCATAAAGTTGAAAAAAATGTTTATGGCTCATGTTCTAACACATGGCGTATGCCGCCATTATCAGGAAGTCACATCAACACATGCTTTCTTTGGAAGCTCTCCCAGGTCCCACCGTGCTATGTCTATGAAAAAATGTTTGTTGCCTAAAATAGTGCTCTCTTGTCTAGAATACTTGCTGTTAAATAACTTCAACTGAAATTCCGTCTGGACCAGGTCTAAGTATGCTGATGATGGTTTACAACTTTCCTGGATCAGGCAAGCCTTTTTTCCACTAAACTGAACAAGTGATTTCAGCTACTTGCTGGCCAACATAAATAAGCCGAGTAACAAACTGAAAGGGAATCCTGGGATTCTGATTCTACAGGGAAGAAACTCTGGCTTCTCGAGGGCATGTGCTTTTCTGAAGTGAGCTCAGAATCTCATCTTTTCTAGGATTAACTTAAAGCAGGCCTGCCCAGCAGGTAGACCGCGGGCTACTGGTAGCCTGTGAAGGGTTCAAAAGTAGCCCGCTGGCCATCAATAAAAAAAGTGAGGGGATAAGTTCTCCACCCCTCCCTCCCCCATCCCAAGGACCACTACTGCCCCAGCAAAGTTCTGGGTCTGCCAGCCCCCAATGCCAAGCGGGGCAGATCAAGGGCCATGGTGCATTGAAATCTGTTCCCTCCAGAACAGATTAATTGGTTTTCAATGCATTCCTATGGGAAACTGCTGCTCAACTTAAAAAAGTTTTTAGTTACGAGCACATGCTCGGAACAGATAAAATTCATAAGTAGAGGTTTTGGTATAGTAGCCCTCAGGCACTTTGGGCTGGAAAAAGTAGACCTTGGCCAGTTCAAAGTTGAGGTTATGTTCTTCGGGGGCGGCCCAGATGGGTACTGTGGCCCTCTTCCCAGTCTGGATGGGTCCGCCCTCCAGCTGGCGCAAAGAGTGAGGAATCTGGGCATCGTCCTGGATCCGGGTCTGACCCTGGAGCTCCAGGTCTCAGCCGTGACCAGGTCGGCCTTTTACCACCTAAGGTTAATCACCCAGATTCGCCAGTACCTTGACGAGAGCTCCCTGAGGACAGTGGTACAGGCATTGGTCATGTCGAGGCTGGATTATTGCAATGCTCTCTCTACATGGGGCTCCCCTTGAACCTTGTTCGGAGACTGCAGCGGGTCCAGAATGCGGCGGCCAGGCTGGTGGTTGGTGCGTGTCGTTTTGACCGCATCACCCCCATCCTGGTCCGCCTCCACTGGTTGCCCGTTGCCTCCCGAATAAGGTTCAAGGTGTTGGTTTTGGCTTACAAAACCCTCCATGGCTTGGCCCCTGTTTATCTGGCAGAGCAGCTTCACTGACAACTAGATCGAGCCCGACCCACCCGCTCATCATTGGCCCTCTCACTTCAGACGGTTCCCCCGAGGGAGGCCCGCAAAACGAGCACCCGTGGGCGGGCCTTCTCGGTGGCAATGCCGCCTATATGGAACAATCTACCTAGCAAGCTGAGGCAGGCTCCATCATTGGCGTCCTTTAGGAAAGGCCTGAAGACCCTCCTTTTTAGGGACGCCTTCAAAAACGACTAGAGGTTTTTTTTCTTCCCGCCCATATGCTGTAAGTTTGCCCCTGCCGCTGCCATCGTCCTTGTCTCTTGTGATTTTTTGTAAACCACCCTGAGTTCCCGCTTGGGAAGTAGGAGCGGTATATAAGTGTGAAAAATAAATAAATAAATAACAGCCCTGACTTAAAGAAAGCCCAAACTTACGGTGCCTTGATTTTTATCCACACTAGTTTCATTTTGGTTCTCTCTTTTCCCCCTTTTTTGGCTCTCTCCAGTAAATTATCCTTTTAAAAAGCAAAAAAGCAAAGTGTTCTGCTTATATACTGCCCCATACCACTTCAAGTAGTCACTGGGTGGTTTACAGTTTAATTACATTATGCAGGCTAGTAGGCTACACATACTGCTCTGATGGCAGTGATATTTAGGATTAAGGGCTTGGATATTGAAACCCTTTTGTTCGGGACATGATGTGCCATTATAAGCCAAGCTGAAACCCTTTGACAGTTCATAGCAATGGTCATTACTTTGTCTAGCTTTTGCCGCACCCAGGCTTGAGTCACCCTGGTTCTCAAGACCAGGTACGGTGGGTATGCCATGCCTTTAGGGCTCACTGTGTTCCACTGAGATGGGAGGCAGAGGAAAGTCCCTACTTCCCAGGCTTCCCATTAGCAGTAAAGTCAGTACAAAGATGCTCAGGTTTTCTAGCCCCCTGTTCCCAATGAGGCACTCCACACGAGCTTTCTTGGAAGCTACTTTGCTTTTCCAAAGGAGACTTGGCAAGATAGGATACTGTGGGGTGAGTTCCTCTGGGCTTGAACGTTCTAAGTTGTTCAAAGTACTCTTAGAGAGAATTGGGAAACTGGGATAATTGTGAGGGGTTAATGGCCCACCCCTACTTTAAATCAAAAAGCATACATAGCATTTTTGAATAAATCATGGACATTCAAGTCTATGCTACACAAATACTAGTTTCTTCTGTAGGATGAGGTCACAGTCCTAATCACACCTGCATGGGTGAGAGGCTCTGACTTCTGAAGATATACAGTGGTACCTTGTTTAAAGGAATTAATTCATTCCCAATGAAATTATGTTAAGCAAATTTTCCCTTATACAAATTTCCCATAGGAATGCATTGAAAACAGAGCAATCCCTAATCACGACCATTTTTATGTTGTACGGATTTGCCCCCTAGGCGATTCTGTTAAGCAAATTTCCCCTATATCTGGAATCTTTTATGTTGTACAGTTTTTATGTTATACAAACTGCTTGTTATACAAGGGTCCACTGTATATGGCATTTAAGTTTGGGATATGCTTCTGAATCATTACAGAAGATGAAACCAGATGAAAGTCTTTTAGAAGCAGCCTCTGAAATGTTACAATCTTCCTCAGAAATAAACAAACATCTCTGAACTATTCCTGGATTTATTTATGTTTCCACTGCACTGACTGTCATTTAGAATAAGCGCCAAAACCTGGTTGGCAAAGTTTGTGTGCGCTAGGTTTCAACGAGTGAATCAGGGGCACTGAAGCTGATATGCCAAGCACTTTTTCATGGAAGGAAAAACTATATCTTCACCCAAGAAGCCAAACTGAAGTTTAAAAAAAAAGTCAACGGCATTTCCTTCCAAGCACTCCCAGTGCCATCACAAAGTCTCTATTGACTTCATCAACACGGGAGGAATATTAAACAGCAAAGGGCTGCAGGGGCTTGGTGACTGCTGGGGATGGATGTGAGCGGCATTTCCTGTGATGAATTTGTTTGTCGGAAAGCCAGGGGTTTAGTTTGTGCATTTGGTCAGAAGGACACTGCTTTCCTTCTGTGAGATGTCCATGGTTTGTCCTGCCATAATTCCACAACACACACATCCTGCTTGATAAGGACTGTCTCCTCATTCTGCCTTGTTCAAATGCATAAAACCTGGAGATCTAGGTGGTGGAGAAGTGGTGGAGTTTCAAAGTATCTTTAAAAATGTATTAAGTCGAGGAGTGACATGAGGGGACAGTACTGTTCAGATGATCAGGAAAACGAAGTGATGCTAGAGACCGAGTCTGCTGCTTCTGAGATAGAGTAGCCCCTGGGAGAGTTGGACCAGTAGGGGAGGATAGTGTTGTGCCTCCTTACTCCATGCTGTGCACAGCAAACGCAACACCTCTTCCTTCACTCCCGGTCCAAAAGGCATGTGGCATCTCTGCCCGCAGGAGAGTGAGTGATGCTTGCAAGGACCAACGTTTGTCATCAATTGCTTGCCTTCCCTATCACTTTGGGAAACAGATGTGGATGAGATCTGTTGCATTTGCTGGAGGAAGGCCCAGTGATCAAGACCAGAGAAGACAAGCCTCTTCATGGCACAGTAACAAAAACAGACAGAGATGCCTTGTGTGTGTGTGTGTGTGTGTGTGTGTGAGTGTGTGTGTGAGTGTGTGTGTGTGTGTGTGTGAGAGAGAGAGAGAGAGAGAGAGAGGGAGGGGGGGGGTGGGGGGGGGAGGGTGGGAGAGACCAAGAGCTCTGCTATTGTCTTCTTTTGATGCCCACCATGTGCCCCTGCTCAGAAATAGCTTCATAGTTTAGCTTCTTCTGCTTCCTTGTTCACCTTCCCTCTCTAAATAAGGAGCAGTCATATGTAGTTTGTTAGATATACAGTACTTGAAGTGTAATTCCAATAGTTTTCATCACTGGGTATATTGTGCAGGAAGTGAGTTTCAGTCTAATTAAGAACAATTGGAGGGTGACCCCTCCTGCTCTAGAGTTGGTGCAAGTGTGTATGTGTGTTAGGTCCAATCCCTATCACTGTCACATCCAGTGGAAAAATGCAATTGTGTGCTGTCACCTCACTCTGTGTTTGTGTTTGTCGTAGTACAGCTGAACCCATCAAGCCTGCTCATCTTGAATGTGTCACCCAGAGAGAGAGAGAGAGAGAGAGACGTTGAAGCGAGCAAGCAACAGACCACCTGTGGCTCTCATTTCCTTACTCTTAGCTCCATGCTCCCCTCTTGCTTGCTCATCTATTCCCTCCTTTGGGGCAAAGCCAAGAGGGAATGTGGCTCATTCAGACTAATCTCCTTTGCTCTTGCTAAGAGTGAGGGAGCAGGATGGTGAGCTAGCAAAAACAGCCACCACCTCTGCTCCCTCATTCATGGTGGACCCAATCCTTCTGAGGAAGGAGAGGTTTGCCTCTTCTCCAGTCACTCTGTCTCCAAGTGGACCAACCATATCCTGAGTCCTGACACCACTCTGCTCATAAAAGGCAGAGAAGCAGCTCATGTTTCTTCTTGATCACTCCTTCTGCTGCCAGAGTGAATGAGGTGAAGGGTTCTTGGAGGAGAAGCTACAGCTGCCACTTGTCCGCCGTTTCTGTTTGTTTGGGCAATGTAGCAGGAAGCTGTGGGTTCACTGGGCTCAGCCCCAACAGGTGCTTCCTAGCATAGGAGACCCAAGGAAAGAGGTTCTTGTGTCTTTGCAGCAGCCAGTCACTACAAGTTTACTTCCCTGCACACTTGCCCCAGGTTTCCCTGTGTGGTCTTGCTGTTGGGAGGCCCTTGAGTTTTGCATAAGCTGAGTGGAGCTGTTGATGATAGGAGGTCAGTAATCCCTATGGTCACCAGAAATTGGAAGTGACTTGGTGGCACCCAACAACAACAAATCCACAGGTCCACTCTACCTTGTTACCCAGAGATTGTGTGTGTGTGTGTGTGTGTGTGTGTGTGTGTGAGAGAGAGAGAGAGAGAGAGAGAGAACATGGCCCATTCCCGCATCCCAGTAATTCATCCTCTTGTTATCTCCTGATAGTGGTGAGAAAGGCATATCTGTGCTGACTAGGGAGACAAACGGGAAACTCCCTGAGGGGCAGAATGGTAAAGATCTCTTTAACCATGCATGGGTTCTTCTGTGTTCCATTAAAATGATTATTTTGCATTTATTTATTTATTCATTATTTGTTTTCCAACACTTTCAAGACCATGAGGCACAGGAACAGGCACAAACATAAACCTGATATCGCGGCTTCATAGTTTAGCTCTGGAAAGTATGTCAGGTATGTCAGTCGGAATTTTTTTTTAAAATAAATGGAAGCTTCTCTCCCTCTGTCTCCCTCACAGAGACAGGACTAAAGTGAATCCACAACCTCAGAAAGTAATGCCACTGCCTTCCCCACGTCCCTCCCCAGTTGCCAGCCTACTCAAGGTCCACGCCTCCTCCTCCTTCTCCTCCGCCTGATTTTTCCTCCCACCCCCTCCTGTATGTGTGTGTGTGTGTGTGTGTGTGTGTGTGTGTGCGCCCGCGCCCGCGTGTGTGTGTGTGCGTGCGTGCCTATGTGTGCGCGGACCCAGGCGCCCAGGGGGAAAGGGTAGCGACTCAGCAGCGGACGGTTGGAGCGAAGCAGACACCCAGGGCTAAGCATCACCTCCCTGTGTCCGGTTCCCATAGCAATCAGAGAGACACCGGTTGCCAGGGCAACAACATCCTCCCTCCTCACCGGAGGAGCCGAGCAGAGGTACCAAGTCGGCGGCGGCCGGCCGCATCTGGCGGAGATGGCTTGGCTTGGCGCGGGGGAGAGTCGCGGCAGGGCAGCCGCCGCCCCAGCCCTTGTCCTCGCCCGCATCCGCTGCCCGGGCCCTGCTGCCGCCCGCCTCTCGCTCACCTTCCTGCCCCCAAGCCTTGTTGGCATTGTTCCCCGCCAGCCACTCCTCCGACGGCGGGAAGTTGGCCGCCACTTCGCCAGCTTCGCCTTTCTTTGTTTCCTTCCCAGGGACCGTCTTCCTTACAAGCGCGCCGACCAGCGAGAGCCCGCTTCTCCCTCCCTCCCTCCCGCCCCCTCCCCAACCCACCGCCCCCCTGGGGGGGTCCCCTCGCCGCCTCTCCCTTCCCCTCTCCCCTACTCGATCCCCGCCCCTCAACGCCCCCCCCCCCC
>JAHTLZ010000010.1:8484402-8498390 GCA_023846285.1 Phrynocephalus versicolor
GTGCCTCTTCCCTGCGTCCCGCGCCTGCCGAGGCTCCTACCTTCAATACAGCAGACCCTCCAGAGGCCGGAGTGGGTGAGGTCCCCCTTGACCTTCTTGGGCTGCTGGGCTTGCGAGGTCTCGTCGGTCGTGATGTTGGTCCCGTTGCAGATGTTGGCGCTCGAGTAGAGCCAGTAGTCGGTGCCAATGGCGATGGTCATGAGGCTGAAGGCAGCGAAGGCACCCACCGTGGTCAGCAGCATCTGGACCCCACGGTCGCACCACACCATGGTGCTTCATGCTCCACCCGACCACCACCACCACCAGGGCGACCGCGACGGGCTCAAGGGGCGGCGGCGGCGGCGGCAGCCCAGACCTGCCTCCTCCTCCTCCTCTTCCTCCTCCTCCTTCTCTTGCTGCTGCTGCTGCTGCCGCCGCCGCTGCCTCCTCCCCCCACCGCGCCCAAGCGCCGGCTTCCCTGCCTTCCCCCTCCCCTCGCTCTTCCCCTTCGCCTCCCTCCTTCCATCTACCCGGCGTACAGCGAGGAGGAGGAGGAGGAGGCCAAGACAGGGGCGGAGGCGCGGGCGGGCGAGCGGGCGGGCGGGCGTGGAGGAGCCAAGGGAGAAAGGCGCGCTCGGAGGGCGAAGGCACAAAGAAGGGACGAAGAGGATTGAGAGAGCGAGCAGGGGAGGGGAGGGCGCCTCAGAAAGGACCCCCAGGAGGGAGCCCGAACCCTCCGGCCGGCGGCGCACCCACGGGCCCCTGGGCGCCGGAGCGCTCTTTCGCTCGCTTGCTCGCCTGGCCGCGGGCGCTCTGGCCAACATGCGACGCGCCAGGCAGCACACGCCGCGAAGCGCCTCTGCCCGCCCGAGGAGGAGGACGGAGGAGGGGGCGCGGTCAGCAGCCGCAGCAGCAGCAGCCCTTGGCTCAGGCTCCGCCTCTCCCACCCAGCCCACAACCGCTGGGCTTGAAGCCTCACCCCCCCCCCCAAATAGACGCGCGCGCGCGAGGGAGCGGTGGGGCAGGACGGTCCCCGGCGACCAGGCGCGCCCGCCCTTCTGGGAGCCGCGGTCCTCCTTCAGGACCCTGGAGAGCAGCCTCCCCGCTTGGGCGAGCCGGTTGAAGGGAATCTCCGTCGGCGGGAAAACGGGGGCGGCGCGGCGGGGAACGGAGCCAAGGCGGGAGTTTTCCTGACGGGGGCGAGGCGGGGAGGCGGTGGAGTTTTTGAGCAAACAGGTAGCAGCAGCGGCGGCGGTGGCGGCGACAGCCTCGTTTTTCCCCGTTGCAAGGTTCTGCAACGAAATGTAGGCTTACAGAAGCCTCCTCAGTCTCTGGCCACCCTGCCTCTTTTTTCTTTCTGCATCTCCCCTTTCCTCCATCCCTGCCCCCCTCGCTCTACCTGTTGGGCAGTGCTGCTCATTCTTGGCCAAAAACTCTTGCGCTCACAGGGCAAGCGCACTTCTTGCTGATTCTTTCTTTGTTCCTGTCAGAAGCCTCACAGTATTCACAGAGCATCAAACAATTTTTTAAACCTTTTGGCCCTTGATGACAATGTTCCTGTCCAGCTTTGTGCCTTGCTTTAAAGAAAGAAAGAAAGACAAATCGCGAGAAAAAGAGTTTTAAAAAAGATAAATGTTTTAATCCAAACAGGGAATGCTAGTAATGGGATCAAAGAAAAAAGACAAACAGCAACAGAAAACATTTAGAGATCCCATTCTCTTAATAGACATTGGGTCTCTTTCTCCAACCCCTTGTTTCTTATTGGCTTTTTAGGGACAAGAAGCCTTTTGAAGCTGAGGCCAGAGGTGAAGGAACAGGGGCTGCACTCTATGCTTGCACAAGTTTGCCCTAAGACTGGAGAACTGTTGCCTTTAGCAAAGCAAGCAAGCCCTTTTACATGTTTGCATTCGTTGACATTACTGGGTCTTCTTATGTAAACCTCTGTTGCATGCTTTTCAGCTACATCCATTTCCTTGAGTTGAATGTCTCTTGGGCAGGATGAGGCCAGACAGCTCCATTCACAGGTGCATATTTGGGTGGGTGGGTGGGAGAGATGGGAGCAGATGTAAGAAATGAATGGAAATAATGCTTGTTTCCCACAATGATGAAAAGGTGCTTTTAAAAAGGACCTCCAGTCCACTTCCTAAATCCTGAAAAGAAGGGGATGAAAAAGAAAACAAATGTATAACCCAGGTGTCTCATTTTGTTTTGCTTTTGTTTGGTAGAGACATGTGACAGCGAAGAGACAGAGGGGAAGTCAATCCAATGGAGCAGATCGTAAAATGTGTCATGATGTAGGTGGAAGCAAAGTAGTAAAAAAAATTGCAAGAACTGAGAGGGTGTTGATTGAATTGTGATGTCAGTCACACTTATGTTTTTCTGCTTCTTAGGCACAGTCACTGAGTACTTGATAGCTGTATGCCATGGCTTGTTCTTGACTTCCTGTCTTTTCATATGACCTCCTGTCTGATTTCATCCCTGCCTGTTCTACTTTAGCCCCCTTCCCTTCTGTTTCAGTGACCTGGTTATATTTCCCCACCCCACCCCCAGTCTTTTGCTTGTCTCAGGCCTTCATTCAGAACACCCACATTTCCGGGTCTGTCTCAGTCTGAGAATCTGCAAATGCTCATGCATATATACTTTTCCCCCATGGCCAAACTGTGGGGTGGGGTGGGGGTGTCTTCTTATTTTTCTTTTTTAAGTGGCAAGTTGCTTAAGGGCAGCATTTTAAAAGTAGCTGTAGACATGTTTCTTGTTATTTTAAGTTTAAGCCATCTTTTAAGCCTCAGTGGCCACAAGGTGCAGCCTGCATACTGTAATTAAAAACTGTAAACTGCCCAGAGACTACTTGAAGTGGTATGGGGCGGTATATAAGCAGTACACTTTGCTTTTTGCTTTCCTATGTTTTTCAATAGAACAATGTCTTCATGAAAAGTATACATTGCCAGCATTAAAACACAAAAAGACTGAAGTGACAGTCTCTGATAAAAAGGGTGTTTTGCTGATTATTTAAGTGAGATGAATGTCTTTTCAGCTACATGCTTCATGTACAGTCCAAATGAGCATATTATACCTCATCTGACTAGGGAAGCTGAGAAAAACATTGAAAAGGAAAGCCACTAGTAAGTCTTTTCTGATGGGGGCAGGCAGGAGAGCAGAGAGAGAATTTACAGAACAGCAGGTGCATGTAGCCTAATCATTTTAATGCTGTTGTGTTAGCTTTAAATACCAATAAATGTACTTTAGACATTAACATTTAAAAACAAGGATCAGTTTCATACTAGTTATTTCTTGTGTACTTTGCACTCAAAGAACCAGAATTAAAGCTGTATCTTAATAAGCCACTGGCTACATGTTTTTGCTTATCACTAGAAAAGGACTATTTATTTTATTATTTATTTATTTTAAAACTTCTGTACTGCGCCGTCTTTCTGAAGGAACTCCGGGTGGTTCACATCAAAACAAAACAAAACAACGAATGATTAAATACAACAGACTAGAGACTTTTTAAATAGTAAAAATAAATAAAAGTAAATAAAATAAATAAAAGTTTCAGATGCCAGGAAAATCCCCAAAGGAAGCAGCCTCATTGTGGCTGGATGTAGCTGTGTGTAGAACAAAGAAGACTTTGTGGTAGGGTCTTACCTATGCCAATTTGGTTATTTTATTTTCATGCTTGTATTTTGCAGGATACCTGAACCCTTGCTGCTGACGACATGATTAATGGTTTCATCCAAAAATGCAATACATGGCTATGTTAAGCAGATGATGACATCAAGACAATGATTTAAAGCAGCAGCAGCAGCAACAACCCAGGCACATTTCAAGGCAAAATAATAGAGTAGAATCCTACCCCATCAATGATTAAAATAAACCATGGCCTTCCTTAACAGTCAGTCAGTTGCCCACAGCCTACTTGAATGAACAAGGCCCTTGCCTGTCTTCAAAGGGGCAACAGGGAGGGTGTCATCTCAGCTTGACTTGGAAGAGAGTTCCAGAGCCAGGGAGCAACTACTGGGAAGCCTGTCCTTGGGAAATGTGCTTCCAGAAAGCAAACTGAGTTGGCCTTCCATGGGGCATACTCCCAAGGAAGTGCAGCTCGGTTTGCAGCTTTCTTTTATTCATTTACACATTGGTTTCTTTAAGACATTTTTGACAGTGGGATCAAGACTGGCAGAGAGAGCGTGGCTCCAGAGGACCCTCATAGTTCATACTGCTAATGGGAGAAGTGGAGAATAATTCTCTGTAGAATGGCAGCTTTAGTGATAAACAAGTTTCAAAGTTGCCTGGTATTTCTTGCCTTGGATTTCAAGACTTGTCAAATGAGCTAATGCTCACTTGTCAGTTGTGGCTTGTCTGTCACATTGGGGCTTGTCTGGTTGTTTGGGGAGAGAGAGAGAGAGAGAGAGAGAGAGAGAGAGAGAGAGACTGCACTCCTGCAGTAGCTGAAAGCGAGTGCTGTGGATTCTCCTGGAAGCAATTAAGAGGATGCTACAGCTTCATCAGGAGACTGCCTCATCTTGAAACAGTGCAAGGGACAATCCAATGTTTGCTAAAGTGAATGTTACAATGTTGTTATTGCTTATTGTACTCTGAGTATAGCCTTCTTAAAACTTCAGAAAAGAAGACATGTTCGTGTGTTCGCTGGGAAGAAGACAGGGTTTCAGTTGAGGGGCTTGTTATTCTTCTGCATACACCTCTTTGGAATCCCAAAACATTTAACAGAAGAAGCAGGTCTTTTTCTTTTTAAAAAGAGGATCTATGCTGGGCACTGAGTGTGATGTAGCAGATAGAATAATGGACTAGGAGACCTCAGTTGAATCCCTGCTCAGCTACAGAAATTCAGAGCAGGGTGGGAGAGGCAGCTCGTAAAATCACTCCTTCAATATCTCACTTACATTCAAAGCCCAGTTAGGGTTCTGACTTGGCAGCATAAAACACACACAAACACAGTCTTATGGCTCTGTCTTAATGAACTTTGTTATCTGAAGCCATGTATGAAATATGTCAAAAGGTTCACAACTTGCTTTCAGAGGCGTAGCCAGGATTTGGAGCAGCTGGGGACAAAGTTCGTTTTTGCACCCTTCCTGCCTCTGCCCACATTGTACCACGCAGCCAAACTCTGCGGGCATGGGGTGGGCATGTGCGTGCGTGCGTGCATGTGGATGGGCAAAGAGGTGTGTGTGTGCACCTTATACCTCTCCCACCAAGGTGAGGAAGAGGAGAAGGAGGAGGAGGACACAGTGGTCAAAGTTCTCCTGCCTGCCTGCCTGCTTCACCACTCGCTTGGCACGCGGTGGCAGAAGCGGTGGAGGGGGTGCCGCCACCAAGCCTTAGGGGAAAAGAGGACTGCTGGGTGGTGGGAGGGTGCACAGCTTCCTCCTCCTGCACCCCCTGCAGGCATCCCCAGATTGCTGCACCTGGGGAAGAGGTACCCTTCTGCCCCCCCCCCCAGATACGCCCCTGCTTGCTTTTTAATAGTGTAGCTGTGAGGTAGTTCTTCTTATTGTGATTTGTGAACAAAAACACCGTGAGAATTTCCTTGGGGTTGACTATTTTAAGTATCTGTTGAGAGGGGCTCCTAATGAAATACATTTCCAAGCCTTGCCTTTTGCTTCATTTCCCGAAGTCTAGAGGAGGGACATGACCTTGTCTGGTCCTCCTTTAACACTGAATGTTAATGGGAACTGTGTTCTGTTCATTGCTAGTTTTTCCAGTACTAGCTGCAACTAATAGAGTTTTCTTCCCACTCTTCAAAGTCCTTGAGACCACCCTTTCTCTTCCTTTTGTTCTTTTGTTTGTTGCCTTTCTTTCTCCTCCTACTCTCCTACATTTCCTGCTCTTTTTAGATATGTGGAGATGCAGCTGTACACGACGTTATAAAAGAAAATAAAAAGTGCATATTATAAGTTAAAGCTGCTCACTTCCCATGAGCAGGAGGCACCCACACTGATACCCCCCCACCCCCCAAGAGAGTAAGTGAGACTGAGCGGCTCTATCCATGCTATTGTTTGCATCAAAAAGAGAGTAGTCATTGTTCCAACATATTGTGAATTAACAATTCACTCACAGCTTGCTTCTGCGTTACAAATAATGTGAATGAAATGCATTGCTGATCTGCAAACAAGTTTGGATTGAGTGACTATGGCATCTTGCCAGTTCAGAATATGAATGAAAGAGTAGGAGGGTTGGAGATGTAGCTGTTTTAGAAATATATTGCTATCTGTACCAAAGACTGTAATTTAAAAAAGAAACCCACACACAGCTATTCGAGCTTTCAGCTTGATAATGTCTTCTGTTAAAAGAGCTAGCTTTTGATTAACATTTATCCAATTCAATGTGAAACACGTTTGGATCAAAATATGGCTTGGGAGAGATGTCAGCCATTTCTCTGAGTGGCCTTCTTGTGCATGGAAATATGTAGGGAAACACGGTGATGTGGGTTTGAGAGATCCCATTTCCTTACACCGATAATAGTCAGTTTGTTACATCAATGCACCATTTTAATTTTTTTGTTACAGCTACAACCCATCAGCAACCAGTGGCTCTTTGCTCAGCCACATAGTCACTCAAAATCTTCATTGTTTCCTAAAATACATTTCAATATCAAACGTCAACTTTCTGCATCGAGTTAAGAACGCCATTTACTCTCATCTTCAACCATACAGTTTCACAAAATCACCAACAGTGGTTCACAGCCAAGGTTAAAGGAAAGAACAGAAACAAGCAAGCAAGCAAAACCAAACAAAAGCAAGGAAACAAAAACAAAACAAAACCCCAGAGCAAACCTTTTAGATCTTTGCTGCTATTGTACTGCAAAGACATAGAAAGTGAGAGGTGAGCTGACTGTTTTGAACTGTCAAGATATGTAAAAGTTGATAAAACATATGCTATGTATATTTAACAGAATGTGTAAAGAGAATTGTAAAATGGAGGCAGTTAGATTCTGCAGTGTCATGATGTTAATTCACAAGTGTTAGAGATAAGTAATCACAGGCATGTTAAGTGATGAAGTGCAGGTGGAACTGATTATAACATCATGATTTGTAATGGTTAGATCAGATTGCATCAGATTGTTAATTAGTGATTGCATCAGATCTTATGAGTGCTGAATAGTATAAAAAGCACTAGCTTACCATTTGTTACTGGGGACTGTTATGGTGAGAACAGTTTACCCCACACTCTGTTTGTCTGTTTGCTATATTGTATATAATGCTTGGTTGTTATGCTGTGTATATTTTTGATGTATATATGAATATATGAGTTTTTACTCTATTCATTGTCATTGTCTTTCCGTTAACCTAACTCTGCAACCCTTTATATCAATACTGACATTTTATCTACGTTACTGCTGCACTGCTCTGTGGCAAACACATTTAATTATATATTATATGTAACTGCCCATCCAATCTAATCTGTTGACATGAACAGCAGAAGGCTTTTAATTGGCCACTGAAGAAGATGGCTTTAGTTGAAATGCATTTGGCCTCCTGTACAACTTACTCCTTATAGATAATCTTTAGCTCATTGCTTGGCCTTTTGTTCCTTTAAGCTCAATATTTTGCATGACGTGCATATTGTGGACTCAGGAGTATGACATTCTAAATATAGCATAATTATCTGTTACATGGATTTACTTGTTATTTTGTCCAACTTTCATAGATACATTTTAGTAGTTATATCTCTGATTACTCATATGTATTTATGAATATTTTATGATTTCTATAACTCTTTCCTTGAGTCTTAGGTTTCTATTGGCTGTGCTTTTGAGTGAGGAGTCATCTTCCTTGTTTTCATTTCTAATTACTGATGACGAGTCAGAAAAAAACAACCAGTTTCAATATTTGGGTCCCAACCTGGCTTGAAAGAGTAAGCACATAGCTAGTTTTTTTTTATGTGCACATGACTAGAGGCCCAGGTGAACTTGTATGAATTACCAGAGTTCAGTCTTAACAATAAAGAAATATAAATAATTAAACATCTTGTATACCTATAGCATACCTCAGTCATGTGTCCAAATGGAGACTGTAGCCAGGAAACGAGAAGAAAACTGAGACTTTGAAGGACAACTAGGAAGAAATGAGAAATGATCCTTAAGTATAAAGGTGTGTCACTAGAGACCATGGTGAAGGAACTATAGTACAGTGTGCATGATGACAATGTACCAATGTGAATGTTGGAAAGGGAAAAAGCTTGGGGAGAGAGAAGGAATCAATTGCTTTGAATGGAGGAGAATTGCTTTGAAATGGAGGAGAACATAAATAAAAGCTCTGGGGGGGGGGGGAGAACAAGGCAGCAGCTGTTGTTGCGGGACCCACTGTACAGGTGCTTCTACGCCAATGCTCGAAGCCTCCAAGCAAAGATGGAAGAACTTGAACATTTGGCAGCTAGGGATAACATAGATATAATAGCCATAACAGAAACCTGGTGGAATGTGGAGAACCAGTGGGATACAGCAATCCCAGGTTATAAACCCTATAGAAGGGATAGAGAGGGGCGGGTTGGAGGAGGAGTGGCCATCTATGTCAAAGAAGGGGTAAAATCCAGCAGAATGGAGATTGACAGAGGGTCTGACTCCACCATAGAATCACTGTGGGTTAAACTACCAGGTCCAAGGAGTGATGTGATAGTTGGGGTATTCTGTCATCCACCAGATCAAAAACCTGAGGGGCACCTTGAAATGAGGAGAGAAATCATGGAGGTGGCTAAGAGGGATAGGATAGTGATCATGGGGGACTTTAATTATCCCCACATTGACTGGGCCAATGCGAGCTCTGGGTAAGAAAGAGAAACTGGGTTTCTCGACTTGCTGAATGATTGTGCCTTAGAGCAACTTATCATGGAGCCCACCTGAGAATAGGCAACTCTGGATCTAATACTGTGTGATACTCAGGACCTGGTCAGGGATGTGAATGTCACTGAGCCTCTGGGGAACAGTGACCATGCTGCAATTTCCTTTGCCATGCATGTTGGAGGAAGAGAGTCAACCAAATTAGACATAAAAACCCTTGATTTTTGAAGGGCAAACTTCCCTCAGATGAGGAAACTAGTTAGATAGAATTTGAAGGGGAAGGTTAGAAGAATCCAATCTCTTCAGAGGCCCAGCATAAGTGCATACCACAAATAAAGAAGAGCTCATTTAAGTCCAAGAGGACACTGGCATGGTTAAGGAGTGGAGTTAGAGAGGCTCTAAAGTGCAAGGAGAGGTCTTTCTGTAAATGGAAATCCTCCCCAAATGAGGAAAATAAAAAGGAACACAAACTCTGGCAAAAGAAATGTAAGAAGATGATAAGAGAGGCAAAGAAAGATTTTGAGGAACTCATGGCTAGCAATATAAAGGGTAATAATAAAAGCTTCTTTAAATATGTTAGAAGTCGAAAACCTGCCAGAGAACCAGTTGGCCCTCTGGATGGTGAGGGAGGAAAAGGGGAGGTTAAGGAGGACTTCGAAATTGCAGAGAAATTAAATGAGTTTTTTGCATCTGTCTTCACGACAGAAGACCTCGAGCAGATTCCGCTGCCTGAACCGCCCCTCTTGACTAAACAATTAAATCAAACACAGGTTAAAAGAGAGGATGTTTTAGGACTAATTGATAAATTGAAGATTAACAAGTCACCGGCCCCAGATGGCATCCACCCAAGGGTTATTAGGGAACTGAGAAATGAAATTGCAGATCTCTTAACCATTATATGCAACTTGTCTCTTAAAACGGCCACAGTGCTGGAGGACTGGAGGATAGCAGATGTCACACCAATTTTTTAAAAAGGAAGGAGGGGGGATCCAGGAAACTACAGGCCAGTTAGCCTTACATCTGTCCCAGGGAAGATGGTGGAAAGCCTCATCCAAGAGAAAAACTTAAAACACATAGAAGAACAAACCTTGCTGAGAGAAAATCAGCATGGCTTCTGTAAGGGTAAATCTTGTCTGACAAATCTTTTAGAATTTTTTGAAAAGGTCAACAGGCATGAGGATTTGGGTGAACCGGTGGATACAGTCTATCTGGATTTTCAAAAGGCTTTTGACACAGTCCCCCACCAAAGGCTGCTGAGAAAATTGTACAGTCAGGGGATAAGAGGGCAGGTCCTCTTATGGATTGAGAACTGGTTGAGATCCAGGAAACAAAGAGAAGGTGTCAATGGGAAATTTTCACAATGGAGAGAGGTGAAAAGCCGTGTGCCCCAGGGATCTGTCCTGGGACCATTGCTTTTCAATCTGTTCATAAATGACCTGGAGACAGGAATAAACACTGAGGTGGCCAAGTTTGCAGATGACACAAAACTTTTCCGTGTGGTAAAAACCAGAAAAGATTGTGAAAAGCTCCAGAAGGATCTCTCCAAACTGGGGGAATGGGCTGAGAAATGGCAAATGCGTTTTAATGTAGCCAAATGTAAAGTAATGCATATTGGGGCAAAAAATCCAAACTTTATCAACTCATGGGCTCTGAGTTATCCGTGACGGATCAGGAAAGAGATCTTGGTGTGTTGGTGGACAGCTCCATGAAGGTGTCTCCCCAATGTGTGGCAGCAGTGAAGAAGGCCAATTCCATGCTAGGGATTATAAAAAAGGGGATTGAAAATAAAACAGCCAACATTATAATGCCATTATACAAAACAATAGTAAGGCCGCACCTGGATTATTGTGTACAATTCTGGTCACCACATCTCAAGAAAGACATAGTGGAACTGGAAAAGGTGCAGAAGAGAGAGACTAAAATGATTACTGGCCTGGGGCACCTCCTTTATGAGGAAAGGCTAAAACATTTGGGCCTCTTTAGTCTGGAAAAAAGGTGCCTGAGGGGGGATATGATTGAGACATACAAAATAATGCAGGGCATGAGTAAAGTGGATAGTGGGAAGTTCTTCTCCCTCTCCTAAAATACCAGAACTAGGGGACATACACTCAAATTGAGGGCTGGGAGAGTAAGAACTGACAAAAGAAAATATTTTTTCACCCAGTGCATTGTTAGTCTATGGAACTCCCTGCCACAGGATGTGGTGATGGCATCTGGCCTGGATGCCTTCAAAAGGGGATTGGACAGATTCCTGGTGGAAAACTCCATCACAGGTTACAAACCATGATGGAGATGTGTAATCTCCAGCCTTAAAACTGTTGTACTTCAAGGGCCAGATGCAGGGGAATAGTATCAGGAGACAGATATCTAATCTCATGCGCTCCCAAACGCATCTGGTGGGGCTGCTGTGAGATACAGGAAGCTGGACTAGATGGGCCTTTGGCCTGATCCAGCATGGCTCTTCTTATGTTCTTATGTTCTTAACATTATACAGTGGTACCTTGTATAAAGGAATTAATTTGTTCCAAATGAAATTATGTTAAGCAAAATTTCCTTTATACAAATTTCCCATAGGAATGCATTGAAAACAGAGTGATCCTTAATCGTGACCATTTTTATGTTGTACGTATTTACCCCATAGGCAATTCTGTTAAGCAAATTTTCCCTATCTCCGGAATTTTTTGTGTTGTACAGATTTTATGTTATACAAACCGTTTGTTATATGAGGGTCCACTGTATATGGGTCTTAGATAAACTCAAGCCTGTAATCTCTTCAGAAACAAAAACTGAGAAATGGAGGTTGTTGTATTTTGCACACATCATGAGAAGACAAGACTCGCTGGAAAAAGCAATAATGTTTGGAACAGTTGGAAGCAGCAGGAAAAGAGGGAGACCAAATATGACATGGATTGACCCAACAAAGGAAGCAAAGCCAAGCAAAAGTATTCTGCTTATATACCGCCCCATAGCGCTTCAAGCATTATCTGAGCGGTTTACAGTTTAATTATGTAGGCTACACTTTCACCCCTCCTCAGCAAGCTGGGTACTCATTTTACTGACCTCGGAAGGATAGAAGGCTGAGTCAACCGTGAGCCGGCTACCTGGGATTGAACCCCAGGTCGTGAGCACAGTTTTAGCTGCAGGACAGGCATTTAACCACTGCACCATGGCCTTGACTGAGCAGGCCTGTTAATGGGCAAACACATTGGAGATCACCAATTCACAGACCCACCATGTCAGAAGAGATTTGAAATATATAACAACAATTACTGCTGCAACAATCTTGACCTGCGTGGGTCAAAATCACCCCAGCCAACTTATTCTTAAACAGATTTTTCTGACAGAGGGAAAGGGTTTCATATCAGTAGATTGACCTGTAGTCCTCATTAAGAGAATGGAGTTGCTTTTCTGAACAGGAAGTAGTCTCTTCAAAGTCATATTGAGCAGCCTAGGATTATTGGGATACGGATGAATTCAGACTATACATCAGCCATAGCCAGCCTAACCAAGGGATCAGGGATGATGGTGTTCAGCAACTGGAGGTTCAGAGATCCCACTGTTCCTTCTGTAGCCCTTCCTGCTACCACCAGTAGACTTGTTCATGAGTAAGGATATCACTAGGCTAATAACATGCTGCCAGGTTGAGACTGACTTATGGCCACACTTCTCAAGGTTTCCCGGGGAGAGAATACTCCAAAATGGTTTACTGTTCCCTTCTTCTCTAAGACCAAGCTGGGGAACCTTTTGCCCTCCAGATGTTTAGGACTGCAACTCACAGAATTCCAAGCCTATATTGCCAATGGTAAAGGACTGTGGGAGTTGCAGTTCAAAACATCTGGAGGGCTGAAGATTCCTCACTCAGGGGCCATATAGCTTGTCCAAGGTCACACAGGCTGACTCATATCCCAGCGTATGAACTGAACTCCTAAACGTCATTATCAACAATCTCTAGCCTACAAACACCTCTTTTTCCTCTTCCTAGCCCAGGTGGAGGGTAGGGGAGGGTGGTAGCAATACTAAGTAAGAAATTTGGGGAGTTGTAGTTTGAAAACCCTCCCTAAATTTTCCAAGCTTTCCTTCTAGGCAGTACTTCTGCAGCTGTTTCGCAAGTGCCATCCACACGACCCACAAGGAAGAGGCAACAAAAAAAAGAACGATCATTTGTCTCCCTTCTGAAATAGAGCTAGTAGCGTGAAGCCACTGAGACCGTGGTAGGTATTACCAACATTTCTTGAAGTCCATCATTTCAGGTTTAAGGGGTCGAAACCTGACAGTACATTTTGGAAATTGGAAGAGGAAAGCTGAGCTTATCAGATTGCTGAACATTACATGGGGTATCCAATTTCAGGCACTCTCGGCTGCTATTCTGATTATATCCAGAAAGATCTTTCATCTTTTCCATTAATATTCTTGCAGGGGGAAAAATCATGCCTAGGAATAAGTTCCCTCTGTCGATGTCGTTAACAGTAATAATAGGAGCCCAGCCAAGCCCTGTGGAATGTGAGGCGTAAAGCACATTTTTCATCTCTTTATTCTCACTATAATTAGAATTAAGTGTTTAAGGATGATTTATTTCCTAATAACTGGCATAAAATTAGATAAGAAAGATATCAAAGCCTGTAGGAGATTACAATAATCAGTTAAACTGATGTGCTCATGGCTTTAGGGTATTCTTAGATGTTTAATTCACACACATGCTGCCGGCACATGCAGCTAAAAGTCTGGATAGAGCAGCAGAAGCAGGAGGGCAGCAGTGGAGGGGGGGATTGAAATTATGATCTTTGCTTTTGCTCATGGCCAGATAGTATCTGTATCTACATCAAAAGCTTTATTTGAGGAAGCAACGGTTCTTATTCAGCACAAGGGTAGTGGTGGAGAACCTTAAATTCCTTTGTTTTGAAGGAAGAAATTGCAATGCCCATCTGTTTTTTTACTGGGGCATTTAAGCTTCAGTGGAACAAAACCTGAATGCTAGACTCTGTCAGGATAAAACAGATATCTATAGATTTGTGGCAAATGTTTGAAATGGGGATGGATATTCTAAACAGGAAATGGAAATGTATTTTCCGTTTGATACTGTTAACACCTCCCTCCCTCCTTCCTTCCCTCCCTCTCTCTCTCACACACACACACACACAACACACACACACACACACACACACACACACACACCTGTCATAGGTGAATAACCAACCTTCTTTACAAGGAGAATGAAACC
>JAHTLZ010000010.1:8498400-8514824 GCA_023846285.1 Phrynocephalus versicolor
AGAGGTTCAGGATTTTTTTATTTGGCTGGTCAATGCATTATTTAGCAGTCAATGAAAAACAATAGAAGAAAAATGTCAGCATAAGTGTAATTTAATATAGCAGCCATTCTTGGTTACACAGAGCCTAGTGGAAGTAGCAGAAGAAGAAAACTTGGGAGAGAGGCCAAATTTAGAAAGTTGCTTTAGAAAAAGTATTAATCACAGTCCCAGTGGTTTTGAAAGTATTAAGTTACTATTATAAGATGCAGTTTTTAGAAAAAAATAAGTCATTCAGAGTAATGACTACAATTCAGAAATGACTACGAATGTTTCCTTTCATACTCACTTTAAAAAAATCAGTCCAAACTGATACAATTTGTGGTACAGTCCAAACTCCAGAAATGAGGTCACATCACCCATCAATATAAAAGTAAGTAAAACCAGCTACCGTTACATAGAAAAAGGAATTGTATTAATCCTCATTATGATACAAACGCAATATGATGTTATGTTTTAGTTACTGCAGAAAAGGATCGATTAAAACTGCATTTTAATAACTAATTGCTTCCATGTTTTAGGGAGGAGGCACAGAAGGGGTAAGTCCACAAGGGAAACAAGCTTTGCCTCACATGGTAGATTTCTGGAAAAAAATCACATTAACCTCCCTACCTCCTGTCCAATGCGGAGGTCGATCTGCTTTCTCATAAAATTTGTGTATTGCCCTAGAGTCCTCATTGGGGCATGTTTTCAGCTCCTTTTGATTCTGCTTATCCGGCACATACTCCATACATTTCCCAAGCTTGCTCCCTAGTACAGCACAGTGTTGGTTTCTCTAATATCTTCCTGACAACATCCCACAGAAAGCCTTTAAACAGAGGAGGGCCATCACAGCAGCAAACAGTGTCGAGAGAGGTAAATAGGTTGGGGGGGTGGGGGGGTGGCTCTCTCTGTGCAGGTTTTATTTTAAAGCAGATTTTCCTGATGGCACAAATGCTCTCTCAAACCCCTTTCCCCATCTCTGAAAGGCCAAACAGCAATCTTCAGGGTGGGAGGCTGCTTTGGAGTCCATTAAAAGCATGACAAAGTTTTGGTCCCATCTTACTCCTGCTTTCACAGGGATCCGGCTGTGAAGTGCACGGCTCAGCCGGTGGCCTTAAACTGGTCCATGTTTCATGGCAGCCAAGAAGGCCTGTGGACTCTCAGTGCTACTGAAGGGGAAAGAAGAATTGGTCCTGGCTTTTTAAAAAAGAGTTTACTCTATAGGGTTTGAGCAGTTTGGTGCAAGTCCCGAAAACCCAGGACTTCCTAAACCTTCTATAAATGGTTCAACGTGATATCGTCCATTTATGACGTTCTTCTTAACAAACTGATATGTCCATTTATTTTCCCTCCTGTTTCTCCAGCCGCTCGTCTCTTGGCTCCCAGTTGCATAGGTGGTGGTGGTGGGGTGGTTTTTATTTCCCCAGGCTGCATAGTTTGTGTCCCTTGCTCCGAGGAGGAAACCGTATGCAAACTCTCTAAACTTTCCGCCACCTCTTCAGCCTAGGGAAGCATTCACACCAGCTCTGGAATGAATGAAATGTTCCTCTCCTGTTTTTTTTTTTCCAAAAAGAGCAGGGGATGGGGGGCAGGGAGTAATTTTAGAAACAGCAGCAGCGAAGAAGCATTGAGCATCGTTCCATTTTCCTTCCTTCCAGCAGGAACCCAGCAGGACACTGGGTGACTGTGAGAGCCTTCTGACCTTAGTGAGCTCTGGCTAAACAGTAGCTCAGCTGTCCATTCTCTTGGAGTTCCTGCCTGCGAGGTTAGAAACAATCTCCAAGTATTTATGAAGATCAGGGACCTGACCTTCACGAATTGTTCCCCCTTCAGCCTCCTTCACTTGAAGCGTGGCCATGTCAGAATTTTTTTTTTAATGAGTACAATTCCTTGAGGGGCTTAAATAGGCATCCTTTGCCTACAAGCCTTGAATCCCACTCAAGATTCAGTTGAGGATCCCCCCTCCCTCCAATTTCATTATTTGGCCAACTGGTGTAAGATGTTGTCATTGAGCACATCTGGAATGCTTTGTGTCTGTCACAAAGTGGAAGTGTGTTCATCCAATCAGTGTTCTGGTAGTTGTTGTGTTATGTGCTGTCACATTGTGCCTGATTTGTGGTGACCTTAGGAGGGTTTTTAGATTTTTACTCCCAATGAGTTTCTAAGGATTTGAACCCAGGTCACACGAGTCTTATTCCCACACACCACAAGGTAGATGAAATTCTTCTTCATTACAGTATTTCCTACTTTGACTGGCTTCCTCAACTTTTTGTTTTCCATCACAAGATCACCCTGAGAGTAGGGAAAACTCATGGACTGAGGGACAAGTACATCACACTAAAAGTTCAGGGAGTCACCACCAGCTCCCTGTCACGAGCTGCTTATGACTTGCACCTGTGTTGCTGGGTGGGTGGGGGGGGGGACCAGGGCCGGTGCTAGGTTTTTTTGCGCCCTAGGCGAGGGGTGGGAGGGTGGGCAGGGGGCAGGTGGGCGGGCAGCAGTGGCGGGGTGGCGGGCAGGGGGCGGGGTGGTGGATGGTGATGGGTGTGGGGGACGGATGGCAACAGGCATGGGGGTGGGCGGCGATGGGCACAGGGGGCGGCAGGCAGATGGCGACGGGCAGCGATGGGCGGACGGCGATGGGCGGTGGGGGGACGGACAGCGGTGGCCAGCGGCGCCCGCCGGGGGGGCAGCAGGCTAGCCAGCATCCTCTCTTCATTTTGGCGCCCTAGGCAACTGCCTAGTTCGCCTTAATGGCCCCACCGGCCTTGGGGGGGGCATGTATGCCTCCAGAGTTAACACAACTTTCTAATTTTCTTACTTTCTAGATTTATTAATTTCCACAAAAATTCTGATACTAAAATGCAATATAAACTCTTTCAGGTGCTAATTCAGGTGTGTTTCAAAAGCAATGCCAAGTCTACTTTTAAAAACATATATATTTCTTATTGGTTGGTACAAAGCCGCTGTCCTGTCGGTTCTTGTGTGTCTCACTTTGCAGGCCATTCCCACCCCTCACATTTTCCTCCGGGTTATCATCAGATTAGTGAAACATGAAAGCGTAGTTTTCATGTTATGAGCAACAGGGTGAGGCTGAGCCCTTTTGCAGCCTAAGGCAAGGGACAGAATGGCTCTCCTTCTTCATTTCAAGGCATGGGAACCATACCTGAGTGCAGGCTTAGGGGGTCCCTGAAAAGGCTTCGTGGCATCTCCCAGTTCTGCTGTCTATCAAAGGGGAACCGAACTGATTAGGAAGATGATCCAGAGGGAGCCTGCTGTTTCCTCCTTGTAGCTGTTGCCGGAGGCGGTTCTGTTGATGGCAGTGCTTCCTTCCCACCCCCTCCCACCCCTACAAGTCTCCCCCCCCTTCTCCCCACAAACAGGCACAAGTTCATTTCAGCTCAAGCATTCCCTCTTTTGTTCCCTCCCAGATTTCCTCCCTCCCTCTCAGGCAGGATGGCAGCAAGTGTTTGATCTTGGTTTTGTGACAAGCAATTGTTTGGCGGCTCTGTCAAAAGGGAGCAAGCCAGAGGAGTTTGCCACAAAACTAGAAATGGAGGTTTTTCAATTTGCCATACTTTGAAAGAGAAGAGAGAGGGAAAGGAGAGAGTGGGTAAGTTAGGCTTCTGGAAACACATCTCCACAAAGCTCAACTTAGCTATTATTCACAGGAAAAGGACATCCGTGTCTTTGTTGAAGGTCATAACCGCCTTTGGGTCCTTTCAAGAAGAAAGGCTGGACAGAAATATTTTAAACCAACCAGCCAATCATAGATGTGCTACTTTGTTTTTAAAGCTGTGTTGGAACTACAAGATTGTGTAGACATTCTCCCCCCCCACCCCCCACCCATTTTTTTTAAAAAGTGTTGTGTGAATATGTACAGAATATTTCTGAAACGTAGACAAGGTGATGTGTCTATTATCTTCAAATTGTGGGGTGGGTGGGGAGAGGAAAAGGTGCTGTTTACTTGTTTGTCATGGAAAATAAGAGGAAAATAATAGGCTGTTGAGGGGTGATTAATACCTTATACAGTATATGTTAATACCTTATACAGTGTTTTAAAGCCACTGAACTGCACATACATTTCACAAGTCAGTGCATTTTAAGGCTCTAGGATTCCCTCCCCAGCTCTAACAACTGTTCTGAAAAAAGAATTTCACTCTTTACTTAAGCATCTGTTTGATCCGCCTTCCTACTAATGGCTGGGAAATATATTGCAGTGATGAAAATAAAAACTGTCAGGTTAAAAAAAAGAGACTTTAAGGAGGCAGAGATTGAATGAAGGCTTGTACTTATGTCAGCATCAGTAACTTGCATGTGTGAACGAGCAATCACCACTCTTCCCTTTCCCTTATTTTGGTTCGTATCACCTCACGTCACCTCAGATTCAGCCAACCAAGGGCCACAGGTAGACGGAGGAGAAGGTTTCCTCATACGAGTGCTATTATGCGGTTCAAGAACATTGTGCACTGGTGTCTGCTGCATGTACGGCTTCTGAGCAGTTGCTGCAGTGAGGCAAGCGCATCCTGGTTAGAAAATTACGGGCAGTGTTCAGCAGGTGCTCAGGCAGACCAGGGAGGTGCGGGTTCAAAGCCTACCCCCCCCTCATCCCTCACCCTTGCAATCTGGACAAACCCTGGCATGGAGATCAATCTTGACCAATAGCATGATGGCTCCTAAGCATTCTCAACCTTGACTATAGGGCAATGTTGGTTTCCTGTTATTTCCTCAGAGCTCAGAGTGGTTAAATGGCTTGGTAAGTGAATGCAGGGCACAGGTGGTAGAAGGCATGTAACAGATATGACCAAACTCATGTAGGCCTGGGGAACTCAGGTAGCAGATGACTCAAAGGATCACTATGGCTTGTTGAACCATATACATTCAGACTTGGAGGCCACAGTTCTTAGAGGGCACTTAGAAGACAGAGGTTTACATGGGATGTGGGCTCTTGTCTACCTCCTTGGCTTCTGAGACTCACCAGCACTGAGTTGGAATTATGAGCCATAGTGATATTTAGTGCTTCTCTAAGAGCTTCTGTCACCTTGTAGGAAGTGAGGTTAGGCTCCTCTTAGGGTGTGAATACTGGGCACATTTTGTTTAAACATAATTTGGATCTGTGGTCTGGCTCAGGCCAATTACTGTGTGGAATATAGCAGTTTGTGAGAGGGAAGGTTCTAGCAGTATTCCATCTGCCCATCTCCCCCGCCCCACTTTCTCCTCTTCTAAAATTCATCAAAAGGAGAAAGGCTATAGCCTATGGAAAGCAAAAACACTTGGATTTCTAAATCTCTTAAATGGCCTGAACTGAAAAACACTGTTTTCCCAGTTCTTGAAACAAGAACCAAATGGAACTTTGTGCTTAATATACACCCTGATGCTCTGCATAAATGGTCCCTGGAAGTAGATTTCCCAAGTTATGGGGAGCAGCAGAAGGGCACCTTTATCTCATTTAGTTAGCAGGAAATGTTCTATATCAATGTCCTCATATTTAGTAATGTGGATGCATAAGGCATTCAGCAGAAGACACCAATCAGCAAAGAAACAGTCATGGAGCTGTTGAAATTTTATAAAAATCAGTGTCTAGGAAAGGTCTGTGAACCACAGATGGGAAAGGTCTCTAGATGTCTTTACTATGGATGTTTTAGTTCTTGGTCCAAGATGTTTTAATCTCCGGTATACAAGACAGAGGATGGGGTGAAGAAAGTGATTCATTTCCTAAATCCCAACTAAATCCTAACTGTTCATTAGAAGTTGAAGGAATGTTTTATTATGGGTATGAGAAAACATAGAATTGGAGTCCTTAATGTTTTGTTTCTGCTCTCCATGGAGGGAAAATATGTTTTGCATCCTTAAACCTAAGGGAAAGATATTTGCAGCTTGGCAACGTGTTGTTTATTAGATTCATATAAAATGCAAAAAGGAACCCGTGTGCTGAGCAGCTTCCCCCTTTTAAAAAAGCAACTAACATGTATCACTGTCATGGAGCGAGAATGGGGAAGATTAAGTCAGTCTCATGCCACAGATGTTATATTCTGTGTATATTTAATTTGCATTTGTTTTAAAAAGCTTCTCAGATCTGCATGCTGTCTGAAGACTGAGAAGCAAGGCATGCTTATTATGATTTTTAAGTAGTCACATTTATCATGATGCAACTCTAGACTTCAGGGTTTTTTTTTTTTTTTTTTTTTTTGGTCATAAGTAACCTTCTAAGAGGAAGGAGCGTCACATTGCTTTGGGATAACATCACCGTCAAGTGATGTCCACTGAAGCTGAGACACTGAACCCATTCACAAAGAAAGGAGTCACGTGTGATTTTGTGAACATGCGAAAAAAAAGTGTATGTTTGTGCTCGTGCACAAATGTGCATATATGTAGAGGGTATCCTAGGGTATGCAGCCCAGGAAAATAATGTCTTGAAGCTTCTGCAAGCTGTAGTAAGAATTCAAGGAGGTGTGTCATATCCCTGCTGCCCAAAAAGAAAAATATCCTGCTTCTTGTGGCAGAGTTTTGAATGTTTGGTAAAATTCTCTTTTTTCTATACAGCAGAAGTACAGGGGAGAATGGCTACAAAGGTCCCCAGATTACACCCCCTCCTTTCTCATTGTCACGTAAAGCCTCAATTTAAAAAAATATGCTTACATTTGCTTGCATTTACTGACTTTTGAATACTGCTTTCTTCACTGCACACATACTAGCAGCCAACTGAATTGATCATTGGCAACAAACAACTGGCACCACCCGATGAGAAAAAGAGAGCTAGCACACTCAGCAGAGAGGCAGGGCTCCCTTTGAATTTCAAAGGCTGAGATGAACCATTGGCTAGTGCTGGATGAACAGACAATCATCCCATCCCATAAAAGTGGTTCACAGTCACTCAAACTACAGACAGCATTGTTGTTGTTGTGTCATTATGGTCATGACCCCATGTTCATGGAGTTTTCTTGGCAGGAATACTGGAGTGGCTATCCAGGTGCCTACAGTACCTGGTATTGTATTCCCTGGTGGTCACTGATCCAAGTACTAGCCAGACCCGACCCTGCTTAGCCTCCAAGAGCAGGCGAGATTGGATCTGCTCATGGCATCTAGGCAGCTACAGACAGCATACAAGATTGTAAATAAAATTCCCATAGGTCTGTCACCAAGGAGGGGGACCAGTGCTGTCAGGTACTCATTTCCTTCCTCTTTGGCCATGCTTGGTTATCCAAATAGGATATGCCCTGATATGGCATCAAGGCTGTGCAGATCTTTCCAAGTGCTCTCCTGCCCTCCTTTGGTGCTCAGTGCCTTTTGATTGCAGGATGTTCAGTTTACACAAGCACCATGTCCTTCATGACAAAACAGAGGGCCCTAGTTAGAGCAGCATAAGCTCAGGAGATTGGCATGCAACAAAATAAATAAATAAATCACATTGGTTTGGGCTGGGTAAGGGACTTGGTGGGGTTGGATGTAGGGGATAAAAGTTGGGGATCCTTTCCCTCACACTGAATGAGGCCTCCTTCTGGATAATTGTAAGTAATCTCAGAATGCGTGTCTGCAGCAATTTCAGGAAAGCAAAAGCACTTTAGAACTTCTACACACGTTTCTTTCCCAACATGAAATACTTAACTCTCTAGCGTGCACAGCCAGGTATAGGGCTTCGGTGGGGGGAAAAAAACCTTCTAAGCCCTTTGCCAATTCAGGAAAGTAAACTGCCAAGTAATGATTAATTATGCATGTGCTTACGGAAACTGTTTTTGAACAAGTTCTGTATAAACACACGCAAACACCCTGAGAAAGAGCAGTGAGCCCACAGTAATTTTACAGTCCTAGTTTGTCCTGGTATTAGCATTAAACTAGCCTCTCTTTTGCTTCTGGGAGATGTCAGTGCAGGATACTTTAAGCACCTTAGAGGAGAGTCTTGCAGAATCAGACCAATGGCCTGTGTGATGCAGCATCCCGTCTCTCACAGCGGCCAGCTTTTGACCACTACAGAGGCAAGGAACAGAGAGCAACTCTGAGCTCGTATGGAGTTAGAAACATCTAAGCCACTCTCCCCCTGTCTCACATACTCGTCAAACATACTCCTCTTTTTGGTGACATTTTAATCGTATCTTATGCTAATCAAATTGGTTTTACATCGGTGTTTCCCAAATGTTTAAAAGTTGGGACGCTCTTTTATAATAGCCAAGTAACCTGCAATACCCCCACCCCCACAATGTGTGCATTAAAAGATTTTTAAATGGGGTAAAGAAAACACACTAAAAATAGGTAGAAAAGGCATGCATTGGTCTGCTTTGTGACAGGATTGGCACCTATACTTTGTCTGTCAGTGGTTGTGCCAATGACCCTGGGTATGCCATCCTCGCCTCCCTCTGAAAATTCCCAAACAGAATCCTTTTAAATATTGCACTTATTGCAGGATAACCATGTTGAAAGAAATAAGTGTTGAGTGCCTTCATGGTAGAAATTTCCTATACAAATAATTGTAACTAAACAGAATGGATGTTGACAATCTTGAATGGGTCCAAAGGAGGGCGACCAAGATGATTGAGGGTCTGGAAGAAATATCTTACGAGGAGTGGCTTAGGGAGCTGGGAATGTTTAGCCTTACAAAAAGAAGGCTGAGAGGGGATATGATAGCTATGCTTAAGTATTTGAAAGGATGTCACATTGAAGAAGGGACAGGTGCTTGTGGAAGGGCCTGATCAAATATGTCATACATTAGGTGACTTGATGAAACAGTATCTGAAGATACAGACTGGATGAACATTGGGCAGAAATAAAAGAGGCAAACAAAGGACACTGTGGCACCTTAAAGACTGACTGCTATATTTTAATGTGAGCTTTCTTGGACAAAACTACTTCCTCAGACCATGTGCGATCGTAATGTTCCTTCTCCTTGTTCCCAAGAGGCCCATGCTTGTCCAAGGCTAAACACCTGAAGCTCTGAGTCTCTTGGCAGTATTACCCCTTTGTTGGGATAGTAACAGAGAAGACTGTGTAGCCTGTGGACTGTAATTAAACTGTAAACCGCCCAAAGACTACTTGAAGTGGTATGGGGTGGTATATAAGCAAAACACTTTGCTTTGCTTTTGCTTTGCTTCTTACTGATAAAAATGAAACATAAAAATTTGTTTGCAAGGACATACCTCCTGAGTACTCTTAAAGGCTGTTTTTGTCTCTCTACTGTGGAACATATTCAGCAGAGAATAAGCTATTGTGCTTTAAACACACCCTGCTCTTTGCTGCTATTTCCAACATCCGTACCAGAGGACGAGCCCTCCAGGTGAAATTCTCCTCAACAATAACCCTCTTCCCTCTGAGCCTGAACCAGCCATGCATGCAAGGACCTAACCAATTAACTCTCCAGTTGACCAAGGAACCAAGACTGCATTTAGAACCGTCTTCTCCAAACCCACAAGAAACACAGTAAATATGGGGAATATTCTATTTTAAGAAGACAGAAAAAGGCCAAATTAAAAGGTAATTTTTAGGGTTTCCTCCAGAAATCTGTTCAATCCCCTTTTAAAGGCATCTAGGCCAGATGCCATCACCACATCCTGTGGCAAGCTGTTCCACAGACTAAAACACAGTGGGTAGATAAATATTTTCTTTTTTCTGCTCTCACTCTCCCAACCCTTAGTTTGAGTGGGTGTCCCCTGGTTCTGTTATTGTATAAGAGGGAAAAGAGCTTCCCTCTATCCATTTTATCCATCCTCTGCATAATTTTGTATGTCTCAATCATGTCCCCTCTCAGGTGCCTTTTTCCAGACTAAATAGCCCCAAACAATGTAGCCTTTCCTCCTATGGGAAGTGTGCCAGACCAGTAATCATTTTAGACACTCTCTTCTGCACCTTTTCCAGTTCTACTTTGTCAGCAGCCTTTGGTGAGGGACCATGTCAAACACCTTCCGAAAGTCCAGATAGACAACAGCACATCTAGAGATGGCCACGAAATAAATTTGTTTTGTTTTGTTTTTCATTTTTTGCTTCATTCCCTAACAAAAAAAAAAAAATGAAATGACCCATCAAAGAAAAATGCAATGAGACGAAAATGAAGTTTTCATTCTTTTCAGTTTTCAGTTTTCAGGCCTTCAGGTCGCAAATGTTTTTTTAAAATCCCCCGGTTCCCCCCACCTGATCTGGCACAGGGAAAGTGTGGTATTTTAAAAGTTTGGTTTTTTTGCTGCCCGAAGCCCCGGGTGCCAGTTGCTCAGCACTTGGGGTGGCAAATAAATAAATAAAAGCACCAACCGGCTGGGCCTCAAGCTTCAGGTGGTTGGCGCTGGTTAAAAAAAAAAGTGTTGACTGGCCAGCAGGGCCACAACAGTTGTAAAAAAAAAATGAAAAGGAAAAACAAAATGAAATGAAAAACCTGAAATGAAAAACGAAACAAAATGCTATTTTGGCATTTCGTGTCCATCTCTAACCATATCCACATGCCTGTTGAGATTTTTTTAAAATTCTAAAAAGTTTGTGAGCCAAGATGTATCCTTACAGAAGTCTGGCTGATTTTTCCTCAGCAAGACTTGTTCTGTGTATTTTAAGATTTTATCTTAGATGAGGCTTTCCACCATCTTTCCTTGGAACAGATGTTAGGCTAACCAGCCTGTTGTTTCCTGAGTCCCCCCCGCCCCCAACTCCCTTTTAAAAGATTAGCATGTCATCTGCTACCCTCCAGTCCTTTGGCACTGTGGCCATTTTCAGGGACAAGTTGCATATTTTAGTTAAGAGATCTGCAACTTCATTTCTCAGTTCCTCAATAACCTTTGCATGGATGCCATCTGAGCTTGGTGACTTACTGACTTTCAGTTTATCAGGTCTGAGACATCCTGTCTTTTAACGTGTGTTTAATTTAATTCTTTAGTCAGGTGGGGCCATTTGAGTAGTGGAATCTGCCCAAGGTCTTCTGTCATGAAGACAGATGCAAAGAACTCATTTGATTTTTCTGCAATCTCCAATTCCCCCTTCACCCCTTTCCCTCTCTCACCACCCAGAGGGCCAACCATTTCTCTGGCACGTTTCCTACTTCTAATATGTTTAAAGAAGCTTTTATTATTCCCCTTTATATCGCGGGCCATACGTTCCTCAAAGTCTTTCTTTGCCTTCTGTATCATCTTCTTACATTTCTTTTGCCTGAGTTTGTATTCATTTTTATTTTCCTCAGTTGGGAAGGATTTCGAAAAGACCCCTTCTTGCCAATATTAATAAGATAGACTTGAATCCAATTGTTAGCTCCAACTGAAGTAGACCTACTGGAATCAATAAAAGTGATGTATGGCATGACGTTCAAGTCAGCAGTTAATTCAATGGATCTGCTCTGATGTCTACAACACTGTGACATACACTTCAGAGATCAGCTACACTTGTGAATTGTGAGGAGACACAGTGTGCTTAGCATGCCCATGTAAGTCGATGCCACATACACAAATTTTGTGTGTGTGTGTGTGTGTATGAAAGAAAGAGAGAGAGAGAGAGATGGAACAGTACTTACTTTATAATGACCTGATGAAGAAAAATTTTATAGTTTGCATGTTGTGTTTTATAATAAAGAAATATAGGAATAACAACATGCTAATTGTGCTTTATATCAAGGGATGCATCATTGTCTCCTGAGATTAAAAAGATCAGTCTTTTCCTCAGTGCTGAGCCTATCGGCAGCTACCATCCTGCAATGCTGGCACAACGAGAGCCCGTGGATTCTCAGGAGTAACAACAATCACACTCTCTTTCTTGGCCGCTTGATTCTAATGTTCACTTGACTTCCCAAGTGTTGAGGCACGGCTGCTGCACAAATACTTGAGGTGGCGATGCTCTGAGGACTGTGACAAAATGGCTTAAATTCCTTTCCCAGAGGGGACGTTCCGAATTAATGAGAACACACAGTTATACTTTTTTCCGTCTTCGTACTCATGGGACGCAGAGCTTAGTTAGTCAGACAAGCCAAACAGGGCTGGAGAGGTAGGGGAAGGCTTCTTTTAATGAGCGTTGGCTGGAGCTGGAGAACTACAATTACACGGAACCGCGGGCTTGCCGAGGCGATTGCCAGGAACTGTTTTCATTCTGAAAGGCACTAATTGTATGTGTGGGTTTTGAATTTAGGCATGTGTGAAACTGTCTGGGGGGGGGGCTGGGCACCTCTGGTACGTACTGGAGCGCACAGTTGGGTAATCGCTTCTGGCTGCTGTGCTGCATCCCTGTTCCTAGAGTTCTAAAGCAGCCAAGAGGTTGTGTTAATGGATGGAATATTCAAAAACTCAAATATTGCTAACCTTTTCAGTTAGTTTGCCAGAAAGCACAGCATTTGCCAAGAGCGATGTCAGGACCCCAGTCTCCAGCATCCTCACAAAACCTGGTTGCTTGCTGCCAGGAATAGTATCCCAAGCGAGGCAACTGCACACCTAACCACCATACTCTGCATGTTTGTTCTCACCTGCAGTCACTTTGGCAGCAGCAACATAGATTGGCACTTCCGGTGGCATATATTCGCATGGCAGCCCCATACGCCATCATTTTCGTGGTTCACTTAAAACAGTGCTTTCACAGACCCCTGCCCCCAGAAGTCTCTCCTCTGCCTGAGATTTACTGATGACCTCTTTATTAAATGGACTCATGATAAGTGTGGTTGGGCAGATTCTTGGGCAGATTCTGCTGCCCGAACTTCCCCTCTTGACTAAAGAATTACATCAAGTACAGGTTAAAAGAGAGAATGTTTTAGGACTAATTGATAAATTGAAGATCAACAAGATGGCATCCACCCAAGGGTTATTAGGAAACTGAGAAATAAAATTGCGGATCTCTTAATGGTAATATGCAACTTGTCTCTTAAAACGGCAACAGTGCCAGAGGACTGGAGGATAGTAGATGTCACACCAATTTTTTAAAAAGGAAGGAGGAGGGACCTGGGAAAATACAGTCCGGTTAGTCTTACGTCTGTACCAGGGAAGATGGTGGAAACCCTCATCAAAGAGAAAATCTTAAAACACGTAGAAGAGCAAACCTTGCTGAGAGAAAATCAGCATGGCTTCTGTAAGGCTAAGTCTTGCCTGACAAACCTTTTATAATTCTTTGAAGGTCTACAAGCATGTGGATTTGGATAAACTGGTGGATATTATCTATCTGGATTTTCAGAAGGCTTTTGACACAGCCTCTTACCAAAGGCTGCTGAGAAAATTGCAGTCAGGGGTTAAGAGGGCAGGTCCTCTTATGGAATGAGAACTGCTTGAGATCCAGGAAACAAAGAGTAGGTGCCAATGGGCAATTTTCACAATGGAGAGAGGTGAAAAGTGGTGTGCCCCAGGGCTCTGTCCTGGGACCGGTGCTTTTCAATCTGTTCATAAATGACCTGGAGACAGGGATAAGCAGCGAGGTGGCCAAGTTTGCGGATGACACAAAACTTTTCCATGTGGTAAAAACCAGAGAAGATTGTGAAGAACTCCAGAAGGATCTCTCCAAACTGGGGGAATGGGCTGCGAAATGGCAAATGCATTTTAATGTAGCCAAATGTAAAGTAATGCATATTGGGGCAAAAAAATCAAAACTTTATCTATCAACTCATAAGCTCTGAGCTATCCATGACAGATCAGGAAAGAGGTGTGTTGGTGGACAGCTCCATGAAGGTGTCTCCCCAATGTGTGGCAGCAGTGAAGAAGGCTAATTCCATGCTAGGGATTATCAAAAAGGGGATTGAAAATAAAACAGTCAACATAATAATGCCATTGTAAAAAATGATAGTAAGGCCACACCTGGAGTATTGTGTATAATTCTGGTCACCGCATCTCAAAAAAGATATAGTGGAACTGGAAAAGGTGCAGAATTGAGCAACTAAAATGATTGCTGGGCTGGGGCACCTCCCTTATGAGAAAAGGCTAAAACATTTGGGGCTCTTTAGTCTAGAAAAAAGGTGCCCGAGTGGGGATAAAATTGAGACGTACAAAATTATGCAGGGCATGAGTAAAGTGGATAGAGGCATGCTCTTCTCCCTCTCCCAAAATACCAGAACTAGGGGAGATACACTCAAATTGAGGGCTGGGAGAGTAAGAACAGACAAAAGAAAATATTATTTCACCCAGCACGTTTTAGTTTAGTCCGTGGAACTCCCTGCCACAGGATGTGGTGATAGCATCTGGCCTGGATGCCTTCAAAAGGGGATTGGACAGATTCCTGGAGGAAAAGTCCATCACAGGTTACAAACCAGGATGGAGATGTGTAAACTCCAGACTTAAAACTGGGGTACTTCAAGAACCAGCTGCAGGGGAGTAGTATCAGGAGACAGATATCTAGTCTCGTGCGCTCCCAGAGGCATTTGGCGGGGCCACAGTGAGATACAGGAAGCTATACTAGATAGGCCCTTGGCCTCATCCAGTATGGCTCTTCTTATGTTCTTATGTTCTTATGTACCAGGAATTCAGTAGCTTCCACCTTATGCTTGACCTCCACCATGACCCCCAGTCCATGCAATGGGTCCACAGTGGGCAGAGAAGAAGCACTGTGTAACAGAAACCAACAGTTACTTAATATTTCCTATGTGTCAAAATGGCTCCTACCGCAGATTATTGCCCATATCACTTGATTTTCTCAGGCAGGTCATTTGAAGGTGCTGTTCCTGAAGGAAGCCCATAAGTCAGTGACAAGGAACTGGGTTTTCTCAGTGATGGCCCTCTTGCCTTCAGAACCACCTTCCTCCTGAGATCTGCCTGGCTCAACACTGCCAGTCTTCAAAAAACATCTGAAGATTTGGCTATTCAGGAAGGCTTTCCCTGGTTATTAATCATTTCTCCTTTATCTGCTGGTTTCCCTATTTGTTGTGTTCTGTCCTTAGCCTATCTTTGCTCTTTGTTTTCGATTTTATTATTTTTTTTATTGCTGAGTTGGCCATGTTTATTATGCTTTATTATGTTGAGTGGTTTATAAGCTGTATTTTGACAATGCCTGGTGTTTGATGAATTTTTGTAAGCTGCCTAGAATAGCAGAGTAGGTAGAGCAGGGTATAAATCAAATCAAATCAAATAAATAAATAAATAAATAAATAAATAATCTGTGCATGCTCCCACCCAGGACACAGTACAGATTACACTACCCTCACCCAAACCTTGAGACACAACTAAACTTGTCCCATATAGATTCATCAGATATGAGATTTTGTGCTTGAGGATTTAAATAAGACTACAGTACTTGCTTGGAAAAGTGAGAAAACTAGTCATCACCAGTGTTAGACTGTTATCAAGGAACCATCTTTTACAGGGCAAACCTGGAACAGCTAAACAAGGGTCACCAATTGTTGTAAGCTTGAAGTTACCAGCTAAAACCAGGCAAGTACATCTGCAGCAATCTACAGGCTGCCCTGTAGGTCATGGCCAACTATAGGCAGGGCCGGCGCATCCATTAAGACGAACTCGGCAGTTGCCTAGGGCACCAAAATGGAGAGAGGGTGCTGGCCAGCCTGCCGCCCACCCGCCAGCCACCCATAGTTGCCTGCCCATCGCTGCCCATCGCCGTCCGCCCCCTGCCCCCCGCCCCCGCCCATCGCCGCCCACCCCTCCTGCACCCGTCGCCGTCCCCCACCATCCGCTGACCCCCACCGCCCCACCGCCTGCCGGCCGCCTGCCCACCGCCTGCCGGCCGCCTGCCGGCCGCCTGCCCACCACCCCCCACCCCCCCACCCACTGCCAGCCTAGGGCGCAAAAAAACCTAGCACCGGCCCTGACTATAGGGCCGGCTTTGTACATGCAATCTAAGTGATAACCCTATTACACACATAGGAGATGTTGAAAACTGCAAAGGTACATTCTTTAAAGCTGCTGTGTCTTCCCAACAACAAATCAATAGAGCCTGATGTCACTGTTTCCTCCCAGTGTCAAAGGATCAAGCAAAAGTAAACTAATTCAGTTCTTGTGAAACATCGGCACAATGTGGGGAAAGACAACTGCATGGCTTTTGTGGCTTAAGGCAGCGCCTCTTGGCTGCCCTTTTTGTTTGTTTCTGGCCTGGAATACTTTTCTTCAGTGCTCGCTCTTGTTATTGATCTATTTATGCTGCACCACCAAGTGCCATACAGAATTAAGCTCCCATTCCAAGTCCTATCATATACCCAGAGAGCATTCCGCTTGGATGCTTATCTTTCTCTGCATGGTGGCCACCACAAGCCTTGTGAAATATTTTGTTATTAAAGATTAAAAGATGAGTGCAGTAACACTTGCATAAACCTATATATACGAATATATATATATATTTGTTTTCGTAGATTTTCACGGGTATAGGTATGCATGTTAGGGTGGATTCGGGTTTCTTCCCGTGTAGAAATCTGGTTGTTTTGGCGACGTTTCGACGAGGTCTCACTCGTCATCTTCAGGCTGGTGTTGTGGCTTCTTTCTTCTTGAAGCAAAGCGTGATCTCAGTTGAAGTCCTTCTATAAATACTGCTGGGGG
>JAHTLZ010000010.1:8515324-8567972 GCA_023846285.1 Phrynocephalus versicolor
GAGGTATTACTGTATTATGATTCTTCATGAAGTAATTGCTTTCTTCCTATACAGCTTTTTAAGCAAAGCAGTTTGGGTCTAGTAGTTAGAAACATATGTCTATAATGTGTAGTTCAGCCCCTTGTTTGTGCAAGCTAGTCAAATCCAAAAATGCTGGGCAAAAAGGTTATTCTGTATGAATGGAAAATGCTTCTATAACTATGGATGTTGCAGAGAATCCTGGGGATTGTTTTAGGGCATTAAGTCCACATAACGCAAAGGCACAACTCCAGGAGTGGCGGGGGAGAGGGGCATGATCAAGGAACATTTTTGCTCTGGACATTGCATTCAGTTGTGTTGAGATTGAAAGCTGTAAGATGGAAATCTTTCACATCTGTGCTTACGACCCTTTGGAGTCGTTCCAACCACCCAGACACAATGAGCTCTATTATCCTATTATTAGAATAAATTATGTTTAGCCCCTCCATGGATGACAGCAGTGGTCTAAGCAGCTAACGACCTTAAAAGAACCATAAAACAATCAATAAGGGAAGAACAAAAGTGTGCAATTAAAACAACGCTGAGAGCAGCAAGAAGCTTCAAGTCCAGACAGAAACAGCACCGTAGCTAGCTAAAAAAAACACCGGAGTCAACTGAAAATATTGAGGTTCATAGGAATCGTCCAACTACATTTTCTTCACCTGATGTTGGAAATTTAAAATAGTAAAGTAAGAGAGCCAAAGAAGCTGGAGAGGGCTGTACAGTTGCAGCCACCACCAAGATGGCTTTTGTATTTAACCTGCTTTTCATTCATCATTAGAAAGATCTTTGGGTGTAACCAGGATGAAATGTGTGTGTGTGTGTGTGTGTGTGTGTGTGTGTGTGGTGATAGGGAAGCATAATCAGGTGATCCGGATCTTTTTTTTCCCCTCTGGGAGGGAAGGACATAACCCTAACCCAGTGGTGACAAACCTTTGGCACTGCAGATGTTTGGGACCACAACTCCTCTACAGTCCTTTGTCATTGGAAATTTAGGCTCGGAATTCTGGGAGTTGTGGTCCAAAACATCTGTAGTGGCGATGGTTCACCACCGCTGCCCTAACCCATACAGTTTAGAGTTCTCTACAATGTGCATGTGTTACCTAACCTAACAGACAAGGGAAGATCCCAGGCATGACAAGTTCCTTAGGACTTCAACACTGAAAAACACTTCTGTGGTCCGCCTAACCTATCCAGCACCAAGGAAAACATCCTGCCCTCCATCACAATCTTTTGGAATCCTGACGGATTCCGAAAAAAGATCCTCTAATACCGTTGTCAGGAGCTATGCCAGTGTCAAACTGCTCTTATAGTTAGGACACTTGTCCTGTTGTGTTTCCTAAAGCCCTCCTGTGAAATACATTGGCCTGGCCCTAATCCTCCCCTCCCCCTGGTGCATGGCCAGTAATCCTCAAGGGCTTCTCTTATGATTTGCAAGCAAGTAGCAATCAAACTTAAAGGATAACACAGAAGGTTTTAAGCCCGGAGAGAACTGTACACACGACTGAGTTCTGATGGTGTTTTATTAGACTCTTTAGGCCTATAAAAAGGAGAAAGAACAGCTGTTAAGTACAAATGCTGGTGTTGGGAAGATGCCAGAACTTCCCCAGACAAGAATAGAGCCAAAACCTCCGCGGCTCAATCCGCTGTTTAAGACAGTGTTTGGAAAAGCAAAGATGTAAAAACTTAAGGAGAATGGCCTGGTCTTGTGTATCAGGGAGGGCTTGAGACCCTCGGGAAGAACTTGGGGTGGGTGGTGGGTGGGGAGCAGTTTGGTTTTATTCTCAGCCAACAAAAAGGTTGAGAATAGCTGCAGTGGGACAATGAATGGAATGAGAATATGCTGAGCTTAAACATTATTCTGTGGTACGCTACCTAATACTGTTTCTCATCTCCCCAAATGTCATTTCTATTCTTGGAAATGGCCCCAGTGATTAATGAACCAGATGACAAATGGTTTATTGCTTTAAATTCACATTTCTAGCACGGTGCATTAGCCCCTGTCATCGCAATTTCAATTGATCTAATACAATGTGGCAGAATGTACCCCAATCCAAAAAATGAATCCAGCACCACGGGAAAGCATAGTAGGTAGTTGCTTGGGAAGTTAGTGGTCCCTTCTTTGTGTGTAATAGCTACTCGCTGAGAGGGAGGGACTGATACAAAAGCAAGCTGGGCTGGTGTTCTACTGGGCATCTTTCTCCATTCTGTGGGGCTTCTCACATCTCTTTCAGAGGGCACTGGCAAAGTATTCCCATGAGCAGTGCAAGTTGTCATAGTTGTCATTGTCATTGTCATTGTCATTGTCATTGTCGTCTTCTTCCTCCTCCTCCTCCTCCTCCTCCTCATCATCATCATTTTACAGTCTAAACATGGGAAGCCTTACAGTGCATGACTAGGAAACCTCCCCTCTTTTCATAAAAAAGGATTGGTGGAGTTGGGGGGGGGCGAGAGGATTCACAGGTTTGCATACTGATGTCACTAGATCTGGTTCAATTCCATTTGCTTAGATGTGCAAATGGAAATAAGAAATGCTGTACTGGCTCAGGCGGCATGCTAAGACGCACTAAAAGCACCCACATTCAACCACATCAGTGGAAACCAGGATCTGACAAGATCTCCACCTAACCCTGAAGCATTTACGTGCTTGGAAACCTGTTTACAGATGTAAAACTTCTTTACTGGCAACAAGTGGCCAACAAAAATTGTCAACCCAAAATCAGCCATTTTGCTAATGGGATGTTATTTATCACCATGTGTGTGTGTGTGTGTGTGTGTGATTGACTGTTATGTGATGCTATGGTCAAAAATTAAACTTGTAAACTTATTTTTGTAGTTTTTTAAAAATATATTGATAAGTTGCAAAGTTTGCTTGCCGTTGTGTTTCCATTTAAAATGCATTGCAGGTGGATGTGCAAAGGAAAGCAAAGTGAAAGTGTGCTGCTTTTATACTGCCCCGTGGTGCTTCAATCACTCTGTGGGTGGCTTACAATTAATTATGCAGGTCACACATTGCCTCCCCAGCAAGCTGGGTATTGATTTTACTGACGTTAGAAGAATGGAAGGCCGAGTGAACCTTGAGCCTCCTACCTGGGGTTGAACCCCAGGACGTGAACACAGTGATTGCTGTAGTACAGCAGCTTAACCACTGTGCCACAAGAAATGAACTTTTAAAGCTATGCTTTAAAAAAAAAGATCCCGCAAAGCCATGGTTTCCATGTGAACTTACGGTAAGCGATAAGTCTTTTCTACAGGGATATATTTGCCCAGAGATGAAACCTAGTGTAAGGAGCCCTGATAAAAATGTTGCTGCAGTCTTTTGAACAGTTACAGCTTCTCTTAAAAGCAGATTTGCCAACTACACAGAGGACTTATCACCTACTCATTTTTAAAATGGTGAAATGTGTTTCTCTTTTCTTACACACTTCTCCCAAGATGTTCGTCATCCTCTTAGCACATAGCAGGTATTCATTTGCCTTAGCTTACAGTTGAATGTCAGAAGAAACAGACCATATTGAAACATAACAGTTAGTGTTTAAGATACCACAACATTTTTGGTTAATATTTTGGTTCAGAATTTTGTTGTTGCTGGGTGGTTATTTGGGGGTGGGGCTGATGTACTTGCACAGATTAACATGGCTCCTTTACTATTGAAATTATCTATTCCTACTATCAAAGTTGTTCTTTCAACATTGGGTATATCTCTGTAAACTAACGGTGCTCAATAAATATCGCAGTAAACACATAATGTAGGCTAGCCCTTAGTCCCAGAAATGTGTAAACTTGGCATTACCAAGAAAACAATAATGTGAATTTTCTCACCGAAGCTAAGTCCTATTGTGCTGTTATTAGGCAAATGGCAAAGCTTTTAGAAGCAAATTTCCATGAGCTTAGAAACTTCCATGAATACCAGTTGCATACTAGGTCCCGTGATGCCATGTGCAACAGATAATGCCTAAGGGATTTCTTAACTTGCTGCAATTTGCATCTATAAGTTACACTGTGCAAGAGGAGAGATTTCAGCCAATCCTATATACCGGTAGTTGTTTTATCCCAGAAATGAAATAGAGAAACTTGAAATCTATGCCCATGAGGGTTAAGGCAGTGCTGGGAAATAATGGTGGCCACACAAAATATTGACAATTAGGGCTGTACTCACTTTTGTTGCCAGCGACTCAGACATTAATGGCTGCGTCTCACATTATTTTGAGGGGACAGCACATTTACACTGTTAAACAAGCTGTATATTCAGTGCTTTACACTGTAGCCAAGTGTCATCTCTTCAGTCTTAACAACATAAGGACATAAGGGCATAAGAAGAGCCATGCTGGATCAGGCCAAAGGCCCATCTAGTCCAGCTTCCTGTATCTCACAGTGGCCCCACCAGATACGTCTGGGAGCGCACGAGACTAGATATATGTCTCCTGATACCACTCCCCTGCATCTGGCCCTTGAAGTACCCCAGTTTTAAGCCTGGAGATGACACCTCTCCATCATGGTTTGTGATGGACTTTTCCTCCAGGAATCTGTCCAATCCCCTTTTGAAGGCATCCAGGCCAGATGCCATCACCACATCCTGTGGCATCACATCCCCCCTCAGGCACCATTTTTCCAGACTAAAGAGTCCCAAATGTCTCATGTCTCATGAAATATTTACAAAATGTGAGGGGGTGTACTCACTTCTGTGATATGCTGTATATCTGAATATCAAGGAAACTGGAGGGTCCGAGAAAAATGCCCCTGGATCAGTCTAGTGCGTGCATGCATGCATGCACGCGCGCGCGCGCGCGCACGCACACACACACACACACACAGAGAGAGAGAGAGAGAGAGAGAGAGAGAGAGAGAGAGAGAGAGTTTAAGATAACATGAAGTGAACATTCACAAATCACAACATCAATTGCTGGTGGTAAGCAAAGTGAGCATTCACCTGGCAGACATCTCTTAGTGCTGGCTTTAACTTCTGTCTTGGACAGTTACTTTTATGTTTTATGTTCTTGTTGGTGTTAATAAGAATTGATGCACCAGCCCCTGACTGTACTTCATGACGTGGTGATTCAGCGGCAGCAGACAATGTGAGTGCTGCTAAGCTGCTGTGAAGGCCATGCTATGTTAAGAATTCTGCTTTGGTATTAATATTCAGAAGGCTTTTAAGCAAAGTCTGCTGCATTTCTCATATTCTGTGACTAGTTATTAGAAATCTGGTTTTACTGTAGTATTCCAGAAAATGTATATTGATAGGGGAGTTGAATTAGATAAGCTATTAGATGAACACTCATCCGGATTTATAGTCTATCATCTTCAAAAAGAGTTTATGACAAAGAAGGGAACCCATGGTTTTCAAGGCAGGAAATGTGGTCTGTTCTACATCAAACACCAAGCTTTACTATAAGCTGTTCTGCAGGACCCCTCCCCCCTTGAAATTTTATGTATGACTTGTTGTTGTTGTTGGCCTACTTTGTTATTGACATAATGGGATGCATGAAGAGGTATACTGTTTTCCAGTGCATGTAACTACTACTGGAGGGTCATTTGCCACATAAGCTGCCTTGTTCATGCCACCTTGAAACACAGACTTGTTTATGAGTTTGCACCCCCCTTCTACGTACAATATGTTGGCTGTAGATATACCAAGTCAAATATAAGTGAGTTGGATGGTCATCCAGTACGCTTCAATTAAACGTGTAGAAGAAGTGTGTTTTTCTTTTTAGGTAACAGTAATGTGCCAAAGTACTGTTTTGCTGTCTCAACAAATAGTGCAGCAAAAGGCTCTATAAAAAGAAAAATTCAGTTCTGTGCTCAGAATAATGTAGGATGCACACTTCTAAAAGAAGGCCAAATTATCTTTGTTTAACTGCATGAGTCCCCCCCCCCTTCAGCATTCCCCATATTTCAATTTGACAAATGAAATGGTACAAGCAACAAACAGGGATGGGACCGTAGGAATATGACTAGGTGTGGGAGGCAAGGGGAAACTTCTGTGGGTCCAGCTGTCCAAAATTACCCCTCTTCTGATCTGTCAGAAGGTAAAGGTATGAGATTTGTTTGCTACAAGGGCAGGAAACAAGCTATACAGTACAAGGTGAGTGGGGTGGGGTGGGTGAACACTCCTACCTAATGTGGGCATGTAGATAGGTGCCAAATATTAATAGCTGTAATGTAAGACAGGATAGGTGTTGTGAGTTTTTTGGGCTGTTTGGACATGTTCTGGAAGTTTTTCTTCCTGATGCCAGCATCTTCAGAGGGTAAGGAGCTCAGGGAAATAGGACTTCTCCCAGTTCCCTGAGCTCCTTGCCCTCTAAAGATGCCAGCCACAGAGTCTGGCGAAATGTCAGGAAGAAAAACTTCCAGAACACGGCCAAACAGCCTGAAAAACTCACAACAGCTATCAGATCCTGGCTGTGAAAGCCTTCGAGAATACGTATCCGCACCTACTTATAAATGCAAGCATAGGTTGCAGAAAAAATATGATATATCATAAAAATCCTCCCCTTACCAGTTACAGCAGGATAGTCAAAATGGAATCTACACTGTTCCAAATATTACCTTCATCTCTGGAGTAGGATTTAGCTGCAGCCCTGACTTCCTCTGTCTCTGTTGTCAGACCATCATATTCATGGCTTCACACAAAATACTCTGTAATGTGCTTGATCTTATGAAATTGATTGAGTAGTAAATTTTGAATTGTGAGTCCTCTTCCTCATAACCTTCCTAATAGTTCCACCCTCTAGAGAGTCCAAAATGTAGGCACATCATATTCCACAACAATTCTGATCCAGCAGCTTTTATCTCTGACAGGAATAGGCCCGTTCAAGATCAAACTAGTCCTGTCTACTTTGGATAAGAATGTAGATAGCGCACAATGATATATTATCCCTGGAAAATATCTCCCCTCTCCAGAAACTCTGAGAATTGCAACAAAGCTCAAAGAGAAATTTGGCAGTGGAGGCTGTAGGGAACCTTTCTTTGCAGATATGTCTTCTGAGGGAAGCTTCAGGGCAGAGCAAGCTCTCCTGACTTTTGCCACGTTGCATGTCTAAGAAGGAAGTGATCTTCTATTTCTCTTTCACCTTTGCGATGAGACAGGACTAAAAGGCTAAAAAGCACTTGCTCCCTATTAAAAGCAACGTTTTCATAAAATGCTCCAATCTCTGCTTATGAACAGTAGATGCAATAAACAAGCCTCTGGGAGGAGCTCAGGCAGTTCTTCTTTGTCCTTTCATCTGCACAGAGCTTCTCTCCAACTAGCTGGTGGAAAGCACTTTGACTCTGTCTGTTTCTTCCTGTAACTGTAACTAAGATCAGTTTGCTTGGACCTCTCCCAGCAAACTCCCACAGAAGGCACAGATGACATTTCACCCTCACTTATCAAAATGTCTCAGTACTCCTTCCCTGCCACTAAGCCAGGATTTCACGGCCCTCATTTTGTGGGATCTGTACATAGACATCGGACATTGTCTCTATCCTGGTCTGTGCATTTCATTAAAGGTTTGGAGAAATGTGCAAGCAGATGTCACGAGCATGAATAATCACTCTTTATCATGAGCACCTTAAAATGATCAAATCATGTCACCTATGTAATGCCAACAAACTTTACAATCATCCTGGATGAGACGGATTATTTAGACCACTGTTTCCCAGTCCAGGTGATGTGACCCTCAAGGGGAAGGGGGTCACAAAGTATTTTTTTAGTTTGTGTTTGTGTCGCGTGTTGCTTGATATGTGTTGTTGTGTAGCCCATGATATGTAACCTCTTCCTTGACCTTTTGGAGCAAGACCTGAAAGTTAGCATGCTTGTGTAAGCATGAGAAGCAGGCCCTTTGGAGAAGAGAAAGAAGCCTCTACATTCTGAGAGGGGATGACCTTACCTCGTTAAAACTGTCTTTTTATGCAAACATGCCAGGAGGGGGACTTCACAGGTTACTTGGCTGTTATAAAAGGGGTGTGTGACTCAGAAAAAAGTTGGGAACCACTTATTTAGATCCATTTCTATCTGGCTTCAGACGGATGACCTGTGCTAGGAACTGGACAGTGACCATGTGTCCCAGTTGGTTATGTTGGACTTCTCAGCCACTTTCAGTACCATCATCAACCGACAATTCTAATGGTCCAGAGTTCTATCCCCTGCATGCAAGGTTCCAGCCACAACTGGAAATAAATGGATGGAAACACTAGGTAGGCTGAACATGCCCAATGCAGTTCTAGAAACCCCATATATCACTGCTTGCCTGTTCAGCTGAGTCGGAATGTTGCTGTCAAATTTCTGGGCCGTGTCTTTGAGATGGGATTTGATGGCAGTGTTTTACCATGGCTCTGCTCCTTCCTGGAGAGGAGAACTCAGAGGGTAGTGCTGGAGGACTCCTATTTGATACCCTAGTGATTAGTCTGTGGCATCCCTCAGGGTTCTGTTTCACCCCCTATGCCAGTGATGGCGAACCTATGGCTCGGGTGCCAAAGGTGGCACTCAGAGCCCTTTCTGTGGGCACCTGACATCACCCCTTCATAGCCACCTGAATACAGGTTAAATTACTGTATTGGCACTTTGCAAAAAAATAGTGGGTTTTGAATTGCAGTTTGGGCACTTGGTCTCTAAAAGGTTCGCCATCACTGCCCTATGCTATTTAACATCTCTATGAAACTACTAGGAGAGGCTGTCTGGGAGTTTTGAAGTATGGAGTCACTTGAATGCCCAGGAGTGCATTGGAAAATTAAAACTAGTGCACCAGCTGCACCTATTCCTGGAGAATCCTGCTCTGGCCAAAGTGTTCGGAAACTTAATTGGGTCCAAAATGAAGCCGGCAGATATTTAATTTGGGCTGGTTACAGAGAACATGTAACTCCCCTATTACAGCAGTTCCACTGGCTGCCAGCGTGTTTCTGGACACAAGTCAAAGTTCTGTTTTTTAACCTGCAAAGCCCTAAATGGCTTGGGTGGTCCAAGCTATCTAAAAATTGCATCTTGCCATATGAACTTGCCTTGGTTTTCTCTCATGGGCCCATCACCTTCACAGGTGCTCTTGGTGGTGACATGGGAGGGATCCTTGTCAGTTGCTGCTCCCAGACTCCTTCCCTACATCAAGGGATGATCTGTACGTTAATACTGAGAACATCAGTAACAACTACAAGCTATACAGTATTTGTATAGCTTTTCTGGAAATTTACGTACTTACTGTAGCTGGGAGTCCAATATATGATGCATTTCCAACTTGTGTGGTCAGCTGCACCATCACCCTTCTTCGTGCTCTCCTTTTCTATTTTAGCTTTGTGCAAACACTATTTTATTTCCTTTCAGATAAGTGCAATTAACACCGGTGTGAAAGATTAAGAACTGCATGTACATTTAAGTCTTATTCTCAACCACTTCACCTTCTTATAGCATATTATTTCAGCTAAGCCACCTTATGTATTCCTAATGAGCAAGAAATTATAAATTGCTATGAATTAAGTTCTGGTAGCCGAAGATACCATGGCAAAAATCCAGGTCAGTTGCATGATTAATGCAGAAAGTTAGCTATGCAGTCACTCTGGCTTTTCTGTGGATTCTCATCTTCTTCTTTTTTCTTAATGGAAAATAGAAAATGGACTCCTAATCTTGAAATGTGCTACTCCTTTCAAGGCTTCCAATTGGCTTCCCCTAGATCAGTGGTTCTCAACCTGTGGGTCCCCAGGTGTTAATGGACTGCAACTCCCAGAAATCCAGCACAGCGAGTGGTGGAGGCTTCTGGGAGTTGCAGTCCAGGAACATCTGGGGACCCACAGGATGAGAACCGCTGCCCTAGATGCAAGCTTTTCATGCATAAAGTCACTGGGATTTCAAGTTAAAGATTATTTATAATCAAAAATCAATCAATTAATTGCATGTGATACATTTTAGTAATTTATTTTATATAGTATATATTTTAAGATCACTGCCACTAGTCCCACTAGCTGTGGGACTAGTGGCAGTGATTTTCAGATGTGAAAGGTTCTTCTCCCCAAAGGGTTCTGCAGAACCTGTAGCTGGGATTGGGGATTTTTAACTAGCAATAAAATGCCGACGTTTATGATGTCATCTGCTTACACAGAGGTGCATTTGTGCAACAGCATTTCAGCCACTACAAATGCTTAAATAGCAATAGAGGGTTGTTCAGCAGATTCTTCTGATCAAGGGAAGTAACGCTGCTACTCTATATTGCTGGAAACCAAGCCGTATGAGGAGTAGTTGAGGGAGCTGTTCAATCTGGTGTTGTGGGCTGTTCTCATTGAGAGTAGATGCTCTGTCAGGTATTGAGGTCCCATACCATTTAGGGCTTTGTATGCTATAGTTAACACCTTGAAATGGATGCAGAAATGAACTGGTAACCAGTGCATGGAGGTCAGAACAGGGGATATATGCCGGTGCCTCTTAGTCCCTGTCAATAGTCTGGCCACCATGTACTTGTTCTGATGCTGGGTAAAGAGTCAAGCCTTTATATGGTGCCTAAATGAGGCCATTCTGGCCTCATAGGGTAGCTGGTAATTTGCTCAAAACCTTGGAGAGCCAGATAGAGGGGTAGTTGTGAGCTTGATGGACAAAATGTCTGACCTGGTCTGAGACAACCGCTTATGCTATCTTTGAGTTGATTTACCTTATTTATTACATGGGTGTGCTTTTGTTGTTTTATTCTGTTACTTGTATGGATTTGATAGTTAGCCATCCTGAGTAGTACCTCCCACTAGTCAGGTGGTATAAAAATTCAATGAATGAATGAATGAATGAATGAATGAATGGATGGATGAATGACCTGTTTCCCTGCTGCAGGTGAGGTAGGGAACATGCTACCTTCTAAGTGTCATGCAGGACGATGCTCATCAGCCCCAGTGGGTCTGGTGCATAAGAATGGTGGAAATTGCAGTTCAGCAGCAACAACAAGCAGGCCATAGTTCCCTCAGACCCATGTAGGGCAGGTGTAGTTCAGGGCATTCAACAATGGCTGGAATCCAGTGGTAAGTCATAACTAGAGTCGGTCCATTGACTCAATGGAGCTTAAGAAAGAGTCAGCTTTCTGTTGGTTCATTGGGCCTCCTCTGGTTTAAATTTATTCCTGGTTTTCAGCCAATGTGTAAAACAACAGACAGGGGCTGATCTAAGAATGATTCGATTCATGATAATATCAATACAGTATAACAATATTGTAAGTGCACCAGACTTCCCTTTATTTACATGTGTAAGGTGGAGTTTCAGGCGCCACGTTCAGCAAAACTCTGATTGTACCATGGGAACACTGTTTTCTGAGATCACAGCTCCCAGGCTCCTTGTGCAGCAGGTCCAACAGTTATGCTGGTTTGGGAATTCTGGGAGTTGTAGTCAAAAAGGTAACTTTTCTAAGCTCATTGCCCATACTGGACAATTTACCAGATGGATTAGAGCTGAAACATTTCCTATAGTGAGGATTTACCCCCCCCCCCAAAAAAAATAGATTACAGTATATACTCGAGTATAAGTCGACCCGAGTATAAGCCGGGGCCCCTAATTTAAACCCCAAAAACTGGGAAAATTTATTAACAAGTATAAGCCTAGGGTGGGAAATGCAGCAGGGCCTGGCAACTCCTTCTTTGTGAGCTGTGTGTGTGTGTGATGTTTAAAATGACTTTTAGCCAGTGAGTCAAGTGCTTGAGTTGGTGGCTAAAAGTCATTTTAAACATTGTTTTAAAATGACCTTTTAAAAAGTCATTTTAAACATGGGGGGGGTCAGGAGAAGTGGCGCACAATGTTTAAAATGGCTTTTAGCCACTGACCCAAACTTGCCTCAGTGGCTAAAAGTATTGACCCGCATATAAACCAAGGACCCCTTTTTCATCCCAAAATTAGGGCTGAAAAACTCGGGTTATACTCGAGTATATACAGTATTTCACCTACAGAAGAAAATAAGAAGTGAGAGCCACAACACAGGCAAAGTTAGCTTAGGAGGAGGTCTTTAGCTGTTTTGCAAAAAAGAATAAATATTATGGGCTGGCAGAGCTGCTGAGTCGAGGGCTGCCCTCTTTTTTGCTGATAGGGAGGCCGCCACCCTCCTGCTTGCCAGCAGAAGAAGCACAGTTGGCAACGAGCTGAGCGTCTTCCACTCCAATAATTAGTTTAGTGAAAAATTATTTTCGCCATCAGCTTAGTTTTTCACTGGAGAACAATTGCTGGTTTATAAAAACAACCACAATGGCCACATTAGACATTTTTAATGAAACTTCAGGGACAAGGTCAGCCAGAACGTGAATAATTAGCAGCAGCAGACAAGGCCTAAAATCTATTATTTAAAAAGGAAGTGAAATTTGCTCACTCATGCAGAAAACCCTATTAAAAATCTACAATATATGTAAATGTCAGGGCTGTGTGTTTCTATGCTGCATCTGGATGTGGCCAATCGGACTTAATGTCATGGTTCGTGGCGGTCAGTGCAGGTTCATGTTGGCTTGGTGCAAACTGTACTGCTGATTTGGCTGACACCCAGCGTTCCTGAAAGCAGAATCCCACCCATAGGTTGGGCGGCCTCCTGGAACAGAGGAGGAAGCCGGGAGGTAGTTGGGTTACTCTTTGTCCCCTGTACAGGGCGAATCTTGTGCCTGAACGGATAACAGAGGACCGTTCTCTGACTGAAGGCATCTTCTCTGCAATCCATGTCTGGTCACAACCAAGATAGGGATGGCAACCCTTTGCCACTGCAGATATTTTGGAACACAACTTCCAGAACCCCCAGTCTGTGTGGCCAATGATAAAAGATGGTGGGAGTTGTAGTCTAAAACGTCTGGAGTACTGAAGGGTCACCACTCTCGACCCTTTGATTCTTGGCGATGGACTTTTCAGGCAAACAAGCCAGCTAATGACAATTTTCCACACAATGAGAAATATTTCTATCCAATGATAGGAATTATTTCCATCTATATATTTGTATATGTAAATACTAGAGATGGGCACGAAATGATTTTTTTTCCGTTCCATTATTTGTTATTCATTTAGTTACGTAACGAAGTGAATAACGAACCTGGCAATGAAACTGGAACGAACCAAACAGAACCATGAAAATTGGTTTGTTATGTTTCGTTTTTGTTAATGGTGAAGTGCGATGAAAAGAGCTGTTTTAAATGTTAAAAAACGTCCTGAGTATCTGTAAAAACCAAGTGATAATTATTTATTCTGCCTGATAATACCTACCAGGGGGGTTGGGGGTCCTTAAAACGTGCATCTATGTCTTTTCTCAGATTGCTGTATTTTTTTCCTTTAAGGGGAGTTAGGGGACATCGACCCAAAATGGCTGCCAGCTGCCTAATATTGATTTCTTAGGTATTAAAACGCCCTGGACATCCGTAAAATCGCAGCAATATTTATTTATTTTGCCTGATAATACCAACCAGGGGGTTTGGAGTCCTTAAAATGTTTGTTTTTGTCTTTCTCCCATCGCGATGTATTTTTCTTTTAAGGATGACACAAAATGGATGCCAGCCATTTGATGGGATCATGTAAATTCTTGGACAACTTCAACCAATAGCATGCCCAGTTTGCAGACACAGAGGGCATAAAAAGCTCTGGCAGCCCCCATCCTCATTGCAATCTATGGTGGTAGTTAGGGTGGAAATGGGATTGCTTTCTCTGCGACTCGTTATTTTCACTTTAGGCCAGGCAGGCAGGCGTGTGTCTCTGTGTTCCTGTTGGTTGCAGCCTGGCTCTTAGGGGAGAGAAAGACGAGATTTCTCTCTAGCTTCAGTCTTGCAGCCTCCCTGTGTGCGTGCATACCTCTCGGTGAGTACCCTCCCCTGCCCTTCAGTGCAGTCACTCTGCTGCTGCCTTGCACCCTGGGCAACGCCCGCAGCTGCCTTTGCAGCCTCCCTGCGTACCTAGTCTATACTGTGTCTCTGCCAGCATCAATTTTGTTTAGTGTTTTCCCTCTGGTCTGGGGTGTTGGGGGATGCCCGCGTGAGGAAATGTTTTAAAAATTGCGCAAAGCGGGTAAAAACAAAAAATGACTAAACGAACCAATGAAATGATTTTTTTTTTCAAAAAAAAATTGTGAAAAACAAAAACGAACCGAAATGGGACCCGTAACAAAAATGAAAAACCAAAATGTCATTTTTTCAATTCGTGCCCATCTCTAGTAAATACCATCCTAATCTGTGTTGCCTGAGGAACCATTTCCTCTTTTTATTTTTGATGATATATAAGTGACCACCCCACATGCATGTTGGCTGAAGAAAAGGGGGAGAAATATATTAAAGTTTCCTGCTCATTTCCTCCACTGAGGAAATCCTCCATATCAGTCCCTTTTCTGCAGGAAGATGATATCTCCCTCGTGGGTGTTATCATGGTGATGGAGGGATGTTTGAAGAGTCCTCATAATATCAGTCAGCAGAATTGGGATAGTGGTTAAGGTGCTAGTCCTTAAGACCGAAGCTGGCTGGTTCAGATCCAGCCTAAGGCTCGTCTTTTTTTGTGCCGGAGGGTGGTGGAGGCTCCTTCTTTGGTTTTTTTAATCAAAGGCTGGATGGCCATCTGTCGGGAGTCCTGTGATGGGGGTTCCTGCACAGCAGGGGGTTTGACCCTTGAGGTCACTTCCAACTCTATGATTCTATGATCACTATGTCATCCTTTCCCATTCTCCCATCTAGCCTTAAAAGCAAGGCAAAGGTGCAGCAAGAGAGAAATGGTAGATCTCTACTGTGAGACATAGTTGAGGTTCCTCTAAAAACTTACATTCATTGAAGAATTCATCCTTGGTAATTTCACATAAGAGCTTTTTGATGGGGAGTATATTCTCTCTATGGATCTACAGCTCATTGCCATTCTAATCCAGATAAGGCTTAGTAATAATTCACTGCCCTTGTTGGGTTTGATTCAACCTTTCTTTCATAGTTTCTACATAAACACACCTTGATATCGGAGTTTGCTTCCATCTGCATGAAACAAGTGTATGAGACAGGAGAAATACCTGCCTTGATTTATAATTTATTGAAAACCCCAAAAAGATCAGGCGGCTGGGAGTTTTTCTGCAACTCTACATCAATCATATACATTTACCTTCCAGCTCCATCAACAGATAAGCCAGTCAGTGTGCATTAAATATGACTAGTTTCAGCTTATCTTCCTGGGCTGAAAAAGGAGCAACAGATAACATGGTGATGGAACATTCACTGCTTAAATGTATAGGGGCATAATTTGGGCAAGATGCAGCCACTGAAGTAGATTCCTTCCAATGGGCAGAGGCCATCTGCTAGCATAGTGGTTCCCAACCTTTTTTCACTTGTGTAACCCCCCCCCCAACACCCATTTCCATAAATAGTACCTTCATATCTGCCAACACCAACAAATGGTGGCTGTGACTAGAGCTGTAGAATGATGTATGTACTATGACTGACAGGCAACGTAGAGGGTCTATGAAGAATCTAAAGACTACTTACTTACTTACTTACTTACTTACTTACTTATTAACCACACGATTTTCCCTTGGGAACTCAGGGCGGTGTGCAACACATTGCAGAAAACAACTTTCCCAGTATGCACATCCCCCATAAAATTTAAAAAAGAAGGAACAACAAAACAAAACAAAACCAAATGAAAACAGCACGGAATCTGGCAAGGAAAGGGGGGGAAAATAGGTGGGGCAAACAACACAACCAAACAAAGACCATGCAAATGTACAATCAGCTATCTCCAAAACTTTCCCTGAAAAGCCAGGTCTTTAATGATTTCCTAAAAGACGTCAGGGACTCCGCCAGCCTAATCTCTGTGGGCAGTTTGTTCCAGAGTACCAGGCCACCTGGAGCAGTTGTGGGTAGAAACCCTTCAGGCCTCCCTCAGTGTGGCCACCTGGAGCAAAAAGGAGAGCGAGTAAAGCTCTGGTAGGACAGGATGAAGTTGACCTCTGGGAGATCCGCTCCACCAGATAGTCAGGTGTGGGAGGATCCTGATGAAGAAAGACTCGAGCCCAGTTGTCAGACCAGTGGAGTGATCTATCGCCCCTTGCCATTGGCATATTTTATTACATATCATTTACATCCCAGAGTATGCACAGCATCAGTGATTGGTTACAAGGGAAGAGTTACATCCCAGAGTATGCACAGCATCAGTGATTGGTTACAAGGGAAAGGGTGGCATATGCTGGTTGGCTGCTGTAGAGGGAATTGCCTCTTGAACAGAGCATGCTTTTGCACAGTTATTGATTACAATAACACATGTCCTTGCTGTTTACAAATGAGAGGTGAGTTAATGAGAAGTAGAAGAGAATAGGTAAAGGAAACAAAAAGCAAGCAGGATTAGAAGTGCAGTTATCCCAGTAACCAAGAGTTAATGAATAAAAGATGAGCAGAGCTGAGTCAGAGTGAGTAAACAGGCTGAGTAAATTAAAAGTAAATAATAGGTAACCCAGGCTGGTTTAGATTCCAAGGTCTGGAGTCTGGAACATGTGGATTTAGGTAGGAGGAATTCCATCAGGAGGGCGTTCCCTCTTGTGAATTGAAAATGCCTCCTTCAGACTCCATCAGTCAGGTCCCATGGCATGGAGGGTTTTGTAAACCAAAACCAGTACCTTGAACCTTATCCAGGAAGCAACGCGTAGTCAATACAGGCAAGCCAGGATGGGGGTGATGCGGTCAAACCTGCCCGCACCAACCACCAGCCTTGGTTGCTGGTGACATTTAAAAAAAAAAAACCATCTGACATTTTTTTTAAAAAAAACACCGCTTCTCCCCACCACCATTGGGTGTGTAGAGGGAGAAGTGGTGTTTTCCCCCCAGTTTTTTCCCTCTTCCGATGCAAGCACGAATGGCTGCCACCAGTGCTTGTATCGAAAGAGAAAAAAAATGAAGAAAAAAAAAAACTCCTCATCTCCCTCTAGGCACCAGATTTGGTGGTGGGGAGAAGCTGAGGTATTTTGCCCTTTTTTAAAAAAATGGTATTTGAGGCACTGAGGGAAGCTGCCTCTTTAAACAGAGGCTGCTACCCTCAGTGCCTCAAAGACCTTTGAAACAGTGCCTGCTTTTTCCCCTGGTGAGGGAAAAAGCGGGCACTATTTCAGAGGTCTTTGAGCCAATGACCCAAGCGCTTGGGTCAGTGGCTCAAAGACCTTTTAAATGACTGACCCCTTCTATCTCTCCCCCCCCCAGCCATCATTGTTACTCGGGGGAAACCAAATCTTGCTCGTAAGGCGGCAGAGGGGGAGAGAGACAACCGAAGCCTGCTCGTAAGTCGGGATTTTCGGTTGTCAGGATGGTTGTAAGTTGGGGTGCCACTGTAATTAATAATAACAGAGAAAAAATAGAAATAAACAAATAAATAAAATTACATAATAATAATAAAATAACAATAAACATAAGAAGTCCAGCTGCAGCTCTAGAAAGACTAGGGTACTTCTGTGTATGTCTAAAATCTAGGGTTATTAGGTTGACAGCACCCCCCTCTCTAAGATTTCATGTCCAAATCTAAAAATGCACCCTACGTTTTCAGTCTTAGGGCTGAAGCCTGAGACCTAGCAATTCAAAACAGAAGATGTAATGTGTATACTGATTACAGTGAGTTGCATATTACAGAATAGATGACTATAGAGAGTATTAAGGTGGCTTGAACCTACATAGCTATAAACAGCCATCCAGTCTTGGGGTATTTCATAGCTTGAAGCAGGAAGGGTGTGGGGAGATACATCTGGGCATAAATGAGAACTAGAGCTTGGGTGAAGCATTTTATGTCTTCTGGACACAGAAGTGGCATGAATGCTAAACAGCTTTCAGTTGGAACAAAATTCCAGAAAGTGTTGCCACATCAGCATCACATCAGGCACATCAGCACTGCCCCCATCCTTGATCTCAGAAATTGTTTACTTTCACATAATATAGTAACTTTTTAGTGGCTTGAAAGATCTGAATGCATGAAGTCCTCCGTCTTGTCATCCAAAACCATTCTCCTGCCATCTACCCTTTTGATGTCTCAGTAATCACAACATGTGGTACAGTACAAGCTAGCACTCAGATTTTGGAATATTTCTACTCCATGATTGGAGTAGAAATGCACCCTGCAAAACTGTGGCTTGGCATTTTCCCCAAAACATTTTGCAAACCACCACCATACCTTTCTGGCAAGACACCCTATGCGATCCTCGTAATGTCAGACTGTGATCAGAATTAGTACGATACTAATGGGAAAGCATCACAAGGGAAACGTTAAGGGTTGAAACCCTTTCTCCAAATGATTTTACAAGGAGAACAGAGAGAGAGAGAGAGAAAGAGAAAGAGAGAGAGAGAGAGAGAGACCAATTCCTGATTTTAACATTCTCACCAGTACCCCAGCCGTCTCAGGAAGATGGGCTGAATTTAGAAATTTGCCTTTTGCACTCGTTTTCATGGCTTCAGAAAGCAGCATCACATCGCCTTGTGGAGGGAGGAATATTAGTCATCTGTCTGTGCTGAGATAATCATCCCCTGAAACAACTAAGGCCTTTGCACTCGTCTTTCTAGCCAGCATCTTCAGCAAGCAGCCTTCCCTGCTGGGTGTGCTGAGCAATACAGAGCAAGTTATTTATGCCTCCATTACTAATCTGCCTTTTAGTTTTGGGCAGCACTTTGGCTCCAAACCTTACCTGCTCTCTACAGCAAGGCCTGAGCGATGAAGGGTCAGAAGCATCAAAGAAAGTCCAGAGGAGGACAGGCAGCAGCCCAGTAACGTGGTCATAGGCGCTGCCATTTTGTACATGTTATGAAGGATGGATCGAGTGTCACTTGGCGGGGGTGGGGGCAACTGATGTTGGTCATTAACTCACAACTTCCTTTGTTACTATATATCCATTTTGTTGCAATTAAACTGAGTCAAATACAGCAAACATCTCTTGAGGCCAGAAGTGGGCATTTGGGGTCTCAAACAGTAAGCCTAGTTCAAGTCATGGATTTCATGCCATTTACTGACATGGTGCTAGGATAGCTTGGCTAAATGTCAAGGAGAAATCTGTTGATAGAGGTGTACAGCTTTACTAGTATGACTGCTAAGTTGTTTGTCCCAGGTTAACAGCTATATACTGTGCCCAGGCATTAAAAATGCTGCCACGTTTCATGCAGAAATCTCTAATTTTATAGAGAAGTTGTATTTTAAGTGTCCACATGTCACACAGACCCCAGTCTCACCCACTCTCCTCTGCCCACCTCTTTTGCCAGTGTTCAAATCCCTTTCTGGTGTTTTTAATATTTGCAAATGAACTAGCATTGTTCATTCTCAAGACATGGTAAGTACTTGAATTACATAATGTGTATCCATTTTACACTATGGCATTAGGTTTAGCACTACAGGGCTAAACTAGAAAAAATATTGGAAATGCTATTAACAAATCACATTGCAATTGTAATCCTTAACAGTGCAAATTGTATACCAATATCATGCTCCACCCTGCATCATCAGTGATGTCAACTGGACACACACAATGGCGAGTCCCAAAAGACTGATACAGGCAATAAAACAAGCCTAGAGCAAGAGAAAATAATGTGATTTGTAATCTCAGTTTATAATCATTATAATTATCTAAAGCCCTGCCAGCCAAATAAAATACATACATGCCAAAGGATTGGAGTGGCATTGCGATTAGTACTCATGTAGTGTAGGTGATAGAATGATTTTTTTTTAATCCACAGGAAACACAGTACAGACAAATGGCTGTCTCGCCACTCCCTCCTAATAAGTGGGAAAGAGAAGGTGTAATGAAGACAAGCTTCCGGTGGGGGTGGAGGTTGGACAGCTGGACAGAGTAGAAGTACAACCTAGTCAGGAAGAAAGCACACCTCATACAGTTGATAACAGCCATGAGGGGGAGATTGGTGAAGCCTGTCATCACCACCTGAAGCAGAATATATGCACCAGAAGCCTGCCATGATGCCCCAAAGTGCTGTATACTAAAGAAAGTTCATCACACCGCTTCTTGCTGATGGGAAAAGATGATGAAAAAGGGGGGGGGATCTCACACCTGATCCCTGCTCTCACATTCATATATACATATGATTTATTTTTCCTAAAGAAATGGGGGAGGGGAATATGATTTCCTAGCAAAATATTTCTCCTTCACTCCCTCCATCCCCATTCTCCTTCTCAGTCACGGCCTCCCTTCCCACCCGTCCTTAAAATGCCAAAAAGGGTAACGCAGGTATGAACGAAAGTAAGGCCTTTTGTTTCTCTACAAGAATAATTTAAAAGAAAAAAAAGAAAAAGAAATAAAGAACAGAACGGGAAGACATACAGTATCACGTCATGCCATACTGTACCATCCAATTCACACAGCTCAAACAGTACTTTCAAAACCTGCTGCTGGGCAGCGACCTAAAGAACACAAGAAAAAAAAGCACCCGGATATTTTAAGGAAATCATAGTCATCCCGAAAGGACAGCAGTTATGAGAACCCCTCGTGAAAATGCCCAAGAATTCAAAACTAGACCTGTCACTCATAGATTCCACAATTAGTCCCATATTCTCTTCCTTTCACTAGATATACAGATTAGAGATGGGCATGAATAAAAAAAAATGGCATTTTGTTTGTCGTTTGTCGTTTAGGGGTCCGTTTCGGTTCGTTTCCGTTTTTGTGAATTTTTCCAAAAAATGCATTTTCGTTTTCATTCGTTTTGTTACTGTTTTGTTACCATTTATTTCAATTTTTCGTGATTTTTTTTAGCATTTTAAGCAGTTCAATGTATTGCCATAACGAAAACGAAACGGACGACAAAATTTCTGGTGTTTTTGTTCGTTTCATTTCATTTTAGAGACAAAATTCGTTTGTCATTTCGTTGTGTAACGAAATGAAAAAACAAAAACGGAAACGAAAAATTGTTTGTTTCGTGCCCATCTCTAATACAGATACTTCACAAGCAGTCATACAGAGGAAGAGCAGGATCAGTTCTTGTTCATCTTAGAGTACAGGACACAAAACAGTGGGTTCAAGCTACAGGAAGCCAGATACAGGCTGAAGATCCTGAAAAACCTCCTCAGTGTTGGAGCAGTATCATCATGGAACCAATTACTTCACAAGATGGTGAGTGTTCCAATATAGGAGTCATTTATGATTTGTATTTCTGCCATGAGCACGAGGTTGGACCCAGTGACCTTATAGGACCCTCCCAATCCAGTTATTCTTTGATTCTCTCATAGGAGATAACTGAGACAGTTGAAGGATGTTATGGGTTAGCTCTGAGGGGAGTTATCTGAAGACAAAATTGCTAGCAGGGGTACCCCTGGAAGTTGAGTCATGGCAACTGGACTTCTTTTCTTGAGATATTGAAATGTTTCGCTGCTCACCCAAACAGCTTCGTCAGTCTGAGGAAGGATAACAAGGAAGTTATCAACTTCCAGATAAACTCACCTGGATGACCGAGAATCTTCACAGACATAAGCAGAGGTACAGGAAGTTTGAATCAATAATGAATGTACAGCCTGCTGCATCTTCCTAGGATTCGACCTGATAGTGTCAGAAGGAGTGGAGGGTGAGGAGTCTGTCTCTAGTGCTCTACTTATTCATGGGGCGGGGAGGTGGGGTTATCTCTTCATATTAAGAAAGAGCAATCATCACACTTAGACATGCCAGACAAGTGTATGAAAAGAAAAAAGGTCTTTGATGCTTTTTCTAATTGTGTGCACAGACAGTTCACACACAGAAATGTGCACACAGGCTTGCAAGCCTGGTCTTAAAATACATATATAATTATAGAGCAGAAAGGTCTGTCAAAATGGTGGCATGACTGCCAGCTCTGCTTCTTCTGTTGTATAACATCATTTCAACTTTGAAAGCCCTGTAATGAAGCCTGGCAGAATTTTATTCCCCCACTGTTCTTACAGCCCAGAAACAGCAATTTTCTGATAGAAATACATGCCAATTGAAGACTAGGAGTAGAAAAAGACCATCTTTTCACCTGAGCAAGCCCAGACTTTCCATCTGGTGTCATTTAACCTGTGTATACAAAAGCAGTAGGTAGGACAGGTGTTGAGTTGAGACGGGCATGATTTTTTTTTAATGGCAATTCAGTTCAATTTGTGATTCATCAAGGTCGATGAATCACAAATAACAAATTTACGATTCTTCCTCATGAATCCGTTTGTCAATTTGTTGATTCATTTTTGCCTTTAAAGCCCTATAAAAGGGCACCTCAGGCACCTAGATGCACCAAATTTACAGAGAAGCTTCCCATGATTTTCCTTTATAATCCCTGCAGTTTTGGTAAAGTTTGGGTTTCATCCAAGGTATACACCCACACATAGGAGCCTCACAGGAAACCCCCATCCCCCCAGCACCTAGAGATACCAAAATTACAATCTATGGACTGATGAAGATACCAAGAAAAGAGCCACCCTCCCCATGTACCAAGAAGGAGGAGGCACACTGTCGACACCAGAAGCCTTGACTGCAACCACTAGTTAAAATTGCTTCTTTTCAATCTGGCCCCATTTGATTACACCTAGTGAGTTTTACTAAATTTAGCCCAATTTTCAAATGGAATACATGGGCTTTTTTTTTTTTTTGCATCTATCTCCCCCACACTGCCCCCCCAATCACAGGGGCCATGGTCTGGAGAGAGCCAAATGGAGGGAAGGGAGGTTGGTTGGTTGGGCTTGGCCTATGTCCCTTTGTTTGGAGTGCTGGGGCTTGAAACCCAATCCTGGACTTTGATGCAGTTTTAACACCAGCCGTGTCTCCTACCCCATCAGAACAGTGCCTGGCTAATATCATCTGGCCTAAAATCTCAATGCCTGGCAAACTGCATCTTTTGCCAAGACTGTATTTTGGTACAATGCTTTCATAAAGATGGCTTGCCATCAAAAATCTCAGCACGTAGCCTATCTTTGCATTCAAAACTACAGAGAAGCTTTACTTGACTCTTGTCTACAATCCTTCCAGTTCTGGTGCAGACTGGGTTTTATACATCTGAGTTATACATCCACAAAGTGGTTCCCTCAAGAAAGTGGCTTTTAAGAGCTGGCTTGGGGAAAACCCAATTGTCACTAAACTTGACTAAACTAAATTCACAGTGAAATTTGTAGTGATGTTTACTTGTTCAGTTTTTGCAAACAGTCCAGAGTTGCTGCTTGCCAGTAGATAACTGGAATATATAGCACACACACACACACACACAGTCTCTCTCTCTCTCTCTCTGAGCTATAGACCTTGATGCAACTGGCTGCAGGAAATGCAGTTACCAAGTTACATCTGGAAAGGCAATGTGATAGCAGAGTTGCATTCAAAAACAAACAGAACAAGGAAGAATTAATTTTCTCCACTAATGTAGCAACTAATTATTTCTAATTAATTTTAAATGTTATATTATATGGCCAATTTGGTTGTCTGTCATTACTTTATTAATCTTAAGGACTTTTAAAAAACAGTCTGGAAATATGTATTCTGATAGTTCTTGTGATTTTTTTTGGGCTGTTTCGCCATGTTCTGAAAGTTTTTCTTCTTGACGTTTCACCAGATTCTGTGGCTGGCATCTTCAAAGGGCAAGGAGCTCAGGGAACGAGGAGTTCTCTCTGTGCTCTGGCTTATAAAGTGAGTGAGATTGGGGTTTTTAAAGTTGAGGAAACTTGTCCTAGGCAGGAAAATAGGTGTTAGTCATTTTATTGTGATGAAGAGATTAAGAAGTTTCAATGCAAACGAAACTCTGAAGCTGAGTTCCTCAACACTGAACTCAGCCACCTGGATTGGTCCCTACAGGCAAATGGCTATTCCAAGAATGAAATCAAAAGAGCCATCAAACAAAAAAACAACAACAACACCAAACTGAAGAAGAAAAACAGCCTCCAACATACAAAGTATTTTTCCATAGAAAAAAGGAATCACAGACCACCTGAACAAAGTGTTGAAAAAACACAACCTATAAACAGTATTTAGACCCACCTCAAAAATACAACAGATGCTACAGTCAGAAAAGGACAAAAGGAACCCACTCGCCACTGCAAGAGTATACTGGTTACCTTGTAGTTATGGCCAGGTATACTGTATATTGTGACCACAAAGTGCAGCATCCAGACCAGAATCAAAGAACATGAAAGACACTGCAGACTAAAACAACCTGAAAAATCTGCAGTAGCTGAACACACCCTGAAACAAACTGGACATGAAATCCTCTTCCAGGACACAGAGGTACTGGACAACACTACCAATCACTATGTCAGACTACACAGGGAAGCCATTGAAATCCACAAATATAAAGCACAGTTTCAACAAAAAAGAAGAAAGTCAAAAAATCAACAAAGCCTGGTTCCCAGTACTAAAAGCTGCAAAATGCAAAAGGTCAAAGCTCAATGATTCCCCGCCCAGCCACAAGCAAAAGTGATCAGTTTACACAATAGAACAGCTAACGACACCCATCAAGGATCATTGCCACTCCTGTTTGCATTGAAACTTCTTAATCTCTTCATCACAATAAAATGACTAACACCTATTTTCCTGCATAGGACAAGTTTCCTCAACTTAAAAAAACCCCAATCTCACTAACTTTATAACCCAGAGCACAGAGAGAACTCCTAGTTCCCTAAGCTCCTGGCCCTCTGAAGATGCCAACCACAGGGTCTGGCGAAACGTCAGGAAGAAAAACTCCCAGAACACGGCCAAACAGCCCAAAAAAACTCACAAAATCTAGAAATAGGTAAGTAATGCTGTACTCAAGTACTCATTTTTAAAAACATTTCAATGAATAACAGCCATCGGTTATTTTTTTTAAAAGGAGTAGCTTTTTTAAAGACATTCCAAGCTTTGGTCTACTCAAAGGTAAACTCCGCTAATTTGAATGCAACTTGCTCCTAGATGACTATGTTTAGGATTGCAGGCAAAAATCACTTCAAAAGTCTGCAGTAAATCACACAAAAATTGAGATAAGTGTAGTAAAAGGCATAGTCCTGCCTCATCATCTAAAAAGCTCTGAGAACTGAATGGTCCCTAAGGTAGCTCATGGAGCTAATTATCTACAGAAAGGTATGGCGTATGCCTTTTGCTGCTATCTATATCTATCTGTACTGTGACAGTATAATAGAAAGGATCAGGAAAATGAGCCTTATCCCTCCCTTGAAGAGGAACAGTACAATTCAAGAGTAGACCACAATGACACTTTCACAAGGCAATCAGGGTATATTTGCATAACTGAGAACACATGCTGGTAGCAAAAAAAGATCAATGCAAGTTGAACATCAGATGACAGAAGACATGTGGGTATAAAGAGCAGTACAACGAGGATATATGTTCTTGCCACTGGTTTTTAATATGTACTCTGAGAAAAGATTTAAAAAGCACTTGATGATTCAAATGATGGTATTATTGTCAATGGAAAGGAAGCCAGCAACCTTTCCTATGGAGAGAAACCAGCATTATTGGTTAACAATTTAGATGGTGTGCAACATTTGTTCAGAAAAGCTGATGTATTAAATATGGAGCAGAATCTGGAAAATGAATGTTAAGTAAACCAGGGTAATTAATAATAAACAAGGGGTTCAAGAAATGCAGTTAAAAGTCCATAGTGAAAGCGCAGATTGTGTTGACAAATTTCAGCACACTACTTTGGAATTTGACTGAAGGACCAATGGGAACATTATCAAGTGACAGAAGTTGGAACAGAGATGTCCCAGAGTAGAGTCCTTAACATTTAGATGGGAATTGCAACAAAAACATCACACCAACTTTTTGAATATGCATTGTATGATGTTATGTATTCCCGTCGGTTCTACTGTATGCTACAGAATCATGTCCTACAGAGGTCTCTATACAAAAGAAAGAGGCGTTTGCAAAGTGGATTTATTGCAGAAAGCTAAGACTTTCTAGGACTGAGAGGGTGGTCAATGAAGGAGTTGAAATTTTGGATTCAAATGGACGTACTAGAAGATCTCTTAGCAGAGTAAATAGCAGTGGTGTTCGTGTGAAGCTCTATTTTCTGAAGCAGCAAGCCAGGCAGAAAGAAAAGCTTAAAGAGAGGTAAATAGGTTTATTTAGGAAAAAATACAGTATTTCTTAGGACAGCCTGTTCTACATTAGATAAAAGACCATGTCTCAAGGCCCAGAGAGGAGAGCTATGTTCCATTCTCAAGAAAGAGATGTTAATAGCCTGAGAGTCAGAAAAGACTGAGAGGAGGAGTAAATCTTGAACTTTTTAGGATGGGCAACGGGACAGGGAGAGACAAGGAAAGGATCACTTGGAGCCTACTTTGAATCCCAGAATACCCCTATTGGGCATCCATGGGGAACAGTACCAAAGGGGTGGTGTTCTGAAAGATTCTTTCAACAATTCTTCTTCTCATCCTCTAGTGCACCCACCCACTGTGTGTAGTGAGGTTCTCCTGTAGTGGCCTTGTTTTGCTTTCAAAACTGTAATTGTTTTTCTTGATTGCAAGCAATGGCAGAGGCAGCTTTGGGTTTAGATCAGAATATTACAATTTTCAGGCATATTAACAAAAGAGAGTGAGGCATCCCTATTCCCCTTAATGATTAAAGGCTGACAAACTGCACTTTTAAAAAAAACACCTGTTGCTGCAACTTCAAAACTAGCAGGTTTATTTCAGCGTGAGTTCTCATGGGTTACAGTCCACCTTTTCAGGCACATGCAGTTTAAATTTAAGGCACACTTTTTAATAAACACTGTGCATACAAGAGCCAATCAGGAATTTTCAAGTGATGATAGTGTTATTTAGCACAGGTAATGAACACCCAAAGTATTTGATTGCATAAACATCTTATACAGTCATAACATGCCAACTGTGTAAATATTCTAAATGACAATGTTATGTTTATTACATATATATTTTACAATGAACAGCAGAACTTTTACAAGTTTAGTGCAAGCATTTCAAGGGCGTCAACTAGGCTTATAGACGAAGACTTTAGGAAGTTTCAAGAGCTGATCTGAACTTCCCAATATATTCTGGTCCAGGAAGTTTTCCAGGTCACAGTGTGTTAACTTTGACAATGCCACAATCCCTGGTGGTCCCTGATATCTTTTCCAGCAATGCAAATGTATCAGCAGCATGAGTTAGAGAAGCTCTCACTTAGAAAATATGTATTATATGGGTTTTGCCTCTGGTTTGTCTCCTTCTAAATTTTATTTGTGTTGGTTTCTCCTCTCTTATTAAACACTTTCTCCAGACACTATAATAAAGAGCAGAACGAACCGGTAGTTAAGAAAGGTTTGGTTTGAAAAAATATATAACTGGGGGAAAACTGTAAGTAAACTATATTTGGCTACACATTTAAACACATGTGCACACACACAGCCTAAACTGAGTTGTTATCTGTAGTTTGCAATACTGTTTTCCATAGTGATGTGTGGTGGTGATTCTGATTCTGTGAGGGCAATGAATCCAGTCCAGGTTTTACTCTAAACTTTTAAGGAGCTATCCAAAGTGCTGAACTTATTTTGAAAATAGGTTTAAGTACCTTAGATATGTTCATTAATGGTTGGCCTAAAAGGCATAATTTCAGTGACGTGTTGTTTAAACCCAGGTGTTCTATTTCAAATTTTGGTGTTGTGTGCTTGTGCCTTAGACCTGATTCTGCAAGGTCCCTGTGATCTTCAAGAATGCAAAAGCAACAGCATATTTAAACAACACTTACCTTACCCTTAACAATGTTCAACCCTTAGCAAGAAGGAACAAATCCTCTTACAATAGCCCCCCCCCCCACTTAAAATAGGCAAGGAGGTACAGGGTCAGTATCCTGCTCTTGCTAGAGACAGAGGTGTGTGTGTGTGTGTGTGTGTGTGTATTGTGTCATTACAGTCATGGCTGACTGTTCGTGACTCCATGTTCATAGAGATCATGTAATGCTAGAAAGTGTGAAGCAAAGTTGCACCAGCAATAACACCCAGAGACAAGAAATTTTTCTACACAATTGGACAATTAACCACACAACCCTGGCACAATCAATCACACGATGGAAGTGTTTTGGGGGGTAGCTCATTCATCTGGTAGCTGTGAAACAGGGTTTTGGCTGCAGAATTTTTAGTATGCTGATTTACCTTAAATAGGCTTAATAGCAGCAGCAGCAACAATTTGACAGTCATTCCCTTGGACAAACTGGTCAACCAAGTGAATGTTTGTAAAAAAAATAGCAAAATTGGGTCTGAAGTGTGGTGACATTTTTTTCACTTCTGCTCATCAAAGAGATACCATCTCTGATTTAACGTGCACGCACAAATCCACTCCTCAGTGTCCTTGTAATGTAATGGGAATGTTTTCAAATTAATATGAGTTAAAACAGCTTAAACAAATTGTTTCCTTGGCTGTAGGAAGTTTGGACTATTTTACAGAGAAGGAAGGTGCGTGAATTGCATAGATTATCCTTTCACTGTTCATGTTGGATGTGCAAGAATTTAAAAAAACCTCACAAACCCCAGAGATTAATGTTTTCTGAGAGCAAGCGCTGAACTGTCAGTACAAAGAGATGTGTGGGGGTGTTTGTGAGGAGGGGGATATAAAATGTTAAACTCTTAGAAACTCTAGTTGCCTGAAGCTGAGCCTTTCAAGTTTGATCTCTTCTGCCACCTTACGTTCATGAGGTGCAATTATCCTTCAGAAAGTGTTCTTTTTCTTTTGAGACGTTGCCAACGTGGCTTTCAAAGCCTGAGGGTAGAACCAGAGTAGATGCCAGCTTCACAACTGGAAGGTGATAGAACATATATAGTACTTCCATACAAAAATCCATGTTTAGAGTATTTCCTTAAAACATGTCAACAAGCAAACTAATCTGCAGTTTATGAGGCTGCAGAACAAAGCTGGAAGATCTTCAGACTTCCCCTACTTCTCAGTGCAGCTCCAGTTCAAATTGTGAAGCTGCCACCTTGCCTGCTTCTGCTTTGAGGTTTAGGATAAGACATCCTATTACAACTAAAGAGGTTGAGTTAATCTAGCAGCTGAAATTTATCAGTCTACAGGCTAGCATGTGACCCAGTGCTCCTTGACAGACTTCTTCTCTCTGCCCAATATGGAATTATATGCTTATTAATGCATTTAAATTGCAAATCATATTTTTAATACAATTGTGTTTATGTTTGCTATTTATTTTAACTGCTTGTGTTGTTCCTGTTTGTTGTTAATCATGTGCTGTGAACCTCCCAGAGTGGCCTTGCTGCCCGATGGGTGGTATAAAAGTATAATAAATAAATAAATAATAAACAAATATTTTAACACTGGCAGTCAGGCAGTATTTTCTCCATTGTTCTTGACAGCAGCAAGCTAGTCTGGGGATGAAAAGTAAGCCTTATGCCTTACGCAATTCTGCCTTCCAAGAGAGGCACATGGATGAATCTTAGACCTTCCAGTGCCGCTTCTGTGTACATACCAGTGAGACCCACAATCAAAAACAAAGTATTTGCTGAAAAATGGGGATCTATCACATTTCAGTTATAATTTACAAACCTGTCTGGACAGACAAATGATCAGCTTTGACTGGTGTGTGGTTGTTGCTGCGCAAGCCAGCCATGAATGTGTTAAAAATCATTATACTCTCTGTCTGATGACAAAGGAAGGGAGAGCCTCTGAGGGAAGAATGGGAGGCAGCAGTGAATATGGTGCCCAGCGAGAGAAAATGACATACCCTTGTAGCAGTTTGACTTGGCGACTTTTTGCCTCTTAGCTATATTGATGAATCACAACCTTTGTTTCACATTGCACAGAGCTGTTAACCGAACACAGGCTCACCATGAAGAGATAAACAGCATGACATTCAATAAGTAACTAGCATATATATGCGAGTGACTTAATAAATTATTAAGTTATTAGTAAGTTAATAAGTTACTAATAATTTTAAAAATATTATTATCAATCCTGAAACTTTCAATTAGATTTTATATGTGTAGATAAACAAAACGGCTGCCTAGATGCTCTAAGCACATCCGATCTCGCTTGATTTCGGAAGCTAAGCAGGGTCGGCCCTGGTTAGTACTTGGATGGGAGTCCACCAGGGAATACCAGGTGCTTTAGGCGCCTGGAGTAGGAACTGGCAAGCCACTCCAGTACTCCTGCCAAGAAAACTCTATGGACAAGGAGTCACATAGAGTCGGTCATGACTGTAACGACACAACACACACACAGAGAGAGATCAACAAAAAGCAGTTAGGATTAGGGATACAGTATTCCTGCCAAGAAAACTCCATGGGCATGGGGTCACAAAGAGTCAGTCACAACTGTAAGGACATCACACACACACACACACAGAGAGAGAGAGAGAGAGAGAGAGAGAGAGAGAGAGAGAGAGATTTTGTTTTGACTTGGGACTTTTCAGGAGCTGGCCTGCTGATTCTGTGAAAGGGCCTGCTGACCAGGATGCACATGTGCAGAGACAGGAGGCCCTGCTCCTAGAATAATCATGAACCACTGGTTTTTATGGTTCATGCCCATCTTTGTTATCAACCTTTTTTGGACCACAGCCGTAAACACAAATATGGAAGAAACATAAGCCAAATAAGAATGGTATAAGTCACACAACGAACATTAGAAGGTGGTGTGAGAAGAATTGTTCCTAGTCTTTGCCCCCCTTCAAATGCGCTAGCCCGCCCCCCCAATATGGCCTCTGTTGAGAATGGCTGCTTTAAATATGAAGAGCAGCTTAAAACCTGAGTTGGTTCATAGCACTCGGAAGTCAGAGTGGTCAGTTGTCACAGCCAACAGTAGTGGTAATTATTGTTATATATTTTAAATGTAGTCTGTTTTAATATTTTATGCCACATTTGGTCCTGTAGGAGAGAAAGGCAAGGTAATATAAAACAACAACAACAACAACAACAACAACAACAACAACAACACACACACACACACACACACACACACACACACACACACACACACAACTACAGTAGTTCATCACATCGGGATTGTTAAATTTGCCCTGACAGACTTGTTCAGACAGACACCACATTTGCAGTATATCATATCTACTCATAACCATTCTCAAAGTTGCTTTACAATCTAAAGGAGAACATACAAATTATTTTGTTCCTGTTTGTTGTTTGAAACACTGATACAACCCAAGATTTTTGGTGACCTAAGACAGGGCTTAGGAAAGTTAACATTTTGGACAGAACTTCTGGAATCCGCCAGCCAGCCAGTGTAGGGAGCAAATGCCCAGGAGATTATGGGAACTGTGTTTTCACACAATACAATGATGCATCCAAAATAATACAAAAACAAGATTCTGGGCACATGGGGCGTCTGGGTCCAACAAACATCTTAGTAATAGCATCTGACAGCTAGACACCAAGACCTGCAATTGAAATGTCACCAGGAATTTCCTACTGTACCCTCTATGGATGGCTAGGGATGAACAGAGATAAGGTGCACAATGAAATGTTCACCTTTAAATATCCCTCACAGCCAAATGCATCAGAGGAGACCAAGCAGAAGTTGACTCTCTCACAGTGTGGCATAAATGTAAGAGTTCATCTGTGATGCAAATATTTTAATCCAATCCCTAGGATTAATTCTTGGTCTCCTTATGTTTTGCTGCTTTATGGCATCTTTTGTGTGTGTGAGTTTTTGATCGTCATGTTTGGGTGCACATCTGATCTCTCCAAGGGCTGTGAAATTGTCCTTCCAATCCGATTGCATTGCATAAATTGGTATATTAATTACATTTTTATCCTACCTTTCTTCCAGTCAGTTGTTCCAAAAAAATAATAATACCTGCCCTTCTTCTCTTCTTCATCAGAATAGCTGTGCAAGGAAAGTCTGTCTGACTTCAAGAGAAATTTAGACAACCATCTGTCAACTCTGCTGTGATTTAGATTTGTGCATGGAGTGGCGGGTTTGGGCTTGATGGCCTTATTGGCTGCCTCACAACCCCATTGTTTTATAATTCTATGACGCTGTGAATTAAAGTGACTGGGTGAAGAACACCCAATTGGTTTGAAAGCACGGGGGGGGGACTACAACTGAGACCACTTAAATCCCAGTCAAACATTCTGTAAGCACTACACTAAATTGGGGCTTATGGTTCAGCCTCATGGCTGGATTCCTTTTAATCCTGATGTAGTAAATTCACTGAAAGAACCTAACTTCATACAAAGTGCCTTTCTGAGTGGGGAGCTGGTGGTAATTATCAACTCATGGAAGAGGTCTGAAAGCATGAAACATAAACATTGAGATTTGTTTTGTTTCATTTTGTTCCCCCATGATTCATTTCGTTTCGTTAGAAATGAATTTTTAAAAAAACAATTGTACAAAATGAACCAGTAACAAACCAATTTGTTTCTCTGTAAAGTGACTCCCCTGGGTCCTAGAGGCACCAAATTTGGTGTGAACCTTCTTTGGGTTCTCCCCTTTAAGAACTCCAAATTTGGAGAATTTGGGGTTCAGGGGACTGGTTTAATGGGGTATTAACCTTCAAATGGGGTGCCCCCCCCAGAAAAAAACAAGGAAGGTTCACACCAAATTTGGTGCCTCTAGGACCCAAGGGAACCATTTTACAGAAACAAATCAGTTTGTTTTAAACGAAAAAAACGGCCAGTTTGTTTCATTACTAACAAAATACTGCTTCTCCAGTTCATTTCATTTCATTTTGTTTCATTACATAACGAACTGATGAATCAGCATTTCATTTTTCATTGGGTGGCCATCCCTATAGCTTGACTAGCTCTCTGTGTGTTTAAGAGTGAGTAAGAGAGAGATTGGAATTTCTTGCTGTGCCTCAGACAGCAAAATGTATTGGCTCTACCCAGAGTGCCTCACGTTTCATGAGTGTGACACTAAAAGACACAGGAGGAGGTTTGCATTTGAAGAGATCCAGGCAAGAGGACATTGTCAGTTTATGTGCCATACCCCCTTTTATCCCTTCTTGTTCTGAATTACGTGACAAGAACTGGTGTTGAGAACATTTAGAAAAAAACTATTTTTTTTTTAGTTAGTTATTATTTTTTGGTCTTAAGAATAATGTTGCAGAGAGTATATCTAGTCATGGTTTGCAAGTGAAAATTCTGTACTTTATTTTATTTCTAATTTATTGAATGGTATTTTGGGGGCATTTTGTACTTTCTCATTTGAAATCGATATGAAGAGTCGTTCATGACTGTAACGGGGGGCGCGCGCGCACGCGCGCACACACACACACACACACACACACACACAGACGCACACACAAATTGAAGGCATAGTACAACAAAAAGTTACAATATCTTTAGATAAAATCCTCCTTTGCCCTACTGCTATTCTCCAAATGCACAGCAGTTAGGAAACATTTTGAAACTCTCCATGTTTTGAGTGGTATGACTGAGGCCTCAGGCATTTGATCTTTTTCACTTGTGAAGTGTTAAGGTGGAGTATCTGTGAAAATGAAGAGCTATTTGTTGAATGCAACTCCACGAAGAATGATGAAACCTTGAATTTGCTCTTTTCTCACACAGGGTGGTGCTATAATACAAGCCCTATGCAGAAAATGTCATTTCAAGAGATTCGCAGAGGGGGGGGGACATTCAAATTCAAAAATATTTGTTTTCCATAAACGAAATGATTGGATTGTATGAGAACAGTGTCTTTCATAATCTGCCACACACCTTGACCTTTTAATGCCACTGCTGCCAGCTGCAGAAAAGAGACCCCAGAGGCAAAGCTGCACATTATGTGTGAATTCAGGGAAAACACATGAAGAGGGTAGTTGGCAACCACTGTAAAAAAAAGGCTAAACATGTAGGATCAAACGATGCAACTATATCATTGGAAGAGGGGGAGAGGCTATCAACAGCAATAACAATGAAAGCAAGGAAACAAATAGGAAGCCATGGAGCTCGTCTCAAATAGCTTGCACTGAGCAAGGGAGTTGGACTGTACAATTCCCCTTCTATGATCCAGTTATTCCAGTATAATCATCTAATAGAAGGAGAAGCCATGACTCCTTTGCTCTGAAGAAAGAGGAAGATGTGAATGCAAGTGATAGCTGGAGAACAGGATTCATTAGCTATGCAGTTCTCCATCAGGGAAGGACCGCGGGTCAGGTTAGAATTCACATGTGCCTAGAAAAAAAAAATATGTGCCATCCCCAGCACTTTGAGGTACAGGCCAACATGTTTCCCAGCTCTAATTTTGAGGAGTTGCTGCCAGCCAATTCAGGTGGTCCCGGCATAAAGGTAGGTCCCATAGACCCAGCCAGATCATCGATGAACTGGTGATCTGACTTGTGTGGAAGTCTCACATTATTCAAAAGGTTTAAAATCCCTCTTTGCTGTGCCTTTACCTGGTGAAATTATTGTCCCACAGTATGTCTCATTTGTTAATTTGCTCTGTCTATTTTTAAGCATGCCACTCACAAGTTGTTAATGGCTTATCTCTTCACTGCCTCGGCTCTGTTATTCCAAAGCCGGCTCAAGGCCCTTGACGTCTAAATGTCACCTCTTCGTAAGATAGCAAAGCAGCCTTCTGAAGAACGGAAAGGCCCTTGCAGCTATGGAGATCATGAATATTTTATCTGAACCCGTTACTGCCGGCAGACAGATCTTCTCGTGCACAGGAAAGATGGGGGATTAGCTTTCGTCATCGTTTTGAGAACCCCCAGAAAGTCAGGTTCTCTCGGGCACTCACCTTGAGTACAGCTAATTTTGAAATGATTGTCTCCCATTGACGTCGAAGGAAGAGGGCAATAACTTGTTGGATTTTTCCAATGTTTGATCACCATCATCGCTGAAAAGGTGATGTGAGTGGCAGGGCGATAGCCTGGGAATTTATGTCCGACCGAAAGTCCAACTTCTTCAAATGAGCAAGTCCGGCCTTTCGGATTTCCAGAGTTGCCCTGACCCAATTTCATCGGCCTCATTTCTCTGCCGATACAAACAAGATTCTGTTGCATTTTTAATTGCAATAAATGTGTTTACATGAAAAGAACCCAGCTTGCCAAGGGAGACAGTGACCTACTTTTCCACTAGGAAGCAAGTGTAATTGTATGGTTTTAAAGGGGTGGGGGGAATACCCTAATAAGGACTTTGGATCTTACGCAATACAAATGCAAGAGTGGGTGATGCCTTTCTTATACTTAAACAAATAATCAGATAATTAGCAAGCTTCCATGGATCACTCCACTTCTTCATGCACTGAGGCATGTTGATAATTCAGAAAGATGATAAATGAGAGTTCCAAAGATTTGTGGCAGCTGGTTGTGCCAGTCCTGCTTTTTAGAGTTAGAAAAAACACTGCATTGCAGATAAGATTTTCAAACTATTCCCTAGGTAGTTGCTGGTTGGCCATCACACACACCAGCTCTTCAAACAAAGGATCTCTGGGTAGTTTGACTTCTTTTCAAGTTCTTATTTGGCTGGGGAACAGGGAAACTCAGAAAAACCCAGCAAGGCTCCATTAGGGAATTTGGGTTAAAATGCAGTCTACCCAGTAGGCAGAGCCAGTTGGAGACAAATTAAAGCCAAATTAGTGTCACCTAGGTCAGTGCTGGCAAACCTATGGCTCGGGTGCCAAAGGTGGCACTCGGAGCACTTTCTGTGGGCACCTGGCATCCCCCCCTTCACAGCCACCTGTATTCAGGTTAAATTGCTGTATTGATACTTCGCAAAAAATTAGTGAGTTTTGAATCGCAATTTGGGCACTCAGTCTTCAAAAGGTTTGCCATCACTGACCTAGGTGGTTGCAAGTAGATGTTTCCTTCAGTTTGCAGTTTGAGGCAAACATACACTCAAATTGAGGGCTGGGAGAGTAAGAACAGACAAAATAAAATATTTTTTCACCCAGCGTGTTGGTAGTCTGTGGAACTCCCTGCCACACGATGTGGTGATGGTGTCTGGCCTGGAGGAAAAGTCAATCACAGGTTACAAACCATGATGGAGATGTGTAATCTCCAGGCTTAAAACCAGGGTACTACAAGGACCAGATGCAGGGGAGTGGTATCAGGAGAGATATATCTAGTCTTGTGCGCTCCCAGATGCATCTGGTGGGGCCACTGTGAGATACAGGAAGCTGGACTAGATGGGCCTTTGGCCTGATCCAGCATGGCTCTTCTTATGTTCTTATGTTCTTATGAGGCTCCATGTCTGTCTCTCTCCGTGTGCAAAACATTGCCTGGGGCAAGTGGAGCTGCGTGCTGGGATTTTCTAACTACAGCAGCACACATTAATAATCTTTCCCTTCAGAGTTAAGATGGTTCCCTGGTGGCCAACAATTACAGTTGCCATTTGCAAAGAAGAGCAAAGAAACCTTCCAGTGCCTTGCATCACTCCAAAGGAGCTGGAATGTCAGCAGGTGTCATTCGTCAAGCTTCAGTTGCTTAAATTCCCTCACTTAAAGTTCTGTTTAAGGTGCAGAGCCCCCTCCTCTTTTCCATCTGCCCACCTTCCCAGCAATCCAGTCTTCGGAGGGAGGTCCCTCTCAGAGCTAAAACAGAAGAAGAAGGAGTTTTGTGTATCGACCGTGACATGGTGGGACTTAGCTGAAGGAAGCTTGTGAAGAAACATGCTCTTGAAATCTGCCGTGAGGTTAGTGCATATGAAAGAAAGAAAACATTTACAATATTATTTTCTAACATTTTCTCCCATATTATAATAATTTATAAGTCTTCTGTACTTGGAAATCTAACCAGAGGGCTGCTTCAAAATAACTCCCTAGAAGTTTTACCATTCCCTTCTAGTAATCAGCAGTAATTGCAATTAGGAGCAGAAATCCAAGGATGAAGACCAATCTGACCCAAAAGTGATTACATTTCTTAGATAGTAGCATCCCAGACAGTAAGGTGCAAGGTGCCAAAACTCACACATGGAGTTTAACTGCAAGCATTACTGGAATTTGGGACAGCGGAAATTGATATTTTCTGCTGAACTATGTTATTGTAAGCTTTCTATAAAATCTGTACATCTGAATGCGTAGAGCTGAATCTGTTTACCCTTTCAGGGAAAACCAGCTCCTGTCCTTGCAAGTACATTATTTTACTTTTTAATATATTTGCATTTTCTTGTTTTTAAATTCTTTTTGTTGTTCTTTTTATTGTTTTTCCATTTTTCCTCTAATAAATCCTTCTTTCCTAGAATCAGTTATTTCTCTCTGTTGGGTTTTCCTCCTTTTTAAAATAGGCCTTTACCAGAAGATAAAAGAACCAGCATAAACTATTTTTTTCCTTTTCTCATTTTTACAATACATATGCCATCTGTTTTTAGGACAGAACTTGCGTATTAGAATGCTGTGCTTTTGGATGTGAAGATGCAATATATATCATAAAGAAATCCTAAATACTCAATGTTCTCTCTTTCAAAGGAAATTTCCTCAGCCTTGACACAGAATTTCAAAAAAAGAGTACTTAATAACTCACTTCACATTCTCTCACTTTTCCCATTCTCAATTGTATGATACTGTGTCCTTTTATTCTTGAATGTTTTGAAAGATTATGAAAAAAACAGAAGAACTTTCAGTGTAATTTATATTCTGGTGCACAAATTTTTACATTTGGCATTTCCATCGAGGTCTCTGCAAGTAATGGGCCTCAAATTTCCAAAGTATCAGAGCAGCATAATTTAATTTCATGGAAGACATCCAGTGCCCTCAATTTGAGAATGCTTCATTCTATTTATTTGGATTATATGTAATATTTTATTGTTACATGCCATCATGTTGCCTTCAACCTATGTTGTCTCCATGAATGGTGATCTCCAAAATGTTCTATCCTCTGTCAAAGTCCAAAGTATGACAATCAGCACCCTCAAGACACTATAAAATGTTGCTTCACTCTTTGTAGTTTGAGTACGTAGTGGTTTGTCACAATTAACATTTATTCCTGAAAGGATTAAAATCGTCACAATTAACATTTATTCCTGAAAGGATTAAAATCCTCGCTGTGAATCAAATAATCATGACAATTGTATCTACCTTTTTCTGGGTATCAAACTACACATCATTTACTTGCTCCTGCTTGGTTCACCAGGTGCAGTAAGTAATCAATATGAACTCTTGGTTGGCTTACAATAGTTCTCTTTTTCTCCTTTGAAGTTTGTTGAAGAGCTGCATTCAGGATCATAACCCTGCTTCTGTCACCTTTTACTTTTGAGTCTTGCCTGTACTTAACAATTTCAAGTGTTTATTCCATCATCCATCTAGGGTTTTTATTTTAAACTGCAGGAATTGTCTTTCTGCATTTTCCCTAATGATACCTACAGTTTCAATCCACAGTACTTTTAGCTCAATGTCCATTAAATTTATAAATGTATCTGTTCTTATATGGAGTTCACATTCATCAGATGTGTTGTTTAGGTTAGGCTTGGGTGTATCTTAGTCTGGTGCCTCAGCTGTGACTATGCCACCTTGGGTCAACTTCCTAGCAGAACAGACTTAGAATCGTAGAATCATAGAGTTGGAAGAGACCTTAAGGGCCATCTATTCCAACCCCCTGTCATGCAGGAACTCCCATCACAGGACTCCCGACAGACAGTCATCCAGCCTCTGCTTAAAAACCTCCAAAGAAGGAGACTCCACCACCCTTCGTGGCAGCATATTCCATTGCCAAACAGCTCTAACACTCATGAAATTCTTCCTAATGTTTACATTTAATCTCTTTTCCTGTAGTTTGAGACCATTGCCCCGGGTCCTAGTCTCTGAAGCCATGGAAAACAAACCAGTCTCTTATTCAATGTGACATCCTTTCAAATATTTAAACACAGATATCACATCCCCTCTAAAGTCTTCTTTTTGTAAGGCTAAACATTCCCAGCTCCCTAAGCCACTCCTTGTAAGACATTTCTTCCAGACCCTCAATCATCTTGGTCGCCCTCCTCTGGACCTGTTCAAGATTGTTAATATACTTTTTAAATTGATCTGCACAGAACTGGACACTGTACTCCAGGTGGGGTCAGACCAGAGCAGAATAGAGTGGCACTATCACTTCCCTTGATCTAGACACGATGCTTCTGTTGATGCAACCAAGAAATGAACTTGTAACGAAACCTAGCTTCCTGATGGCATTGCTCTCAGTTTCTCTGACTTGCTCAAACCCCTTTCCCACATTAAGGGGTGTCTTCAAAAAGGAAATAAATAATGCAACTTATTACATCAGGCCAAAATCCTACTGGTGTTCATATAAGGTTTGTGTAACTTGCTGCAGCTAATTCATTGTGGTTGATTGACAAGGTGCTTGATGCATCTTGGTCACATGACCAGTCACATTCTCAAATCTACAGCTGATATGCAGTCTCAATGCCCTGTATTATTCTCAGTTGCAGAAACCTCAAAAGAAGTGCAACAGGATTCCAGCTTGTCCGATTTAAATCCAAAGGAATGAAAAACTCATCATCGGCTCCCTATGCATTAATGAGTTTAGAAGTTGTAATTGAAAAGTACAGTGTTGGGCAGGGCCATAACTGGGTGGTACATGTGTGCTGGGTGCTGCACTGCTCCCCCCCCATTGACAAAATTGTATTTGTACTCCATACTAAGAGCCTTGTGGCACAGTGGTTAAATGCCTGTACTGCAGCTAAAACTGTGCTCACACAACCTCAGGTTCAGTTCCAGGTAGCAGGCTCATGGTTGACTCAGCCTTCTATCCTTCGGAGGTTGGTAAAATTAGTACCCAGCCTGCTTGGGGGTGGGGGACAATGTGTAGCCTGCATGATTAAATTGTAAACCACCCAGAGAGTGGTTGAAGCACTATGGGGCGGTATATAAGCAGAACACTTTGCTTTGCTTTATTCTGCGTGCCACCTGCTGGGAGTCTCTCCATGTTTCCCCTGGGTGACACAGACCCTAGTTATGGGCCTCATGTTGGAACAGGGGGTTTAGTGGTTAGAATGCTAAAACAAAACTTGGATGCTCTAGGATCTAAGTACCACTGAACCATGAAACCTGGTAGGGAACTGGACCTAGTTGGCCTCTACCAAATCGATCCATTTCATCATGGAATTGTGTGAGCAGATGTGCAGGAGATTGCTTTGGTCTCCCCTGATGGGCCATCTGCCCTCACTGTGCAGCCTCAGGAAAGCGAGCCTCCCTGGCCCCTGATGAACAGGTAGAAGCTGCCACAGCTGACAAGAAGGGATGCACCCAGATGTTGAATAGCTGGAAGGGGAAGCTATGGGCTGGACATGGAAGATGGGGTCTTGGCGAGAGGAAGAGGAGATGTGGGACGAGGTGGTGGAGAAGTAGGATCCCATTTTGCTATGCTACCGAAGTGGAGCACAGTGAGACAGAGGATACCTCCTGGACTGGAGGTACAAGCGGAAATGTCAGCAACAGAGAAGGCTCTGGAAGCATCAACATGGGGACCTCAGAGCCCCCCCCCCCTTACTTAGCTGTATCAGCCATCGCAATCCAAAGTGGAGCTCATTCTCCCATCTTGGATTTGGGGACTGGGACTTTTGGAGACCCCAGTGAAGACAACCAGGACTCTACATACAGCACCCAAGGGAATGATTGACGGAAACCAAATCCTTGGGAATCTAGCCAGAGGATGACACCTGTCCTCTTGTTCCAATACAAGTTGTGGCAATTCAAAATCCCAAGCTGGGACCCATGAAGTTATTGTTTGGGGTCTCCCCTGATGCTGGGTCCCTGGGAGTCAGGCCCAGTGGCAATCACATTCAGGTATGAATTAAGGGACCCATGTAGACCCTTTGCACTAATTCAAGGAAAAGTGGACCAAAAGAACTTAATTAATCAATAATAAATAACTGCATTTTGTTTACCTTTCTTAGATCTTCTTGCTGTAGATGGAAAATGGAAAATAATTCATGGAATTGCATAAATCGGGGGTGTTCAAACTTTTTGCAAGGAGGGCCAGATTTGGGGAAGTTAAAATGTGTGGGGGGTCGACCATTCACCCGCATTTGGCCATCGGGGAGGACTTTGAACAAGTCTCTATAACATGCAAGGAGGAAGGGAGGATGCTGCAGCAATGGAGCTGGGGGTGGGAAGGGTGGTGGTGGACAGAGGCAGGGAGAGCAGGCAAACCATAAAACTGCAAGCTTTCATCTCCATCCAGTATGGGGAAGGACAGGCTGGTGGGGATGCATGACAGGCTGAGCAGTGGGGAGAAGAGGCCGCGGGCCAATCAAAATGTGTAAATGGGCTGCATTTGGCCCCTGGGCCTGACTTTGGACATGCCTGGCATAAATCCTACACATATCAGTTTTATTTGATTGAAAGAAAAACAAATCAACCACTGAACTTTTGGAGTTCTTTTGCAAGCAGGAGAACAAGGACTTATTTTGCAAGTAGGACAACAAGGTCTTATTTCATAATGCAACAAAGGCAGTATATGTAACGATTCACAAACAATGTATGGCTAACAAGGTACATGTGTGTTGTGTCGTTACAGTCGCGACTGACTCTTTGTAACCCCATGTCCATGGAGTTTTCTTGGCAGGAATACTGGAGTGGTTTGCCAGTTCCTACTCCAGATGCCTACAGCACCTGGTAGTCCTTGGTGGTCTCCCATCCAAGTACTAACCAGGGCTGACCCTCCTTAGCTTCCAAAATCAGGCGAGATCAGATGTGCTTGGGGCATCTAGCCAATGTAATTGCTTGAGAGTTCAGTGGTTTAGGTATCTGGGAGTTGAATTTGCCCACTGGGCCTCCTTGACAAGGGCTGGACTTGATGCTCCATAAGGTACCTTCTAGGTCTGCTGTAATAAGGTGATGATAAAGATTATGATGAATGGGGTGATGCAGATATTTTTCATCTTAAGCCCTTCCTTATCCCTCCTCTTGAGCTGCCCACTTTAAATATCCTCACTCCCCACCACACTACAGTTACTTTTCTCAGCTAAATGACTCGTCCTCATATCTGATCCATTCTCTTCTCTCCCACCTGGCCATTCGCATACTGGGTTTGACTCACAAGCAAGACATCTTTAACATGCCCCTAGATTTACTTGTTACCTCCAAAAAAGGCATTAGAAATGCTAGACTGTAAAGGCATTCCTCCTTAAAAACACAAATATTTATATTTGCCATTAATATTAATCATTCCACCCTGAAACCTGTAACTATATTTCTATGCTATTTCTTTATGCCTTTGATCGGACAGATATTAGAATGGATTCCGAAACACTACCTGTGAGCTCACTCATTAGCTTTAAAAGCGATTAAAAGGAATGCACCTTCATCTTGAAATGTGCTGTGGAAATTGTAAGATTGATGAACACTATCTTACACGCTTGTTAGGTCTTGTTCACCAATGTACATATATTGGAAAAGTAGGGCATCGTCCTCATGTAAAATTAAATTTATGCAAATCCATACTGTTGTATTACTATGACTGTAGGTACTATATATAACGTGAGTTAGCAAACTTTCATACTGATTGTGCTTTGAAATACTATGTATTCCATATTTGATCTTCCAGAGAAAGACAAAATTGGGTCTATGTATTTCTAATCAAAGTGGGTGATGTGGTTTAGCATAATCTAGAGACATTTTCTCTTTTCCTCATTTTATGTGCAGTTGCACCCATAATAAACTACTGAAGGAGACAAAAATAAGGTGCAGAGAAGCTGTTCTGTGTGCCTGGAGAAGCAACAATTTCTCTGCAGGGCAGAACAGAAGAAAAATGGGCAACAATTGTCATCTGAAACTCTTTCACCTCTTTAAACAGCTTGTCATTTGCTAAGGTAGTAGAATTTCTTGCTTGTGAAGGAGGAGAAAAGGGCAATCAGTTATTTTTCAGCCAGGCAATTAGGAGTCCCTCAAAGATTCAGAATTCTGAGAAAAACCCACGGCTTTCATTTCCCATGGAAGCCAAATGATGCACAACATTCGCAACAAAGGATTTTGCCTGACATGGAGGATTTTGCCTGACTGGTGGATTCTAAAACGGAAGAGGTATTTGAGATCATATTTCACTCCTTACATTCTTTACACAGGTCTGTGAAGAGTCTCAGAAGATATACTGACGTGGACAAACCAATGGTTTGAAAGACCTTCTGAAGTTATTACAAGAGATTGCTGAAGCACCAAGGGGGAGAAAGTGTTGGGGATTCACTGTTGGGGTTCACTCCCAGGTGTTGGAGTGAATGCTGGAATGAGAGGCTACTCTCTAAGGTGGCTACTTCACGTCCTACCTTGTTTCACGATTACATTTGTACCGTGACAGCGTTGTTTGTGGTCACGTGGTTTTGCCCCTGTTCATTCCCTGTTTCCATTTACTCAGGCGTGTGATTACTTGTCTCGTAACAACTGTTACTTCATGGTCTTGTTCCGTGACAAATTCTGAATCTGTCTTGCTTTCTTAACCCCTTTTTTATATCATAAATAAAACTTTTTCAATATTTCGATTTACTGGTCTTCCGGGAGTTACACATCAATGCTACAGAATTTTCAGTATTTATTTATTTATTTATTTGTAAAGCTTATATCCCGCCCATCTTCCCTGGCGGGAACTCTGGGCGGCTAACAATGTTAAAAACACATAAAATTATTAAAGAAAACCTCCAAGCGGTCAAGCGGCGGAGGGCAAGATGGCGGCGAGAGGAGTAGAAAAGGGAGAAGGGAAGGGGGGAAAAACTAACTAATGAGGTCACCAAAGGCCTCTTTAAAGAGGAAGGTCTTCAAAGCCTTCTTAAAGGCAGGCAGGGACTCCAGCAGGCGCAGCTCACTGGGGAGATGATTCCAGAGAGAAGGCCCCACCACAGAGAAGGCGTGGTTCTGCTTCGCGCTTTCTGCGCCTCTCTGGGTGTGGCCACTCTCAGTGAGCGTGCCTGCGATGATCTCGTGGGTCTGGATCCGGATGCCCTCTGGGAGATCCGCTCCGCCAGGTACTCTGGTCCCAAGCCGTGGAGGGCTTTGAAAATCAAAACCAAGACCTTGAACGTGATCCGGAAGACAGTACTTTCTTTAATAAACATTTGCACTGCGTGGTGTTTCCCATAGGGAAACTAATGTTGAATGCTGTTTCAGCCGCTGACCACTAGGTGGACACTGGTTGTTGCGTGACGGTAGTTACCACATGGTCCCTTGTCTCGGAAGAAGAACTGGGAACCAACCGTGACAAGAGAATTCCTCAGTCCAGGGGCAGGTATGGCTTGTCACGCTCTGTTCCCGGTTCCAGGGGCGAGGTCGAGACAACTTTTTGCTGTCACACTATGGATGTGAAGTAAGTTTTTTTTATTTGTCCCAAGTGGTATAGCAAGGATGGATGAACGGGACGTGAAGTAACCTCCTATGAAAGCAAATGCAGCCTGTCTTTGCTCAGAGAGAGCAAATGCAGTTTGTCTGTCTAACGAGCTGTGAGCTTGTTAGATCAAAGGAAGCAGAAGAGACAAGGAATAACGAGCGTTAACGCAGGTTCTGTGCCAGCAGAACATTCTCCTCAGACCAAAGCCTGGAGAAATCTTTATTATGTTACAAAGACTACAGCATGTGTTTTCTCCAATAAGCTCATAGGCTAATGATTCCATAACGTTTCTACGATAGGCTAACAATTACAACATTTCCTATTACTGTATAGGATAGCAGTGACCTAATGATTATTGTACTAGGATTGGAGCAAGGGAGGCCCTTTGATTCTCATGCTGTATTACTAAACAGAAGGGAAGAAAGTGGCCAGTCCCACCTTTCTTGGCCCAAGAATGACCTGATGTCAGGAGTGTTTGCTAATCACTGAAACGAAGGTTGAAGTGACCTGGGCCTTTTAGGCAGCCGATCCCCACAAGTAAGGAGTCCTAGCTTTGTGAGCAGACACAGTTCCAGGAACTTGTACCATGATGCTGTGCTCTGACAAAGACCATCCCATCTCTAGCGTGTGAGTGTGTGTGGAAAGATCCCAACACCAAATAGGGATGGTCTCCAAATATGGATGGATTGCATCTAGGGTGCCTTTGCTCCTTGCTTTAGAGAAAAGTGGTCCTCTATTTGGAGGATTGTCAGTCAGGGGAAAACTTCTCTGTTTAAAGGCATCCTTTAGAGCAGAAGGCTTAACATTGCTCATCCAAAGTGAGGACCTGGAAAGCAAACTGAGCAGGTACACAAGTCACCTGGTCACCGCTTTTGCCACCACAGTGGTAAGAGCCTTTGCTTTTACTGCCTTACGTTATAGTGATTGGTATTACTAAATGTGTGCTTTTATAAATCTGCACTATTCTAAAGTAACACATTATAGTAATCATGTGCTAATAAGTCAATTTTGAGTTATGGTTAATCTTTTCAGGGTTTTCTAGAAAGAGAATACTTAGAAGGAATTTGTCATTCCTTTCTCCTGGGGGCTTCCTAGATCTGTGCAGCATGCCCAAAGTCACCAAGGCTGGCTCTTCTCCCTGGAAGCACAGTGGGGAATCAAACACCCATCCGCTGGCTGCACAATTAGATACCTAAATCACTGAGCTATCCAACCAGCCAACATGTTAAAAATACACAAATTAACACATTAATAATTTACTGAAGTCTATGTCCACCTTAGCCCCGCTTTTGAGAAAGTTATTTCTTCTTTTGGGAAAATAATGTGAATAACTGGCCATGTTCTCTTTCCAATATAGTACAATTTTTCTTATTTTCTGTGATTTCAGTTCTGCACCTCCAAATAGGTATTAAACCAAGCAATAAAGCAAAGCAAAAGCAATAAAGCAAAGCAAAGGACAGTTCAAAATTAGAAAAATAGCCAAATGTCCCTCGGGGCTGCGTGATAGTCAGTACTTTAGAACCAACAGATATATGTTGCTTGTTACAGTTGTAAAGAGTGATAAGTTTACCTGTCATTGAAGATGCCACTGTGATAGTCTGTTTTAGCATTTCTAACAAAAACAGAAATATGATGGTATTTCAAGAGTAACAAGTTTATTTCAGTGTGACCTTTCATGAATGAAACAGATTGTGATCCCCACTGAAATAAACCTGTTATTGTTTTAGGAGCTAAAAATGCCATGGACAAAAACAGAACTATATATACACATTTGACAACACTGCATAATATTGTGGATTTAAGACAAGACCCATTCTGGAATAACTGTTTACTGAGGGAGCCCCATCCAGTACATGTTTCTTCAGATCTGATTGTAACAATTTAATGTGTATTAGAGATGGGCATGACCAGAAAACATGACGTTTTGAGTTGTCGTTTGTTGGAACCAGTCCGTTTCAGGTCGTTTCCGTTTGTCGTGAAAATTTTCAAAAATTTGTTGTTTCCGTTTGCCGTTTGTCATTTAGGGTTGGGGTTGGGGTAAGTGGGCTCTGGGAGGCACCTCTCTGGGTGCCTCTAGTCTGACCCACTAAGAAGGGAAGTGTTTAGCGATTAGTGCGTACCGTACAATACATTAGGGTTGGGGTAAGTGGCAGAGGCACCTCTCTGGGTGCCTCTGACTCACTAAGAAGGGAAGTGTACTGGCGTACGGGTTATGCTTAGGCTTGGGGTTAGGGTAAGGGCTAGGCTTAGGGTTAGGGTTAGGGTTAGGGTGGGTTAGTGGGCTGCACCTCTGGGTGCCTCTGACCAACTAAGAAGGACAGTGTACTGGCGTATGGGTTAGGGTTAGGGTTAGGGTTAGGGTGGGTTGGCTTTTTATGCCCTCTGGCACATCCAGAAGTCTCAGTCAAAACCTGGCCATGCGATTGGTGGAATGGCTCAAAAAATTTGCATGGTTCCATCCCATGGCCAGCCCATCATTGCGCATGTGCAGGTGTAAAAAAATAAAAATAAAAATAAAATAAAATAAAATCAATGGAGACGTTTTATTGCAAGAAAGACCCACTGCTGCTACTATAAAAATTCAGGCAGTTAAAATACCTAATTTTCACATGTTTCTGTTGTGCTTTAGTGGGTTTTTAGACCACGATTTAAAAATAAATATTGTGGTCGCCATTTTGGATCCCCCACCACCACCGCATGGCATAGAGACAGCCCAGGAAAGGAGGGGGAGGAAGGCCGGGGGACACCCCCCCCAAGAAAACACCCCTCTGGTAGGTGCCCTCACTCAGGCAGGCATATTTTCGCCTGCTTTTTTGGTCGGGAATCGGTTTTTTTTTATTTTTAAAACTTTTTTTCTGTGCCGCCGCTTGGCGAGTTGGAGACGACGAGGATGCCCCCAGAGCAGCCCAGGAGAGGAGGGGGGAGGCCAGGGACCCCCCCGAAACAACCCCTCTGGTAGGTGCCCTCATTCAGGCAGGCATATTTTCGCCTGCTTTTTTGGCCGGGAATCAGGGTTTTTTTATTTTTAAAACTTTTTTTCTGTGCCGCCGCTTGGCGAGTTGGAGACGACAGGGATGCCCCCACAGCAGCCCAGGAGAGGAGAGGGGAGAAGGCCGGGGACCCCCCCCCCTCCAGAAACCACCCCTCTGGTAGGTGCCAGGAATCATTTTCTTTTTTAACTTTTAAAAACTTTTTTTCTGTGCTGCTTGTTGGCAATGGCATAGCGCGAGCCCGCGATGCCAGGAACAACAATGATAAACCAGTGCCAATTTTCCTTTTTTCGGGTCGGGTTCGTAATTCTCGTTACCGTTACCCGTTACGTAACGATAATGATAACCGAAAACGGAAACGAGAATTTCGCCGCTCCGTGCCCATGTCTAATGTGTATCTTTGCTAGAGAGGGAAAGACTCCAACCATTTTCTAACATAGAATAGCCCCTTCTTGGCATTGGGGGGGGGGGCAATATCACTTCAGCATAATGGCATTTGCCCTAAGGTCAACCAGGCTCGCAGGTATGGAGATGTAATGGCTGGGGCATGGGCGGCAGCTAGGATATCAGCAAGGAGGCCAGGACCAGGGTGTTCCCAGAAGCCAGGTGAGGCCAAGAGCGTGGTCAGCCAGTTCAAATTCAAGATTCACAGAGATGGTAGTAATCCAATCTAAGTTCAAGATCCACACAAAAACAGACCAACAGGGAGGGGGGGATGCCAAACAGGAAAACCTACAGAGCAAGAGAGTTCCAGGAAGGTTCAAGGTAACTGGGCCAAAGATTCAGGAATCTAGAGGTCTTGCGTTGCTGAGGCAAGGAGCAGGGAGTGTCAGCTGTTAGTTTTATGCCAGTAGCAAGCCCACCGGCTGCCTTCTCTGATTGCCTCAGCCTGACTGCGGCCTGACTCTGCAAAGAGGCTCCACATTTGCAGAGTCATGCAGTCCTGATCCTAACCGAAAGGAAATCAAACTCCTGACTCTTCAACCCAATGAGTTCTACCAGCTTCATATACCTTTACACAGAAGCTCACCTAACTGAAATGACAGTAATCACTACATGTGTTATGCCATATTGTCAAATGAGAGAGTAGAAGGGCATGCTTTTCACACAATTTTCAAGGAAATTCTGCTCTCAAATCAGGGGTAGGGAATGTGCAAGCCTACAGATATTGCAAAACAGGTTGGTTGGGATGCAGTGTTTTTTCTTTGTTTGACTCATTCCGTGGTTTGTGTGTGTGTGTGTGTGAGTGAGTGAGTGAGTGAGTGAGAGAGGGAGAGAGAGAGAGAAGGGGTTCCTGGCACCCTCCCTCTTCTGTTGTTTGAATCTCTATCTTGGGTTGATTTTTAATAAGATGGTGCCCCATCCTTTGGATTATTAATTTTTGTTGCAGCTGCCGCAAAGCTGCCTGTTTGTGCCAACACGCCTCCTTGGGGTTCATGGTAATAATCGTGTGCTATCAAGTTAAATGTGACTTAAGGCGATCCTTTTCAGGGTCACTCAAATGAGGTTTCCCACTCACTCCATCTTGGGGCACACGGGGGGGGATTGCCCAAGGCCATATGGGCTGCCTCTACTTGCAGGAGCCCCAATGGAAAACTGAACTACCAGCCATACCTACCTAATTGCATGTGAATGTTAACATTGTGCATACACGGATGAGGTAGCAACTAGTTTTTGCTATTCCTATCATATTTAGGGTTAGAAAGGATACGGGTTCATATATGTACATTTGGACCCTTTCTTGGATGAACAGCTTAATGTGGCTAGAGTGTTCTAGTATGTCAGAAAAATCAAGAGCAAAGGCATCGGGAGGCAAAGTTCCATTACGAGACTGGACTCCAGCAGGGTCAGCCAGGACAGAATGGTCACAGCTGAGGCATGAGACTTTAGATGCATCCAGCTTTTTCAGGAGAAATGGCTACAGCAAAAGCGAACAGATACTTCCAAGGAAGGGGAGGGGAGCAGAAAAGCTTCTGGAAGGCAGCTATTGGGGCAGCAGTGGTAGCTGATGGTGACACTGGCAGATGATCATTCGCAGACCATGGCAGCAATGCTTAAGCTAATTTTTATTTATTTAGATTTGTATGCCGCTTTTTAAATTAACATTACCTCAAATTTAAGTACTGTTAGTACTATGCAGAAGAAGACAGTGGTCAGCCACTGCTGAACCTTTCTTACCTTGAGAAAACCAAATGATGAGGCAGTCCAAAATGAAATAACACATAATGCTGGAAGCTGAAAGTCCCAGATTAGAAAGCATCCAGTCAGCTACTGGGGAAGAGCAAAGTATAAGCTCAGAAGGCAGTATTACTAATGAGACACCTATATGAAAGACATCAAGTGGCTGCCGTGCACAGAAGTGAAAGGGAAGTCCCGTGCTGTGCAACACGCACAACTAGAGCATAGAATCAGAGAAGTACAGCTCAAGAGTAAACTGGACACTGTAAAGCAAGAAATGGAACATATACATATTGCAGTGGTGGTTGTCAGTGAACCAAAGTTGAGGGCAACAGGAAGAGAGGAAGAAGTAATATGCAGTGGATTGGCTGCATAAAGGAAGCCACAGGCTTGAGTTCAGAAGAGCTGAGCAGCTCTGTTGAGACAGAACATGTTGGAGACTGCACGTCTATAGGACCATCATAGGTTGAAGGCTACTTGATGGCACATAACAATAATTTACTGAGAACAGAAGTCTTTGGTGCAAGAGTCTGCATGTTTTTTAACATTTTAATACTGTAAAAAATTAATGAATAATAACTGCTACAAATATATTGCAAACATATGCCGGCCGCAGAGTCTGGTGAAATGTCAGGAAGAAAAACTTCCAGAACACAGCCAAACAGCCCCAAAAACTCACAACAGTGATCAGATCCCAGCTGTGAAAGCCTTCGAGAATACATATTGTGAACAGATTGGAAGATGGCATTTTGGATTTGATTTTGACTACAGTGCCAGAAAATGTGGGAAAGAAAGAAATTACATCAAATTTTGTACAGCAGAATTTTTGAGAGCAGTGAAAGACCAGCACACTGGACTTTGTACATTTGATGCAGCTTACAGAGAAATTTAGTTGTTCTCACACTAGGTTAAAATATATATTTACAGACACGGTGCAACAGACAGTTATGAATGTTTCCTTTCTGAACACTTGATTTACAAAGAGAAGAGTTGAATGCCAGCATGACCAATTAATCCTCTAGGGTTCAAGTGGACAACACAAGCAGGCTCATCGCAAACAGAGGCCCCCATCAAAATGAAGCACTAAAATTAACAAAATTAACAAAAGTACTGCAACATAAATTAGGCTTGATTTGCAAGAGACAGAAACAAAATTATTCCGATTAAGTCAGTTCTCAATCTTCAGGAAGGAACAGAGGCATTACTCTACATACACATCTTGAGGCCAACCTATTGTAATCCATTAATATTGCATCAATCCTGTAACATTAAATTAAATCTATTATCAGAAGAAGGTTGGGGGAGGATTTATATAATCAGAGCATCAAGCATGTTATTTCAAGATATTGCACTTCTAGTGCCAGAGGGTTTGACCTAATTGTGAAATTGTCTGACTGGACTGAGTCCTAGTATAATAAGACTAGAAAGTGATTATTGATGAGAGTTAATTGTCTGGTTTGCAAGAAAAAAAATTCTGTCTTATTTTACTTGGAAGTGCAGACAAGAACAATTATTCCTTACACCCATTTATCTGCATGTACAGATTCATTCATTTTGTTGAAAATAGTCCTTACATCTGAATAGGTAGGTATAGACATGTAGGTATAGGGTAGCACTGTTAATCCATATATAGTATGTTAGTTTAAAATGTCATAACTAGATGCCTGTATACATTTTAAGAAGGACAAATAAGGCTACAGTCTGAGATTTTCTAATTATTCACAACAAATTTATATCTACTCCTTATTCCGGTAATACATTTTATAAAAGAACTATACCAATTCAGAAGACCTTTGTAGCTTACCAAAAGACACTTTTTAAATTATTCCTATGAGCCTCCCCCCCCCTACTATTAAACATTCACAGGGTATGATCCTGTATCTTTCCCACAACCACTGTGTACCTCTGCCACCAAGAAATCAAGGCATATTGACCAGCTGCAGGATCAAAAACGTCTACTGCATTTTTTACTGAGTACGCATAGGTGCAGCAGATACAACCTCTATGTAATAATGTTGTTCGCTAATCATCTAATACGTGTGGTATTTTAAAAAACAGAGTAGAGATTCAGGACATAACAGCCTCTGCCAGTTTTTTTTCAATCCCTACAAGGCAAGGGCCTATCTTGTCTTCAACATGGAGAGGATGACATCTGGTCATAATCCGGACACTTCAGTAGAGCCGGGTAATTGCTGTTCATCTGGAGAGACGCATCACTGGAAATGTCCGAAGGACTACGTCCACGAACCCAGGCATCCGGGTGGAGGAACTGGCCAGAGTAGTCAGAGCAGTTGCTGAGACGTGGACGGTAGAAGCCAGGATGAGGCCTGTACATCTCCTCTGCAGTGTATCTCTTCATGAACAGGTAGACAGACATGACGCCTGCGCTCTAAAAGAGGAAGAAAAGAAAGCTTGCATTCAACACAGGATGCTGTCACACTCCTCAGTAACCTGGTACTATACCTTAGAGATCCAAAAGGCCAGTTATGATAGAGCCCCTCTCCGCCTTGCTTGCTGCTTCAAGATTATAATATGTTTGTCTTTGGTGAGTAGGCACATACATGCTCGGTCTTGAGGGGAGCTGAGGGGATTTAGTGAGCTTTTTCGTGAGGGGATTTAGTGGGCTTTTTCGTGAGGCTTTTGGTGACCTTGAATAGCTTTTTTTGCCATGTTGCCAGATATTTCTTCTATTTTGCTTTGCCTTCGTATTAGTATAGCAATTTTATTTCAAATATCTTACCTTTTGTTTTTGTATTATCATTACAGTGGACCCTTGTATAACAAACAGCTTGTATAGCATAAAATTTGTACACATAAAAAATTCCGGAGATAGGGGAAATTTGTTTAACATAATCGCCTATGGGGAGAATCCGTACAACATAAAATGGGATCACTCCATTTTCAATGCATTCCTATGGGAATTTGTATAAAGGAAAATTTGCTTAACATAATTTCATTTTGAACAAATTAATTCCTTTATACAAGGGATCACTGTATTATTTTTTGTTGCATTGTTGTTCTTTATTGCTTGTTTTTTAATGCTGTAAACTGCCTGGAGTTCTTCCGGAAGATGGGTGGTATATAAATAAATAAATAAGTAAAATAAAATAAAATAAATAAATAGTTGTTATTGTCTGGATGGGAGGCTTCTGGGAGATCTGAAAAGCAGCTCTCTTTTTTTTGCAGGTAGTTCAAAGGGATGTTTCGCTCTCAGCATGAAGTTGTAGCCAAAAAACCAGAAACCAGGAATAAATGATGCCCCTGGTCCTCTAGGTCGGTGGTCCCCAACCCCCGGGCCGCGGACCAGTGCCGGTCCGTGGACCAGTCGGCACCGGGCCGCCTGGGGAGGCCGGGGAGGCTCCTCCCCTTTTCCTCTGCCGCCCTCCTCCTCCTCTTCTTCTCTCCCGCGGGCGGCCGGTGGAGGAGGAAGGCTGGAGGAGCCGCCGCCGCCGCTGG